>CM050522.1:31011999-31344499 GCA_027563665.1 Antrozous pallidus | reverse complement strand
TCTGAAAAAAATATAAATTGAAATATGCACCATCATATATTCTCCTGTCACTAATAATTTTTGCTTTATTTCTTTATCTTGTGTGTTATTTGGTATCTACAGATATCTGATTTGGTATCTATGACCTTTGATAGTTATACCTTTTAATGTTATGTAATATTTCTTTATTTTTCTCTCTAGGGATATTTATTTAAAAGCTAATTTTTAGTCTGATATTGTCTCCCTTGCTTTATTTTATTTTTCTGGACTTTACCTACCCCTTTATTTTCAAACTTTATCACCTCTTTTTTTTTTTTTTTAATCCTCACCCTAGAAGAGGATATTTTCCCCATTGATTTTTAGACAGAGAGTGAGTGGCAGGGAAGGAGAACAGTGAGAGGGAGGGAAGAGAGAGGGAAAGGTAAGCTCGATGTGATAGAAATACATCGATTGGTTGACTCTTGAACTTGCCCCAACCGAGACCAGGAATTGAACTGTGACACTTCAGTCCTTGGACTGATGCTCTAGCCACTGAGCAAAAATGGCCAGGGCTTTAACACTTCACTTTTAACTGTGTTTCTGGTAAATATTTCACATGATATTGAACTCCAGTCAATATACAAAAACTGATTTCAGAGAGGAAGGGAGAGGGAGAGACAGAAACATCAATGATGAGGCAATCATTGATTGGCTGCCTCCCAAAAGCTCCCTTCTGGGTATCAAGCTCACAACCTAGGCATGTGCCCTGACTGGGAAAAGAAGCTAAACCTTCTGGTTGATGCTAAATCACCAAGACACTTCAGCAGAGATATTCTCTGGCCTTTTTTGAAGAAGTTAGTCTTTTATGGTTGCCTCAATGACGTACTTGATTTTATTCTATACTTCATATTTGTTTTTACTTTAACTTTCATTATTCTTATGTTTGTTTTATGATTAAGTTATTAACTTTATTAATTGCTTGGATTCCCTTATTGCATAAGTTCTATTATAATTTTATCTTTCATGAATGTTTAACTTCCTTTTCCTTATGCTCACAATTATATTCATAATTATTTAACATTATATCAAAACAAAATCATAACTCTTCCCCTATTAGTAGTCTTTATTCCCTTCCTGCTTCTCTTTCTCCCAAAAAGACGAGACATCTCCAATATTTTCACTTGATCATTTCCCTTACACCATCTGTACAACATATGAAATTACTGGAATGCTTTCATTTTACTCTTTTTTGTCCCATCCAAACTTATTCTTCCACTAGAGGCCCAGTGCACGAAATTTGGGCATGGGAAGTGGAGGGTGTCCCTCAGCCCAGCCTGCATCCTCTCCAATCTGGGACCCCTCAAGGGATTAGGCCTAAACAGGCAGTCAGACATCCTTTTCACAATTCAGGACTGCTGGCTCCAAACTACTTGCCTCCCTGCCTCCCTGATTGCCCCTAACCGCCTCTTCCTGCCAGCCTGATCACCCCTTAACCACTCCCCTGCCAATCTGATTGATGTCTAACTGCTCCCCTCCCAGTCTGTTTGCCCCCAACTTCCCTCCTCTGCAGGCCTGGTCACCCCTAACTGCCCTCCCCCGCAGGCTTGATCGCCCCCAACTGCCCTCCCTTCCAGGCCTGGAACATCTCAACTGCCCTTCCCTGCTGGCCATCTTGTGGCGGTCGTCTTGTGCCCACATGGGGCAGCATCTTTGACCACATGTATGTTGGAGTGATGGTCAATCTGCAAATTACTCTTTTATTAGATAGTATAGAGGCCTGGTGCATGCGTGGGGGCCGGCTGGTTTGCACTGAAGAGTATCCCAGATCAGGGTGGGGGTTCCCTTAGGGTGTGGGGCAGCTTGGGCAAGGTGCCTGTTGTGATTTTCAGGCTGGCCACGCCCCCCAGCAATCCAAACGGAGGCTCTGGGATCTGGGATTAATTTATGTTTTACAATTGAAACTTTGTAGCCTGGAGCAGAGCCAAGCCTTCTGCTGACTTCATGGCAGTAACAGCTATTTCTATTTGGATTTATTTAAGTTCTATAATTGAAACTTTGTAGCCTAGAGTAGAGGCCTAGGTGCTAGGGCGGCAGAAGCTTGGCTTCCTCCATTTTGGGGGCAACCCTAGCCTGTGCTCTCTCCAGCTCCATGGCTGCCGCCATTTTTGTTGGGATTATGTATCTTCTATAATTGAAACTTTGTAGCATTGAGTGGAGGCCTAGGTCGGCAAGGGCAGGCAGAAAGCTTGACTTTCTCCATTGCCAGGGAAACTCAAGCCTTCCTCCTGCTCTCAGTGGCTGCAGCCATCTTGGTTGAGGTTTATTTGCTCCTGATTGGCTGGTGGGCATGGCCTATAGGCGTGGCTTGTGGGAGTGTCAGAGGTATGGTCAATTTGCTTATTACTCTTTTATTATATAGAATAATTTAATACTTTTAGTTTTATACAATTATTAGAATTTTCCTTGTAGTATACCTCTTTTATTTTAAGGATTTTTGTTTATCCATTCATGTGCAAATTCCCAGGTAGCACATCATTATCTCTAATAATAAAAGCATAATATGCTAATTAGACCAGACAGCCAAACAACCTTCCAAACATCATTCTGAATGTCCTTCTCGATGAAGCCATGGTGGTGGGGGCCATGGCAGAGGCAGTTAGGGGTGATCAGGCAGTTAGGCAAGTTGTTAGGGGTGGTCAGGCAGGCAGAGTAGTTAGGGTGATGGGGCAGGCAGGCAGGCGAGTGGTTAGGTGCCAGCCATCCCGGATTTTGAGAGGAATGTCCTAGCTAGTGAGTAAATAATTGGTAATAGATTTATAATTAAATATAATTGAACTAGAGGCCTGGTGCACAAAATTAGTACATGGGCATGGAGGAGGATCACTCAGCCTGGTCTGCACCCTCTTGCAATCAGGGATCCCTCAGGGGATATTAGAGCACCGATGGGTCCCAGATTGTGAGAGGAAGCAGGCCAGGCTGAAGAATCCCTCCCCCCACCCATGTACTAATTTTGTGCACCAGGCCTCTAGTTCAATTATATTTAATTATAAATATATTACCAATTATTTACTCACCAGCTTCACCTTTCTTTTTTGATTTTAACTATCATGAGGTTCATTTTATTATTCCCTAGATGGAGTGCTTTCTTAAGAGTTTGCTCAGATGGGGTATGTGGGTGAAGTAATCTGCAAATAACATTCTTGTCTAGTCCTATATTCTAAAGCTTCTGTAGGTATTATCCCATAATCTCAGAGCTTTGAAATTATACAGATTCATTACCAACATAATTACTCTTCCTTTGTAAATTACTTATTTCCACCTGGATGAATTAATTATTTATTTGTGTTTATTATTGGAGTTCAGTCATTTGATAAGGACACACCTAGGTACCATCTCTCAGTCTGATCTGGAATTTGATGAGCTCTTGACATCAGTTGACCCAGATCTTCTTCAGCTCAGGAAAACTTTCTTCCATCACTTGTTTAATTATTATCTCCTCCCTCTGTATCCTTTTCTTAATCTGGAACATATGTTTTTCTCATCAATCTATTTTCCAAAATGGGTATATTATCCTTCATATTTCTACATAATTTTTCCCTTTCCCCCATCTGATTTAACATATTCTTTCACCTGGTCTTCCAAGGCAGACCTTGACCATAGATCATATGCTAACTCTCTATTTTAATTCATCTATTCATTTTTTAAATTACAAGAATTATGTGGTTTTAGTGCCAGGAACTGTGCTGAGTGCTATATGTGGATCTCTTTCCCTGTTCCTACACTCCTTTTAAATCCAATTGAAAAAGAAGCACTTTCCTTTCTTTAGTAATGTAGTTGGATTTTTCTGGTTATCCTGCTCTTTGACTCACATGTCCATTTAACAGGCTTTCATTTTTCTGTGCTCAGTCAGACACCTTCCATGGGAACCCTCCTGAGAGCTCTGGAACAGGCACGGGTCTCCACCCCGTGGTTCGCTGTGTGTGCAGCACACTATCCTTCGCTTCTCCCTTAGGGCTCCACGTTAGAGCTGCTTTGCTATGTGACTTCACTGTATTCCCCAGATCTCGGTGATGAGGAAGCCCACCTGTTTCCCTCCTCCTCGTATTCTTAGGGTCAAAGAGACCCTGAAGTCAGTAGAGCTAAAATTGACTTTCTCCCCAGGAAGGACCTTTTTCAGTTCCTTGCCTTGGGCTTTTGTACTGATCCTTCGAGTACTGTCCCAAAGGGGATAAAGTGTGGTAAACAGGTATAGGCTCACCCCTCCTGGCCCACAAGTGGTTGAGTTGGGAGTCAGAGCCCTGAATGGAAGGAGGTGGGATGTCTCAAGCCACCGGAGTTTGTCCTGAGTTCTCTAATTTTTCTCTTTTTAGGGCAGTATTTCTTGAAAGTTCAGCAGCATAGATGCATTATTAGTCCTGTCTTTGTGCATGTTTGGATTACTCACTTATCAGTGCATGTTTGGACTACTCACTTTTTCTCTGTGGGTCTTCAGATTCCTTTCCCTGAAGTGACTCGACTTTCTCCCTGAGTCCAACATGGCCTCCCTCTTCCGTCATGCTGCTAGGCTCTGTTTTGTAACTGCCATATAGTCAAGTGAGAATTGCCTTGCCCTGAATCAACTCTGGGTAAGAATACTATTTTGGAGTAAGACTTGGCAAAACAAGATTTTGAGTTGCCAACAAATTATTCTGCAAGATTTCAAAACATTAAGTTTTCACATTCACTCTCAAAGTCAAGCCAATTTTGCTTAAAGGAACACTATTGTTTGATTTGAAAAAAAATGAAACTTAAATTGTGGTTATGCATCTGGCATTTCTAATATAAGTATGAAAGCAATAGATTTGCCTGGTTTGTGGCTTTCTCTTTTCTTTTCTTTCTAAATCACTCGGGCTGTTGAAGTATATACACATATGGAATTTCTTTTCACATTCAAAAGTTAAACTCAAATTGTAACTGCAAAGATTTGTTCCTTAGAAATATGAGGGGGAAATGCCTAAGGATTTTTATGGTGCATTATTCTTTTGTAGAGATAGCTTTTCCCTTTGTTTTTCATTGCCCCTTTAGGTGGCATTTAACCATAGGCACTTATTGAAGAAACCACAAATCTGAGTACCAGGTGTGCCCTCTTACTGCCTCATATGGAGCACCTGAGTATCTTTTTGACTTTGCTACACTCTCTCTGCCTGAAGTGTCCTTTCTGTCACCTTCCTGTTCCTGTAGTTCCAGGGTATAATGGTCTTTCGGTTTCTAGCACTGGCTCCTGGTTCCAACAGCCACTGGGGCAAGGAGTTTAGAAATTTAAACTTTAGAGCCCACAGCCTCAACTGCATAACTATAGCCAGGCCAGTCAGTTCTCCACCCACTTTGAAGCACCTCATATTTATTATTGTTGCATGTGTAATCTTTCACTCTCTTTTATCAGATTATAAACAGTTTAAGGGTGGGACTGAATCTCTGTCATCTTTTTTCAATAGGAATATCCCCTTTATATAATAGATGTTCATTAGCTTGCATCAAAATTATTTAAATTATCATATATTTTCTATTTATTCACATATCCTTAATTATATATCTGAGCACACATGAACTAAGGTTAAACTTCCCCAAATTACTTATAGTTAATTAGACTAATTTCCATGATGAAGAGTAAATGACATAATCCAAAGATCATGGTAGGTAGAAGCTACTGTTCCACAGATGCAGTTTAAAAATGCTTACCATACCTTCACTATCACTTCATTACTGAGTGTCCTCAAACAACATTAACCTTTCTCTACCCAACAGCCAAAGACTAAAAGCTGAAGAATCAAGCCAAATTGTATGATTTTCACTTGACTTGGGATGGATAAGGCATTTCTTTAAAATTTTTAAAAATTGATTTAAGAGAGAAAGAGAGAGATAAACATCAATTTATTGTTCCACTTATTTATTCATTCCTTGGTTGATTTTTGTATGTGCCCCAACTGGGGATCAAACCCTCAACCTTGACTTATCAAGACTATGCTCTAACCAACTCTAACCAAAGGAGCAACCCCACCAGGGCCAAAGTGTATCTTGATTTGAAAGGGAGGGATGGTTGTTTGTTCTTTTGACTTGTGGGTTTGTGTTTTGTTGTTGTTGTTTTACCTCCTGATGTCTCAGATTGTAGTTTAAGTGATGGATAGTTTGGAATCAGTTGTTTGTTCTCTAACTATCCCTGCTATTGCTTCCACACAATTGTGCTGGAGTGGCAAATGAAGGATTAGAGGCTAACTCTCTGGAGCAGTGAAAATACCCATCAATCTGCTGCTGCTGCAGATAATATGAATGATGTAAAGCCCAGGTAGCTAAAGATCACAGCGCACTGTTCTTTTGGAGCCAAGGGTCATCTTGAGGAAAAATAACAGTAACAACAACTATTTTTTTTTCATCTCTTGGCTGCCTAATAGCTTCTCACTCCTTTCCCATACACACACACACACACACACACACACACACACACAGAGAGAGAGAGAGAGAGAGAGAGAGAGAGAGAGAGAGAGAGAGAGAGAGAGCAAAAAATATAGGTCCTTAAGAATTTTATAATAAGCTGTTGATTGATTTTAGCTTGCTTTAAAATAGCAGAATATGCCATTTCATCTCTACCAGCATAGAATAAGTTTGACAAGGAAGGCTTTTGAAGTTAATTCTAGGGGGTTGACATCTTGTGAAATCCCCTCCCTTGTTCATTTCTGCTGTTGGCTGTTGAAAAAGAGAAATGACTCTTCCCCCTATGTAACTCATAGCAATTATGGAGGATCCACTGGGTGTGTTACCAGCAGGAATGTTAGCCAAACTAGTGAGTGAGAATTCTAGAAGAGGAATTTCCTGGGGATTTTCAGAAGTGGTAGTTGATTTGTTTGGTTGGTTTTTATTGCCATTCCTCTTGAGGAAAGAAAGAAAACAGCAGCAGGGGCTGTTTGGGAGGCGGGAGATTCCCTCTCTTCTCTCCTTCCTCTGCCAACTTTGGAGCACCCATGATCAGAGCTGAGACTGTGAGGGAGGTGGGCGAGCACTGCTGGTGTCTCAGTGATCATGGAAAAACACAGCGGAGCCATCTGGAGAGGTCCAGGAACCCACCCGGAGCATGGGTCCCACAGAGTGAAGGCAGGGAAAGGAGAGCAGACCTGGGGGACAAGACATTTATTTGCCTTTTGAACTATCCTGAATTAGCAGACACGTTTAATCTGTTTTCTGTTTGTTTTGTTTTGTTTTGTAGGCATATCTGTATTTTTGGTCTTGGGTTCAGCTTCTGTATATCATCTTCAGATATAATATTTCTTAGTTTATTTCCTAAATACCAAGGCTGTAAAAGCTAGTCAAAAGCACAAGCATTGCAGGCAAAAGGCCTGAATTCAAATCCCACCTCAACCATTTAGCTGATTTCAGTTCTCACTCTGCCTGCCACTTTTACTACTTGAGTGACCTCAGGCAGGTTGCTTAACATTCCTAAGTACTAATTTTCTCATCCGCAAAATGGAAATCACAATAGTACCTCATAGCAGGGTTTTGGTAAGGATTTAATTAAATAATTCATGTGCACTTACACAGCTTTTAGGACTGAGGTTTATATACAATAAATGCTCAGTAAACATTAGCATTGTAAATTTTGTTCTGTAAGCTTAACTATGCATATATGCCTGGAGAGAAAATTTGTCATTTACTGTAGTATTTATTTGGAGTGACAAGTTAATTATAATATCCCTCTCTTCCATGCCCCAAAACACATGCATGTGCATACCCCCACACCCACACACCCACACTCACCCATGTGCATACGTTCTTTCTCTTCAGATTTGAACCTTTTTATAGAGATGCAGATGTATGGGTTATGCCTGTAACAGACCATAATGCTGACTTCAGTTCTTGAACCTAGGGAGAATCAAAACTGTTCCCTAAAACTAGAATCTAGAGTAATAAACATTGCCTTAGATGACCTCTCTCACCAAGGATTTGCATATGAAGAAGTCAAATAGTACTGTTCTCATCCTCTGTCAAATCTTGGCAGCCTAATGCCAAAACAAACACTAATTAATAGTGCTATTTGAACCCTCTCATTATGATTCTTGAAAGCCCAACTGAATGGTAATTTCCTCATGTTTAAAAAAGGAGGAATAAGAGAAACGCTGATGACTTCTGTTTGCCCAGATGCTTTGGCAAACCATTTAAACTTATGTTTTAATTACTATTGGTGACACTTCTGCTCAAGCTGTAAAGAAGTATATCTGTACATATGTGAGATCCCAGGAGGGAAGAACCCTCAGAAACACTGAAGCTTTGGTCAGGGCTTCCCGGAAAACCACATTGTCCTCACGGACCATTGGGAATAGCTTCAGACTTTCGCAGATGCGACTGCCTCAGAATGGTGACCTTCTGTGTAGTTCATAGAATCAGTTCCAGCCAATTCTCCTTGCCTGATCTTATTCCCCAGTGAGGAATATGCTTATAAAAATCAGAAGTATCTAAACAACAAAGGGAAGGCACCATAGTATGAAGAGGAGACGGGATTGGGGAGCGAGAGAAGGAGAAGAGGAAACCATCTTTCTATTGTTTATAACTGGCTTCTCATAAATGTTTCAGTAAGTTCAATGTCTCTGATTAATTTTTATAGTTTCTGTTCATTTCTTGAGAATATAGCTAACAGTAGATCCTCAGTGAAGCCTATCTCAACTGGCATATGACCCCTGCTCCTTTGTTAGTATCTGATATATGAGGACAGTGGCACTGAGCACAAAAGTTATTTGGCTTGTTATTTTATCACCCCAAATAATGTCAGCCTTTTCTACACCTATGGCTGCAACATATCAACTAGCTGCTGTCGGCAAGTAGCAAAAAGTAGGAAAAATGCAGAGTTTGAGTTTTAGGACTTCTTTATAATTTGTTCTAAATAAGAGACAGGTGAGCTGTGGACAAAGGTGTAAGTGTGAGCTCTGAAAAAACAACCACAGAGAGGTTTTCTAGTTGCTTTCATCTTGACATGCTTTGTAGAACTAAACTCTGCGAGGCCAACTTAGCACACATGCACATTTTAATCCACACACACATTATAATACTGACAAGTCAAGTGGTAGATGAGATGTGCCACACAGGTGTCCCTTCAAGGAGAGACTGGTTGCCCAGCTGTGGGGAGTGTGGTCAGCCAATAGCTTCCAGCTATCAGCTCCTTCAGGGTCGACATCAGATGTAAAGGTTCTCTCCACCTAAAATCACTGCCCACACATAGTGACTGAGTGTGAGGGTGAGGGTGTGGTGTGTGTGTGTGTGTGTGTGTGTGTGTGTGTGTGTGTATGTTGTGTGTGTGTTGGGGCTGGAGAGTATGAAGAACCATTTCATCCCAGTGCATAGGGATAGCTCTGACAAGCAAGATGTTTCCCCACTCCCACCCTGGCTTAGGGTGGCTCAGACTTTGTGGACCTGCAAGACAGTTTGACATCTCTCTGCACAGCTGTACTTCCTTCTCCTAATTTTCATAAGTGTTGATCACTAATAAACAGCTTGTACCTCCAACACCCTGTTAGCTTCTGCTTCTGGAGATAACAGTTTGCATCTAGACATGGTTGTCTACTAATTTCTCATTAGAATGTTGGTTCATTTCTTTTTTTCCATAATGCAATGGGACCCAGAACTCTAAGGTACATAGCTTGAAACAACTGCACTTCAATGAGAAGTAGAATTAACATGAATTCCCCAATCATTCCATTGGTATTTGATGTTAACTTAGTGAGGGCATGGTGAGTCTGTACGGAATGAAGTGAGGACTGGGAAATTCATTTATCAATCCTTGAGGACTTGCATTAGTATATGGAACTGGGAATAAAATACTGTATAAACAATATGATTCCTGACCTCAAGAGGAGCATAGTCCAGTAGATACTAACAGTCCAGCAAGATACTAAAAAACCAAAGTATTTCTGGAAAAAAGTAAAAAGAGTATAGGATTTGAGGAAAAAAGAGAATAAAGACAAGGAGACAGTGGAGAACAGATGGCGAAAACAGGAAATGGAATTGACATCAACTTTATACCTAATGAACCAGATAATTCATTAAAATAGAAACGTTTCCTTTGACCCAGTCTTTATATGTGTTTTGAAACTAGGTTATATTTCTTTAAAAAGTCATTAATATTGTATATAAAAATGGTTAAAATGGGGGGGGGGGTGGAATTCAGAAAAATAGGAAGGGAAAACTTATTAAGTCTGCTTTTGAGGGCTTGCAGGTAACTTTCCATCCAATTCAGAACAGCATCATTTTCTTGTGCCTCCTCAGTTACTGTTTGTGGTTTTTTCACCTTACTCAGCATGGAGTCCCTACTCCCACCCAAATGCATAAGCATCCCTTCTGTTCAGGACAACCAGTTGTTGGCATTTTATCTTTCTGGCCTAGGCAGCCAGGAGCAATGTGACCAAACCAGTACAGTCAGAGACTCTCGTGAAATCTAGTTGACTGATGGGGCCCTTGCATTTACCAAAGTATGCTTCCCAATGTCACATAGTAACATACAAATGAAGTGCAGACATGAGGCCATATCAGGGAAAAGAAGCAGTAAAACTGAGTTTTTAGATAAGTAAACTAATTCAAAAGAATTGTATTATAAAGTAAGCTGGTGTTAAAGGAAAATAAATACAGGGAAAGAGAGGGCTAAAAAGATTACAAAGTTAGACAAGAGAAGAAACAGATCGGAGCTCTTCAACCTACTGTTTTACCTTATTTCTTATGACAGCCTATAAGAACTATAGGATAAGTAGTTTTTCTTCACTTTTAAATGAGGGTACTGAACTTTGGGGAGGATAAAAAGTCCATTTTAACAAATGGCACCGTTAGTGTTGACACACTGAGACCCATGTCCCATTCTCCTGAGTCTGAGCCTACGATCTCTTCTCATGATGCCTAATCCATGACGTCTTCTAGGACTGAGGAGAGTGAGCAATGAGCTGCCAGAACCCCCATTTTTTTACAACCCAACGAAAACGTGAAAGAAAATAAAGAGCTTTGTCCTTAGAAACAAGCCATCTGGTACTGAGCAGAGCAGAACAGCCAGCATCCCAGAGCCTCACATCAGTCCTGCCAGGGTCTAGCTGGGCAGCCTGTGCTGCAAGCTGTTTAATCTCTAGTTCCTGTAAATCAAGAACAATATCACCTGCTTTATGAAGAGTTTGAAGAAGTTGAGGACAAATTAAATGCAACAACAAACTTCAGCTTAGCTCTAGTCAAGACAAGTTCTACAAATTCTCTTTCTGGGACAGTTGTGATCCTGCAAGGTTTACCATGTACTAATGCCTATATTACCAAGAAGAGGATGCATACCATTTAGATTTTTTAATTTTTTGGTTAATCTTCACCAAAGAATATTTTTCCAATGATTTTTTTAAAGAAAGTAGAAGGGAGGGGAGAGACAAAGAGAAAATCAGCATGAAAAAGACACATCTATTGGTTGCCTCCCAAACAGTAACTGCTCACCAGGGTGAGGGATCAAGTCTGCAACCAAGTTTGCCCTTGACTGGAGGAATCAAACCCAGGACCGTTTGTTTAGTCCATCCATGGGCTGATGCTCTATCCACTGAGCCAAGCCAGCTAGGGCTAGATTTTTAAAAAATATTTTTACAAGGATGATCATTCTCACCTCAAAATAAACATATGTTAAAATCAGGGCTTATTATTTTTGTTTGCCTAACATTTTATCAACCCCTTATAATATATTCTAGGCAATATCAAGAAAGAATAGTAATGCATCTCTTTATTTCTTACTCTCTCTTTAACTCAATCTCATCTATCTTTTTCTTTTTTTAAACATGGAAAGAAAATATATGAAAATGTTGCTTTGAAATTATTATAAAGAAGACATGATAACCCTAGCCAGTTTGGCTCAGTGGATAGAGCATGAGCTGTGGACTGAAGGGTCCCAGGTTCCATTCCGGTCAAGGGCACATGCCCAGCTTGCAGGCTTGGTCCCCAGTAAGTGGCATGCAGGAGGCAGCTGATCAATGATTCTCTCTCGTCATTGATATTTCTATTTCTCTCTATCCGTCTCCCTTCCTCTCTGAAATCAGTAAAAATATTTTTTAAAAAAGATATGATAGATCATTTCCAAAAGCTTTGTATTTTGCCAAAGTAATAGCGGGACTCAACAATGAACATTTTGTGATAAACAGATTGATCTATGCATGGTCTTGTCACAGGGAGTTTGCAATTGCTGTTCCCTCTGCAGAAACACCTTTACCATAGATATTTATCTCTCTTGCTCCCTCACTTCTTTCTAGTTTTTGCTCAAATGACACATATTATTAAATCTTTCCTAACCACCCTAAGATTCTAATCCCCCCAGCATGCTCTTTCCCCTCTTTATACTTAGTGTTTTTCCATAGAAATTACATTCGAACATTCTCTGTAATTTACTTATAAGCTAGAGGTGGTAGACTGGAGTAATTGAGAACATGGACAGACCCCAAAGCTATCCTGCCTGGGTTCAATATATTAGTCCTAAAATCGTGGTCAAATTACTAAATATGATCTCTTAAATGGGCAAAGAAACAAATTATCAGGCTACTGTGAGGCTTAGATCAATGTCTGGCACATAATATGCACCACATGAGAGTTAGTGATTAAAAACTTATTTCCTGCCATTAGAATGTATATTCTCTGCAGGTGGCTAATTTTGTTTTTGTGTGTTTTTTTTTGTTTGTTGTTGACCAATGTATTTACGGTGACTAGATTAGTTTCTAGCACATGGTACATGCTCAATAAATATTTATTGAACGAGTTAAGGTAAGAAGATAAATGTATGGAAATGGAGCCAGTCTTTTTTGTGCACAGGAATAAGAGTCTACCAGGGCTGGGGAAACTTTTCTCTGCCAAGGGCCATTTCAATATTTATAACATCATTTGTGGACCATACAATATTGCCAACTTAAAATTTAGCCTGCTATATTTGGTCAAACATTTAATTAGTTCACCCCTAATGATTTCTTGGGCTGTATATTTCCCGCAGGCTAGACATTCTCCACCCTTGTGTTTGGCTACATGCCAAAGACACTAAACTTGGTTAGTTTTACTTATCCTAACTTTTCACTTTAGAGCACCCCCAATATGTATAAGGCAGATAATTGATATAGTAAAATTTTTCCATTTCATCCAGCTATGTTGGCATCCACATTTCTGGGGGTTGGGGGGGGGGAATTGGATGAAAATTTCAGAACCTGTAATTGTCATAATTTTCTTAAGGGTAGAAACTCCTTTTAAACATATATGTATCTAGGACAATAACCCAGTGGTGGGAGCAGAGCTTCACCAGGGAATGGAAGGGCATATGGATTGTCTGAGGAAGCTCAGTACTGAAAGGCCTACTTTCCAGAAAAGCATCCAAGGTGGAATTTAAACAAGCAGAACAAAACAGGTGCCCAGTGGATATAACTGGAATCACAAGGCAACATTTCAATATA
The DNA here is from genome assembly GCA_027563665.1 of Antrozous pallidus. Classification (NCBI taxonomy): domain Eukaryota; kingdom Metazoa; phylum Chordata; class Mammalia; order Chiroptera; family Vespertilionidae; genus Antrozous; species Antrozous pallidus. The sequence goes on along the minus strand of CM050522.1, from coordinate 31,331,087 downwards.
TTAACCAACATGTTTCTGCAACCAGAGCTCTTTCTCTGAGATGTTACAAAAGAATACACCAAAGAAAAAGAGAGGCCGAGTTCAGCTTTTTTGGCGACATGAATTGTTCAACACTGGCACAAAGTGGTGTGAGGAAAAAAAACAAAGGGTTATGAGCTTCAAAAGCCTTGGTTTTGCTTTTCAGATCCCATAGCCCAGAGGGACAGAGGGCACAGAGTTTATACACTAAGCAGTAGATGGGACAGAATACAAAGTTGGCAAGAGCTAGCTTTTCCTATCCAAGTTGCCCCGACCCCCTCGCAGAAAGGTTAACGTTTTCTAGGCTGGATGAGAGTGTTAAAACAGAGGAAAGCAATATTTTTGACTCGTGAGAAAGGGTCTGGTGCCCCTGCTCTTCCCTCTTGTGAGAGTCTGGAATCCCAGTATCTGGGAGGCCTGGTGGCACGATTGTTCGATGCCTTGTTTCCTTAGTGGACTAGGCAGGCTTCTCTCTGTCACGCCTTGTTTCCTTAGTGGATGAGGCAGGCTTCTCTCTGCCACGCAGAGGAGTTGAGATGACTCGAGAGGCTCTCACTTGGCATAAAGGAACCTTATGAAGGTGCCGGGTCCTAGGCGTGGTACAAGGATTCTCAGAACTTCACTATGCACTGTGCAAATTCAGCCCAGAGGGCAGTGGTCTGTAAGGCCCTGCGGTCTGAAGTGGGGAGTGTATTAATTGTGGTTTTTATTTTTTGTCTTCTGATGCTTTGGCATCAAGGCTTTGCTGATCCTGGAGGGACTTCCCTTCATAGGGTGAGCCAGTTCCTAGACATAGTAAACAACTTGTCAGTCCTGCTACTCAGTGATTCAGATGCAGACCAATGATTCAGAGCCCACAGCTCAAATCAGCCTCTTGCTCTCACATTTTCCACCTGCAATAAACAACCCAGGGTACCAGACAACTAGGGAGAGTGCCTATGTCCCAGAGCCCAAAGAAATTATTCAAGCTAGCCAATCCTAAGCTGGCTTCACCTGCATCACCTATTTATTTCTGAAGAAACCATAAAAAAGCCTCTTGCCCATGGTCCCCACTCCTTTTCCCTCTGCCTCTTGACAAGCCTGATACCTCCATCTGTGGCCCCCATAGCGTGGTGTGCCCTTTCCTTTTGGGACCTGTGAGTATGAAAAATTATCTTTACATTGGCAGTTGTCTCCTGATCTGTTGGTCATAGGCTACATCTAAATAAAAATAAAACCTATATTAAAACAGGAAGGGCACAGACCAACAAACAGAGATGAGAAGGAATGTTCAGGCCAGTGGGCAGATGAAGGCAGGGAACCAGTTCCTCCCTCCCTGATGCATGGGACCACATGAGCCTTCCAAACCATAGGCCTAACCTGGGGGAAGAAGGAAACATCTCGAGTTGATGGAAAAGGCCCTGCAGTCAACAAGATAATCATGAATTTATACGAAATAAGCTGAGCTGAATCCCAATCCGCAGAAATTTAGTTTTTTATTACCCATCAGAATGCAGGCCTGAAACAAATTAGTAAAAGTAAAGAAAAATTATATTTCTCGTACCTATAAGCTTGTAGACCTGCAATTTGGATGCTGGGATGGGAAGAAGAAAGATTTGGTATAGAATAAAGAAAACACGGTTCATTGAATGGGAAAGAGGTTGGCAAACTGGCCCATGGGCCAAATCCAAACTATTCTTGGAAAATTTCTTTTATTGGAAAAGAGCTACATCCATTCATACGTGTATTACTATGCTTGATTTCCAGCTATAAAGACAGAGTTGAGTAGCTGTGACAGAGACAACATGTTCCACAAAGCCTCAAACATTTACTATCTGGCCCTTTACAAAAAAAAAGTTTGCCCTGAACTAAAAACTACAACCTCAGCAAAGGCTAAATCAATCTTGTGATTGTGCTCTCCTGATATATGGTTGTTTACATTTCTCTTATGGGAGTAAGCTTGCCTAAGTCTGGGGTAGGTGACCCAGTTACAAAGGTTATGAGAAATGTGAGAAATAGGGACATAAAATAGGGAGCACATTATTACATTTACTCTCGTAGCTCCTCACGTAGTCCTTATTATGTGTGGGGTGTCTTTTTATACTTGACTTGACTTTATATCTGAAAGTGTGTGTTTTGAGTTATCTCTAGGCAGTTATGTCTGTGAATGAAAATGGTTATAGTCATTCGGTCATCTCATCTCCTGCATTCAAGTTCTCTAAGGATGAGATCGCAGAATAGGAATCAGGTGGTATAGGTCTTGGTTTTGATTTTGTCACATGTTGTGAGTGACTTTATTTAATTCATCTAAACCAGCTGTTCTCAGTGGAGGGAAAGTGATATTTTGTTCTTCTATCCTGGGACATATGGCTATCAGTGGGGACATTTTTGGTTTTCACAATTGTGTGGGGCTGGTGCTATCGGTAAGTTATAAGCATGTGGTACTAGGGGTGAATAGAGGCCAGAGATGCTGCTAGACATCGTGTATAGTACAGGGTAGCCCCATACAATGAAGTCATCCTAAAATAGGATCTCAAAGTGATGCACTTTTTATAATAGCCAAGATATAGAAACAACTTAAATGTCCACTGACGGATGAATGTATTGAAAATATGTGTTATATAGTGACTATAGATTATTACTTAGTCTTACAGAAGAAGGGAATCTTTTCATATGTGATGACATGGATGAATTTTGAGGATGGACAAATGCTGCATGATTGTGCTTATATGAAGTGTCTAATATAGTCAAAATCCAAAACAAAGAATAGAATGGTGGTTTGCCAGGTATTGAGGGGAGGGACAATGGTGAATAGCTAGCTAATCAATGCATATACAATATATGCAACAAGACTAAGTTCAAGAGAATAGTTGTACAACATTGTGCCTGTAGATATCAATACTATATTATATGTAAACTTAAAAATCTGTTAAGATGGGAAGTCTCACATTAAGTGTTCTAGCCACAGTAAATTAAAAAAAAAAAAACACCTTGTATTATAATCAGTTCTGAGATTGAGAAAGCCTGATTTCAATTTTTGGAGTTCAATTCCCCCATCCAACATTACACCAGTTTTTCTAAAATAAAATGAGATTAGTGTTTAAAAGGTCCCACATAACATGTGTTATTTTCATTATCTATTAAAAATAATAACTTACTATAATAATATTAATTGCAAAATACTAAGTATTTCTGCCATGTTATTCTATAGGCCACAGTTTAATCTTTTATCAGATTATTCCATTTTACTGAATAGCCCACACCAAGCTCAAGCACATTCTAACCTGTATCCTCACAGCTGAGGTAGCATTATTCTATTTTAGCATGTGCATTATCCTAGTTACGTACCTCCTTATGTATACTGTTTCTAATGTTTTTATTTTATTTCATATGTACTATTTTTATCCTGGATAATATAGATTGTACCTCACATCTTAAAGTGCGAGCCCAAAGTTGACACTCAATAAATGGTAGGAACAGGTGATTTGAAATGTCCAGTTATGAGTGGATGTGAATTGTTGAAACCGTCATGTCACTTAGGAATGCTTTCAGCTCCAAGTCAAAACAAACTTGACCCAGTGAAAAGGGGGGTTATTTGTACTCTTTGGCAAAAGTCTGAGTCTGGATGTAGGTATGACAGATGCAGCGATGTCAGACGTGAGAAGTTGTTAGCTCTAACATCTCTCAGCTCTTCGGCTTTTCAGGGAAGGCTGGCCTTTTCATTTCAGCGCCAAGCACCTTTGACCATGCTCAAGGCAGAAAGTAGAGGCAAGTCAAGAACATTTCTTAGGCTGTGTCTGAACTTTAAATCCAGTAAACAATAACTTTCCTAGGATTTTCCCTGGTTGGATTTTGCATATGTATCATGACCTGGAAGGAGGTTAAACACAAATTCCCATGGGCACAAAAGGCTGGAAAAGTCTCTGTATAGGAATGGGCAAGGGAGAAGAGGGCTGCTGATGGCTTAGGGAAGATTTCTTGGGTATTCAGAGTATAGTATTCCATTTTGGAATAAACATGCTATTTAAGGAATGTTGAATTAAAAAGGGAAGTTAGGCATTTAAAGGATTTATAGATCTGAAAGATAATACTGACATTCTTATTAAAGATGAAAGTGCCCTCTCATTTTATCTTTTCATTAAATATAAAATGAGTTTCAAAAGGTTTACTGTAAAGCTTAACAAAATACAGAGCAACTAGAAAGAACACAGAATATTCAGTTTTTTGTTTTTTAAAAAGTATCAATATTCATACAATCTATTTTTTAAATAAAATCAGTAATAAAGAGTTCATAGCAAACCTCTGTCATTTGGAGGGATGCTGGTATATAATCCTTTTCCCCACTTGGGAGATAACACGCCATTGGTACAGCCCTGGGTCAGACTGTCTCTCCACACACCCCCCCCCCGCCCCATCACTGAATCTTAGCAGGAAAGATGCTCTTCTCCTCAAGGCTTCAGGCAGGGCCATGTGGCTACAGTCCTTATTTCTGCCAGCTGGACCTTCCAACTGGATCTCTGAGCTCTTCAATGAAAGGGCGGCAGGATTTACTCATGGTCACTGCCGCAGGGATCAGCAGAGTGGGTCTCTGCATAAGCATCCTTGCAGGACAGTTTCTGTTAAAATAATCCTCTTTGCATTTGTTGTGCTCTTTCTGAAAATAATAATAATAAAAAAATCTATTTTCTTAGTTTAAAATGTCCCAAATCAACTGTAGCCTTGCAAACAAGATCCCTGACCAATAGCATAATCATTGGTGAGTATGCATATTTATGCTTGCAAAGTTAAGGTCAAATACCTTATGAAGTTTATGAAGGCACATGACCAAAATAGAGGTATATCTTATATTTTATTCTTATTTGCAAACTAAAGGTAAAATTTTTAATAATAAATGAACGTAAGTCCCCAGGAAGAAGAATGAAAATAGAAAGTTTGGAATTTGAGGCTTCTATCGTGTAAACAAAACAAACTCCTGCTGTTTCCACAAATTCTTAACAACATTTGCCCCTTAACTCCATATCAAGCAATGGGTTCGTCTGTTAATTAAGGCCAAGCACAAAATGCTTTCTCTTGGTTCCTCTTCTTAGATTTCTCCTTTGTTAGCAGTTGAGAAGTTAATAACAGAATCGCCTGTTCACCGCAGCAAATGCACAAACCCAAAAAGAGCAGCTTTGATAACTCCCATGTAGAGGGAGTGAGGGCCTCATGAATCAGAGCTAACACACAAGGATAATGGAAGCATCTTATCCACATCTGATTTGCTCACACACAGTTATTTAGATAACAAATAACACATTCCTGGATATGGAGCCTCCGATTTGATTTCAATCGCATCATCCAAGTAAATATGAAATGACTGCCAACCCAGCAGACATAAATCTCCACTATCTCATTTTCATCACAGTTTCTGCACCGAGAAAAATGGGAGTGAAAAGGCATTTTCTCCACCTTGTTTAGTACACAATTACATGTTTTAAAGAAGATAAGAATTCCAAATTGTTAGCATAATGACATTATCCCAACGATCTCCCCCAACTATAAAGTACTCCCTCCCCCAATGTAGGCACAGCAAAACAGAATCAAAAGTAATAAAAAAAAAGTTAATTGCTCTATATTCCTTAACTTTGAGCTTAATGACACAGGCTGTGTGCCACTGAGTAAAATATTCACTTGGAGAAAAAGAGTGTTGCATGGTATATTTTTCGATTAAACACAATTTAATTCTAAGAAAACGCTTACTTCCTGCACATGCCATAAAATAAGCAATCACTTGGAAACCAAATTAACATGTATAAGTGATGTGGGTGAGGTATGATTGCTCTGGTGTCTTGGTTTTACTTTTCCTATCCCTGGTAGGTCTAAATACTTACAGCGGCATAGATACTGACAAACGGATTGTTTGAATGGTTAGGCCTGTGGTTTTAAAGAAATCCTGTTGCTGTGAAATTACTCAGCCCTCTGAGTAACAGGAACTAACATTTGCTAACACATTCAGTCACTCCCCACCCCCTCCCAGTGCTGATGTCTGCTAATTCACCTGTCTTGCACTACCACCTGTTTATATGTCCTTGGCCCCAAGCAAGCAAGGCTTGCCACTTAGCCCATTCATTGCTCCAGTCAACTTTCAACCACCTCAGGTCACTCCTCCCATCTCTGCTGTAAACTCATTGGTTTCTTAAACCTTCCCAGAGCAATTCCAACCCATTCACATCCTTCCCTTGGGAATATCTTTGCTGTGGCAACAGTGGATGGAGAACAGGTCCTGCCACTGTTTTAGGAATGTGTCTTGCTACTGTTTTTTTTCCAGTCAATGGGAGATTCCCCCAGGACAGGGTCAATCTCTCCTTCCTTCTTCACTTTCCAGGATGACCCAGCAGGGATATAGACAACATAGCCTGTTAGGGAAAAGTCATTTTTGTAGAACAGAATCATTCTTACATTCTATTGTCAGGTGCCCAAAGTCTTAACCTGTTTGGTCGCTGCTGCTTGCTGAGAACTCTCATTCTACTCTCTGTCCGCTGATTTTACATGTTAGAAAAATCTGACAATTTACGGCTTTGACAGACAGTTGGGACTATTCACTCGTGGATGTTTCCAACTGTTAGCAGAGAGGGAGCCATTTCTTCAAACTAAATCTCCTCTGTAATCCTAATAAAGCACTGAGCACATCCCAACTGATTGTGTGTTTTATATGCTTACTAACCATAAGGGCCGGCCCATGTTTATTTTGTTTACCTTTGCATCTCAAATGTGAGCCTAGAAACTAGTGGGTTGCAGATCTTGTTTCTTCATATATTCAGCAAGTACAGTCAGCATCCACTAAGTGCCAGCGCTGTTCCAGGTGCGAGCCAGACAACAGTGAACCAAAGGCACACATCTGCCTGACCTCAGATTCTGCCTAATAAAATGTAAGAGCTAAGAGTAAGCAATGCCTCTTCTGTGCCCAATATTTTTTAGGTACATTAAATGCATCTTAGACATTTAATCTTCAGACTAATCTATAAGTTAGGTGTTACTAAATCTCCCCAGTTTTCAGATGTGAAAACTGAGGCACGTGGTTGAATAAATAAAATATATTTAGTAATTAGACACTATGATATAGTATGTGTATAATAATGCATACATATACATGTGCATATTTAAACACATGCATATTATACATCTGCATATATAACACTGGTTGAAAATGAAGCCGCTGTTGTTTACGTGTGTGATGTCTGGGACCTTCTGGGCTGTGCTCTCATTCTCATCTGCCTCCTCTATGTCCCCTAAGGCACCTTCAAAGAGCTCAGTTTGAAAACCACTCATTTAGCCCTCTTATTTTACATGTAGAGAGGCTGAGATTCAGAGAGAGAAAGAGAGAACATGACTTATTTAAGGTCCCATAATGGCTGAGCCAACATTAGAGCCCCCCCAATATTCAGATGAAGAAACTGAAGCTCTGGAATGTTGACACTTAGCCAAGAGTTCTCAGGTGGCAAGTGGTGAAACCACGATTAAATTATGATTTCCCTGTTTTTTCCCTGGGTTCATTTTATTAAGCCCCTGACACCCTTGCCTCAACTTCCCTCCATGGAGACAGCTCCTGGCATCTCTCTGTGCCGGTTTCCCAATTCGTCATCACCCACATAGACTGAGAACCTGCGCTTACACACCCTGCCTTTGCATTTTGTTAATCCTCTTTTCTAGTCATCCTACAAGAATCAACACCAGTATCTCTTCCTTTTGAAGCCTTCTCAATTCTTCACACCTGATCCTGTTACGTCTCCCATGTGTACAGGGCCAGCTACATGGGTGTGCATCCAAGGGTCCTGAACTTGATACATTTTGAAATTCTAAGAATTTATGAATAAGGGCCTTCCTTTCCATTTTGCACTGGGACCCCTGTAAATTACGTAGCCTGTCCTGCATGCTTTCATTCGTGTTATGCAGGAGTCTATTACATTGAGAAATAGTCTGTCTCCCTGAATGGACCATGAACATTTTGAAGGCAGATACTTGTCTTTGTCTTATTCAATATTGAATAAAGACCAGTGAACTGCTGCTGAAGTCCCAGGTTGAGTAATGCCCTCTTCTTCATTCCCTAAGTCTCTCTTTTTTAAAAATTATCTTTATTGTTCAGTTTATTCATTACATTGTTCCCTTTTTATCCCCCTATAGCTCCCCTCCACCTGGTACCCATCGCACCCTCTGCCCTCACCCTCCTCCACTGTCCTCTCCCATAGTTGCATGATTTTTGTCCAGTCTCTTGCTGCACTTCCCACACCCCTTTTCTCCCTAAGAATTGTCAGGCCATTCCCTCTCTATGTGTGTGATTCTGTTACATTCACCAGTTTATCCTGTCCATCAGCTTATTAATTCACTTGATTTTTAGATTCATTTGTTGATAGATGTGTATTTGTTGTTCATAATATACACTTTTATCTTTTTCTTCTTCCTCTTCTTAAAGAATATCTTTCAGCATTTCATATAATATTGGTTTGGTGGTGATGAAGTCCTTTAGCTTTTTCTTATCTGTGAAGCACTTTATCTGACCTTCAATTCTGAATGATAGCTTTGCTGGATAGAGTAAACTTGGTTGTAGATTCTGGCTACTCATCACTTTGAATATTTCTTGCCACTCCCGTCTGGCCTGCATCATTTCTGTTGAGAAATCCACTGACAATCGTATGGGTACTCCCTTATAGGTAACTAACTGTTTTTCTCTTGCTGCTTTTAATATTCTCTCTTTGTCTTTTGCTCTTGGCATTTTAATTATGATGTGCCTTGATGTGGTCCTCTTAGGGTTCCTATATATTGGGGTTCGGTGTGCTTCTTGGACTCCTAAGTCTATTTCTTTCACCAGGTGTGGGAAGTTTTCGGTCACTATTTCTTCAAATAGGTTTTCATTGTCTTGCTCTCTCTCTTTTTCTGGCACCCCTATAATTCGGGTGTTGGTATGCTTGAGGTTGTCCCAGAGGTCCCTTACACTATCTTCAATTTTTTGGATTCTTTTGGTTTCTTGCTTTTTCAGCTGAGAGGATTTTATCTCTTTGTATTTCAAATCTTTAACTTGGTTCTTGGGGTGCTCTAGACTGCTTTTAGGTCTTTGTGTAATATTTTTTTATTTCAGTCAGTGTATGCTTAATTTCTGGTTGGTCCTTTTTCATATCCTTGAGAGTATCCTTCATATCCTTGAGGGTCTCATTCATTTTCTTGTAGTACTCATTCGTTTCCACGTCGGTCTTGATCATTTCCTTGCAGGTCTCATTCATATCCTTGAGGGTGTCGTTCATTTCCCTGTCAGTCTTCCTTATTTCCGTATAAGTCTCGACCTTTTTTAGGAGCCTCTGGAAAAGCCCTGTAACCATGGTTTTGAATTCCATGTCCAGTCGTTTTTTTTCCTCCATTTTTTTCACATCTGATTTCTTTCCATGTCTCTGCATGGTGGCTGCTTCCCTGAGTTGGTCAATTAGCTTTTTGTGGTAGATATCCTACAAGGGACAGTGGCTCTGCCTCCCCAGTTACCTGAGGTGGATATGGATTGCACAGTCTTGCTGAAGTTAAGCTCAGGTTAATTGTTGTTAGCACTTGGAGGGGTTGACCTCCAGGCCAATTGTCTGTGAAGTTCAGCTGTGCTCAGGTTGGATGGGCGGAGTCTCTGGGCCAAGCAGACAGTGTTAGCTCCGCCCTATTCGGCCCTAGGGACTCTGTGCTGGGGGCAATGGCTGCCAGCACCTCTGAGGGAGAGCCGCTGCCGAGCTCCACTGGCTGCTGGGGAATTCAGACTCTCCCCAAATGAGTCTGCACACCCAAGGTCTCACCCAGGATCATAAAACAAAGCAGTCTGACAGTTTCCCAAATGAGAGAGCAAGTTGAGAGCGCTCTGTACGCAGTCACGCAGCTGCGCTGTTTTCAAGTTCACACGCACTCCACACAAGCTCGCCTTCTCCACAAGCCGGCAGACCCCTGCAGCACCCGAGCTTCGGCGTGCCCTCCCACTGTCCAGTTTTTACCCCATATGATAGTGGGTTCCCTGGACTTCGCCCAGAGCTGGAGAATCAGTCCAGTGGGACGTCTTTGTCTCTCAGTTTGAGAAAACTGGCCGGTTTTCAGCCGCCCGCCCTATCCGCTAGCACGCGCGCTCCTCCAAACCTCTCTCTGCATGAATCTTCAATGCTGTCCTCAGCCGCTCCTCCGAGTCACAGTGTCTTATCTTCACTATTATTTGTGGAATTTTCACTCGGCCAGCTTTCCGGTGATTCTGGAAGGTGTTTGTTCTTTCGTTAAGTTGTAGTTTTAAAAGTACTGTGTATGACGGCAAGATAGGTGTTTTAGCTATGCCGTCATCTTGGTTCTCTTGATAGGAACAAGTATTTGACCTCTATAAAAGTGCTTGACCTGTCGGCAATCTGAATATCCATTTCAGAATGAGGAACATTGCCTTCCCAATGTTGAAACTGTTAGCACTCAAATCATTTTCTAGGAACTCAGAGAAGACATGTGCCTATATCTTTTGCTTCATTTAGTTTCCAAAATAAGTACAGAGGAGATAAGGAACACTGTGATTGAATCAATTAGGTGAGAATGTTATAAAGCAAAAAGAAGTGACTTATTACAATGGGTGGGGATTAGGTTCAGTCATAGGATTGTGATATGATTAGCCAGCAACATTCCCAAAAATTTTGACTGAGCAACACAAGGAAGATTTTCCAAGTAAGTCCCCTTTGCTATCTAATCTAGTATGCATAGCTGGTCCTGTTTTTGTTTTGTTTTGTTTTGTTTCATTATTTAGTACATAGAGATTTCACATTTCATTTAGAAACAGAAAGAGGGACTGGAAGAGATAAACTGGTGTCAGGGTAAGGAACAGATTAGAAGGCAGAGATATGATCATAGTGCTGTTATCACTTTGGCTTTACTGATAATCCCAGGAAGAACTAGACTGGCAAAATAGTGGAGCCTGGGTTGGGTAACAGAGCCCCTGGCAGGCTCAGCTTGCTTGAGGATGCTGCACTTGGTAAGCTTCAAGGGTCATGTCAGGTGGAAACTGGTTTGGCTCAGTGGATATAGCGTCAGCCTGTGGACTGAAAGGTCCCAGGTTTGATTCCAGTCAAGGGCATGTACCTTGGCTGCGGGCACATCCCCAGCAGGAGGTATGCAAGAGGCAGCTGATCGATGTTTTTCTCTCATTGATGTTTCTGACTTTCTATCCCTTTCCCTTCCTCTCTGTAAAAAAATCAATAAAACATAAATATTTTTTTAAAAAAGGATCATGTCAGCTGATCATTTATGCCTCACACATGGGGAATGCTGCACAGAGGCTGTCTTTAATGTCATCACCAATTATTCAATGACTTACTCAAAATTCTGACCATCCAGCCTCATATTAGGAGCTGGGAATAAAGAGATAAGGAAAACATAGGCTTGGTCCTCAAAAAACAAAACAATAGTGTTTATACATTGTTAAGGGCTAAGGGTCTGGGAACAAGCTGTTGAGTTGGAAACCTGGCTTGGCCATTTATTGATTGAGAAATCTTGGCTAAGTTACTTAACCACTCTGTGTCTTGATTTTCTCATTTGTAAGTTTGGATAGTCATAGTACTTATTAAACAGGTTTCCTGTGAGTATTAATTTGGTTTAATATGTAAAGTGATTTAGAATAAAATGCTAGCAACATATAAGCATATAGCCAGCCATAATCTGGTAAGGGAGGTCTATATGATACCAGGGGACTTTTATGTGGGGGTGGAAGCCAGATCCTTGAAGCTTGGAGTGACACATAATGAACAGTCAATCAGATGCCAAACTTGGGCTTAGCAGCAAAGGTTGTGAATCTCATAATTATGACACACAATATCTTTTATTTTATTTGTTTATTAATCCTCACTTGAGGATATTTCTCCATTGATTTTTAGAGAGTGGAAGGGAGCAGGAGAGAGAGAGAGAGAGAGAGAGAGAGAGAGAGAGAGAGAGAGAGAGAGAGAGAGAGAAACATGGATGTGAGAGAAACACATCAATTGGTTTCCTCCCTGCGGGAAGCAACCAAGGTATACATGCCCTCGATTAAAAATGAACCTGGGATTCTTCAGTCAATGGGTTGATGCTCTCTTCACTGAACCAAACTGTTCAGGATGATATCTTAATAGACTTAATCTCTGGAACTTTTTGAATCACACATGACAAGGTTTTAGAGGGACTTGACATGTATGGCAAATCTGGTCAGAGAGGAGAGGATAGTGAAGGGCAATGCGGGAGGGCTGCCTCCAGTTCCTGATTTCAGGTCTGGACAGGAGAGGCCTCTTTATATTCTCTTCCATGTCTGTGTACTTGTCAGTAGAGAGGGATTTCTCTTATTCTCTCATCACCTTATGGTTAGGTTTTATTCCAATAACCATCAAAGGTCTAAAACAGAAAAAGGAGCATAGTGTCAATAATAACATATTCTGTGGCTCCCTAATGTCTAGCAGCAAATGTGGCTACACTGTGGCAAGAGCTATGCCCTGGAACCAGCTTGGGTATCCATCCTGCTGCAGGGAGAGGCCACTCTGACTCAACTGGTCTCCTCCAAAGGACACGAGAGGTGGACAGCAGACAGAGTGTCAGCACCTCGTCATGAAATGTTTCTGTTGTTTATGAGTTAATCTGAGCCTTCCACGAATGAAAATGCTGTTAGTCCTCTGAGTCTAGTTTTTCTTTCTCATCTCCTCTCCTTTTCAAGACAGCCAGCTTTCCAATGAAATTCACATCCTAGATAAGACCCTTGCTGCACAGGCAAGATAGCAGACATCAAGGCTTACAGACGATGTTAGTTATGGCCAAATCAAAACCACTGCTCTTTGTGTCCTGTCCAACAGAGATATGACATTTATATTAATATTTGCCTAAGTTTCTCAATTAGTGATTGATGAACTAAAGCTCACATTTGTAGTGAGATGATGTAATTTTCCTCTTTGGATGATATTTGCATCATGAATCTTTTAAAGGGCAGGAATTTATATTCTCACTATGTAATAATATCTCAAAAAAGGACTGTAGTAAGAGCAAGATTTTTTTTAATAGAGTCTGAGAAATAGTGCATTTCACATAAAAATTTGAAACAGATTGGATGGGAGCCTACCAGATAACTTGTTACTGCAGGAGTGGGAAGTGATTAACTTTGTGGGCCTACCAATCCCTTAGATCCTTGTGTCAGGGTGTGGCTATAATTTGGTAAATACAGTAATAGGGAACCCTGCACTCTCAGATTATAAATGCCTTGTAAATAATTAGATGCTCCTTCTCTATAAAGTTTCATAATTTCATTAGCTTAGCTTGTAAAAATGGATTTGATTTTATTTGTTTCTAATAGCATTTCTTTCTATTTAATAGCAACTTTAAAACTCAGTGTTTTTCATTTTGGCCACTTTGCTGTCCTTTTAAGCCCATTTTAGTAGGTGAAAATCCTAAGCAGAGAGTCATTATTTAGAAAAAAATTTTTCTCAAATAATTTGCCACAGGCCACCTTAGTCTTGGTGGACATTTGTTTGCTACTACATGAATGTAATAGTATGTTTTTTAAAATCCTCAATGTGTGTGTTTCCAGCAAATGCTCTGCTCCATGTTGTCTTGGGTTTCCTCCCCCTATCACTCTGTCCTGAAGGAGATTACAAATTTGGGTTTCCAAATATAAGGGAGAATTTCTCCATACTCATAAGTGAAGCTCAACTCTTGTAGAAATAATCTAAAACCCAAAACGATAACAAACAGAGGCTATTAATTTAGAGCTCGCCAAAGCACGTACCAGTCAGTCAGCTACCACCGCTTGTGTTTGGCAGAGACTCAAAGGCAGGCAGGGGAGTGGGAAAGCCTGATAGTGGAAAAAAGGGAAGGCTTTGGGGGGTGGAGGTGGTTTTGATTGAAGGGTGTTGGCATGTGAAGCTGGAGGCAGCCAGATAAAAGCGGGCACCTTATGGGATTGATTGGGAAGCATATTTGACTTTGGTCCTGAGTTGGAAGGATGGGGCGAGGGAGGTACAGGGAAGTTGGCAATTACTTACCAAGCCCTGATCTCTTCAGACTAATTGCTGCAGATGCTGTGGGCTGCTTCCTGGGCTTCTCAAGTGGATCTGAGTTTACTGTCATATATGGTCTGGCCAGTGTCTATCTTTGTATTCAGTCTCTTACTTACCTGCCAATGAAAGGGTAGCACTGCATTGTCTAGTATGGTTGGTGATTACTAGTCTTGTGTGGCTATTGAGTATTTGAAAAGTACTAATCATAAGTGTGATGTGCTATGAGTATACAATACACACCGAATTTCAAAGATTCCATATGGGAAAAAATACAGGGAAAGCACTCATTAATAATGTTTTTTTAAATGTTGAATGCATGTTAAAATTGTAATATTAAGATATATTAGGTTAGGTAAAATGTATTATTAAGGTTAATTTCACCTCTCTCTCTCTCTTTTGTAGTAGCCAGAAGAAAACTTAAAATTTTGTATGTGGATAACATTTGTGGTTCACTTTATATTCCTTTTGGACAGCACAGGAATGGAAGATCAACATATCAGGGATGAGGGTGCTTACCCTAGGAAATTCTTTACAAATCCTGACACATTATTCATTTTCCACAACCAGGGCAAAGCAGCTCCTACTGAGAAGGAACTTATCTGACTCAGAACTGAGGAGAAAAGACTTACCTGTTCATAATATTTCACAGGCATGGTTCTACATAGCTTTGAGGAGAGGCTGCACTTCGGTTTAGAAATTCATTTTAATGCACCTTTTAATAATATAAATATCAAATAATGGAAGAGAGGTATTGAGTGGTGGAGTCCCAACTAGTATTAAAAACGAAATGATGAGATTATTGGAGCTTTAAGATTTTTCTCTTTTCCAGAGAAAAACGCTCCTGGCCAAACATGAAGAGAAGGCTGTGTTTCAGGGAGAGGGAGTACAGTGTCTGTTTCTGAGGGCCAGGGTGGCCCATTAGCTGAGCATGCAGTTGGATAGAGGTTGAGAGGAAGCTGTCTCTAAGAGACCTCTTAAGTGGGACTTGAGAAGTGATGCCTACACTCTCTTTATGCATTGGGATTTCTTTTCATATTCTCAAATCTGTAGCAAAGGCAAGCATTGGGGTTGGGATTGGTATTTCCTTGGGGAATGAAAGGAAGGACCACATTGACACTTTGAGTAGGTGAAGCACGTTCATCAAATCCTGCACTTTTATCCAGGTCCTATGTAGTATGTTTGTTTAAAAACAAGCTCTTAAGACAGATAGGGAGGAACCAAGATGGCGGCATAGGTAAACACCTATCTTGTTGCCCCACACAATGATTTCAAAACTACAACTTAACCACAGAACGAAAATCATCCAGAATCACCAGAAAGCTGGCTGAGTGGAAATTGCACAAATAAAAGTAAAGATAGGACACTGTGACTCAGAGGAGTGGCAGAGGGCAGAGTTGAGGATATGCACCGAGTCAGAGGTTTGGAGCTGTGCGCGCACAAGTGGGTAGTTCGGGCAGCTAGATAACTGGCTGGTTTTCTCGAACGGGCAGGGAGACAAAGGCATCCCACTGCACTGATTCCCCAGTTCCAGGTGAGGTCTGGGGAACTCACACTCATATGGGGTGAAACTGGACAGTAAGAAGGAAGCACACTGAAACTCGGGCACTGCAGAGGTCTGCGAGCTTGTGGAGAGGACATGTATACTTGGGAACAGCAGAAGCATGTGAGCATGCAGAGAGGACTCGTGACTTGCTCTCTCATTTGGGAAACCACCGGACTGTATTGTTTACAACCCTGGGTGAGACTTTGGGTATACAGACTCATTTGGAGAGAAGCTGAATTGTCTGGCAGCGGGTTGAGCTTGGCGTCAGCTTTCTCTCAGAGGTACGTGCAGCCATTACCACCAGGCACAGAGTCCCAGGTGCTGAATAGGGCGGAGCTGACAGGAAATCAAGGCTACCTGCTTGGCCCAGAGACTCCACCCATCCAACTTGAGCACAGCTGATCCTCACAGCCAATTGGCCTGGAGGTCAAACCCTCCTTGTGCTAACAAAAATAATCTAGGCTTAACTTCAATAAGACTGTGCAACCCATAAAGGGCTACAGCAAGAGTATCCACTTCAGGTAACTGGGGTGGCTGAGCCACTGTCACTTAGAGGACATCTACCACACAAAGCTAATCGACCAACTCAGGGAAGCAGCCACAATGCAGAGACATGGAAAGAAATCAGATGTGAAAAAAATGGAGGGGGAAAAATGACTGGACATAGAGTTCAAAACTATGGTTATAAGGTTTTTCAAGAGGCTCCTAGAAAAGGCTGATGAACTTAATGAGATCTTAAAGAATATGAACGAGACCTTCGAGGATATGAATGAGACCCTTGAGGATATGAATGAGACCCTTGAGGATATGAAAAAGGACCCACTAGAAATTAAGCATACACTGACTGAAATAAAAAATATTATACAAAGACATAAAAGCAGTCTAAGGGACCGCAAGGATCAAGCCAAAGATTTGAAATACAAAGAAGCAAAATCCATATAGCCGGAAAAACAAGAAGCAAAAAGAATCTAAAAAATTGAAGATGGTGTAAGGAGCCTCTGGGGCAACCTCAAGCATACCAACATCCGAATTATAAGGGTGCCAGAAAAAGAGAGAAAGCAAGATAATAAAAACCTATTTAAAGAAATAGTGACTAAAAACTTCCCCCACCTGGTGAAAGAAATTGACTTAAAAGTCCAAAAAATGCACAGAACCCCAAACTATAGGAATCCAAAAAGGAACACACCAAGACACATCTTAAATAAACTGCCAAGAGCAAAAGACAAAGAGAGAATATTAAAAGCAGCAAGAGAAAAACAGTTACCTATAAGGGAGCACCCATAAGATTGTCAGCGGATTTCTCAACAGAAACGATGCAGGCCAGACTGGCGTGGCAAGAAATATTTAAAGTGATGAATAGCAAGAATCTACAACCAAGATTACTTTACCCAGCAAAGCTATCGTTCAGAATTGAAGGTCAGATACAGTGCTTCGCAGATAAGAAAAAGCTAAAGGAGTTCATCACCGCTAAACCAGTTTTATATGAAATGCTGAAAGGTATTCTTTAAGAAGAGGAAGAAGAAAAAGGTAAAAATAAAAATTATGAACAACAAATACACATCTATCAACAAATGAATCTAAAAATAAAGTGAATTAAAAATCTGATGAACAGGATAAACTGGTGAATATAACAGAATCATGGCTATAGAGGGAATGGACTGAGAATTCTTGGGGAGAAAAGAGGTGTGGGAGGTGCAGCAAGAGACTGGACAAAAATCATACACCTATGGAAGAGAAGAGTGAGGTGGAGGTAAGGGCAGAGTGTGGGATGGGTACTAGGTGGAGGGGAACTATAGGGGAAGGAAAGAGGGAACAATGTAATTAATAAACTGAACAATAAAGATTAAAATATTAAAAAATAAAAATAAAAACAAGCTCTTAACAGAAGACACTCACTTGTAATACCATTAAGAACATTACCCACTGTTGTCTTCCATGAATCTTTTCTTTTATTGGTTCAAGAATGCAAAGCTTTAGCAAGTCTCAAAGGATTCCTACTGTTGAAAGGACTGCTGTAGATTAAAAATAGCATGGCAGTTTATCTTCGGCTGCTGGGGTATTGGTTTACTTTTCTCACAGAAACAGGCTTTAATTACAGAGCAAGGAATAAACTGGACTTGATTGCTCCTCGGAAAGACTGACATTTTAGTCTCTCCCACAAAACTCTTATTGATGTTGATGTGAGAGGAAGAGAGGAGTCAGAATACAAAAGAGCTTTGTGTTGCCAGCAGTTGGAAAAGCATCTTTTGTCTTCCCAATTTAGCAGTTTTGATAGGGAAGTCAGTGAGGGAGAATAAATATCAAACACAACATTGTCATTTTCCCAATCTCTTTTGTGGCTATGCTTTAGAAAACACCCACTGTAAGATGATTGAAGTTTTTTGGCTACTGGAAGAAAAAAAGAAAACAAAAACTGACCATGCTTAGGAAATTCATGCTTAGGAAAATATATTATTTACAATAATTATAGCAGCATTTTTCAGGCACATTGACAGAAGGATGATGATTTAGCATTTAAAAGGGAGAGAAAAACCCTCATTCAGATAATTGGTGACATATAAACCCTTCTGTGAAGGCAGTCATTTTAATTAAAATTTATGGGCTGTGGTATATTTCAAAAGAAGAGAAGGTACTGGGTATTCAGGACTCAGGACATCAGGGATTCTTTTCCAACCCTAGTGAGGGGTTTCATAACATTCCTTAGAGAAGTACTCCTTGCAAGAAGGCAAACACCTGCTATTAGCTAGATAAAGAAGATTGATGGCAAAGGATAACGTGTAAACAGAAGGAGATCCATCAGAAAACAACCCCTAAGCACTCAGATAAAGGGACAGTGATAGGAGCACCCAACAGAGGGGCAATGCAAATGGGGAGTTCTGCGTGAACTCTCTGAGCTAGAAATACTTTCTGTATTTAGGCTGAAAATGCCACCCTGTCAGCTAATTGGCTTGAGGTCTTTTTTGTCATAGCAAGTTCCAACAAGATAGTGTTATGCCCAGATTTCGGGGTCCTCAAAAATAGACCACCAGGGAGCTGATGCAAAAGCAAACAGTCTTTATTCAAGCCCAGGCTTGGCTCCTCCAGCTTCCCTACTGATGCAACAGCAGGATGAGAGAAGAGAGAGAGAGAGAGAGAGAGAGAGAGAGGGGGGAGAGAGAGAGAGAGAGAGAGAGAGAGAGAGAGAGAGAGAGAGAGAGAGAGAGAGAGAGAGAGAGAGAGAGAGAGAGCGCCCCAGCCTTAAGAGGACAAAGATTATATAGGGCTAGTCATCTGGGTGGGCTTAGGTGAGTGACCTAAGTTACAGAGATTGGTCACTTTGGTCAGGGTTTTATTCCAGGGTTTTACGGCACAATGGTCAGGAAGTGACCAACACATTCCAAGGTTTGTGCCATCCCCCACCACTTCCTGATTGGTCAAGACTGGCGCATAGGGAGTGTTCGGTGGTGTAGCCTAATTTGGACCTTAGCTGTGTTCTTGGAGCTTCGTTGGTCCGCTCAGCTGGTGGCTGGGAAGTCGGGACATTTCCGGCATTCCTGCAGGTCGGTAGGGAGCTCAGGTTGAGGACTTAGCTTTACCAGATGGAGGATAGTCAGTCCCACTTTGTCCTTTCAATAGAATGGAAGGAGAGAGAGAAAGAATATCTTTCACTGATTCCAGAGAATACAGAAGCAGGGCATTTTATTTAAACATTTTCCAAAGTAAGAGAAGAATTAAATCAAACACAATATTTAAGAAAATAAAAAAGGCAATATGAAAAATCTCTGAAGTCCACACAATTTCTTAACATTCTTCAGGAGCTGTGAGGACTCTAAAACAAGAATTCACTCCCAGTCAGCTTAAGCTAGTTCTTGGCACCCTCAAACCCACATAGTTCCCGTGTGCAGAAGGACTGCTTTAAATAACTCATAAAAATGGCAAAGTAGAATTTCAGATTTCAAAACATTTCAGTGAGAAACAACCCAAAGGAACAGCATCAGAATCATCATTCCCTGTCAGTATTCCCCTCTCTGGGTCTATGGCAGAATGGTAGAATACAACACAAAGCAAATGGAGCATGGTTACTTCTGCTTTTCAAAGACTACCTCAATAATTACTTCCTTTTTAAATTGTGGTACTAAGTCGTGTTTTTTTTATTATGAGCTGATAAACAAAACTGAAAATAAAGTTATTTTTATAAATAGTAGGACAGTAGCAACATTAGCAAGATAATCCAATGGTGAGACCCATTTCAATGACAAATTTCTATAAGAACTTGGTAGTGTTACAATTATGTTCAACTAGTTTTTAATCTAAAAGACATAGTAATTCAGTAAGAACACCAGAGATATTATTTAGTTAAAGGTACTTAAAAAAAAGATTAAAAATTATTTAGGTAACAGGCTCACTGCTTATACTAAATTGAGAAATACTTTTAGTATTGATTGTCCAACTGTTCTAGTTCAACTGATCTCAGAATGTGTGACTCCCAGATCCTGTATGTTATTATCACAGAATTAGGAGAATCAACGTGAGCCTCCCTTTTAGGTGGGAAACCCATAAAGGAAAGGCAGAACTGTCATTCTGAGAAGGTACTTGGGATTCTCACTTTCTGTAGTAATGCCAAGGGTCTGAATTCACAGATGCTGTGGTATTATTATGAGTACTCAACTCCCTAGGTTATAGTGGCTCAAATTCTGCCACTGGCATTTTAACCTGTGCCCCAACTGTTTTATTTGTCATATTGCCACCTGTGCACTCATACCAAAATAGAAGGGATGGCTAGAAGCCATCATATTGATGGCTGAGGTGAAAAAAAAGTCATGACATTTCATTGGGATGACATGAAAAGGGTTTCTTTTGATGAACTCATCTCAAGGCCATCACTATAGTCTCTTAAAGAGTTATAAGTATGCCCTTAAAATAAGTGCACACCTGCAATAGACTTGCTTATGCTGCCAGTCATTTTCTAATCTATAAGCAGTATTAACCATATGAAAAGGCACATTTGCTGTGATTTCTTGAACTTTGTATATTTAAGCCTGTGACTTAACCAGTAGATGATAAATGCTTAGATGAGATACCTGATCATATCAAAGCAAACAATTTCTCTCTCATTCAACACTCTACAACTTACAGTCATTCTTCGGAGATATTAGGGTTTGGTTCTAGGCCACTGTGAAAAAGCAAATAATTGCATGAAAACAAATCACATTTTTTTTGTTTCCTGGTACATACAAAAATTATGCTTATACTATATTATATAGTATATTACATGTATAGCATTATATTTAAAAATATCTTAATTTATAAATGCTTGATTGGTAAAAATGTTAGCATCATCTGAACCTATTGGAATAAATGGCGTTGACAGATATGCTTGAAGCAGGATTACCACAGGTCTTCAATTTGTAAAAAAAAATACAATATGAAAAGTGCAATAAAACAAGTATGCCTGTATATCACTATTTTCTTATGATGTGTGGTAAATGGGAAATATAAGGGAAAATCAAACTGGGAAGAATCTATTTTGACTTATAAAAATGGCTTATCTTGGTTTATAAAATAGCCAGCAAGAGGGCTCTTTCATCATGAGTCTTAGGGATGAGGCTTTGGAACATATCAACCTTTGATAAGAGAAAGGATCTTAGAATATGATCAAAATATAAAAACATTTATGGTTTCTCTTATGAGACTAACTAGCAAAATTGGCTCTGTTGCTACACACACAGTAGGAATAAAGTAAGTAATTGAAAGTCGTCCTTTACACTATCATAAGGGCCAACACAAAAATCTAGCAGCAGAGACTTCTCTAAGTAACAATAAACATTATATCTGCTCTCTGTTGAAATAGTGGTTTATTTCCTCAAAAAAATTGGAAGGTCTCTCTTAAAAGTGGGGGTCTTTTATCACTTTTGAATGGCCCTGATCTTTACTTCACTGGACCCCAACTTCCATATTTAGAAAGCAAAGGAAATGCTCCAGCTGGTTTCTGAGTTTCCTTTTAGCACCGAGAGCCCTTGATTCCAAGACATTCCCATTTCCAGTACAGAATCAGATTACTAAGAAGATGAGCCTGGCCATCATGGTTCAGTGGTTGTGCATAGACCTATGAGTCAGGAGGTCACAGTTTGATTCCCAGTCAGGACACACGCCTAGTTTGCGGGCTTGATCCCCAGTGTTGGGCATGCAGGAGGCAGCCCATCACTGATTCTGTCTCATCACTGATACTTCTAGCTATCTATCGCTCTCCTTCCTCTCTAAAATCAGTAAAAATATATTTAAAGTTGAGATATTAAAATAGAACTGATGCTTTATCTCCTTGTGACTTGGTCATTATCTTTGACAGTGGATACATGGGATTCTCTTTGTGTACCATAGAACATTACTAATTGCTGCTTTCTGTTACCGCAAATGGAATCAAGAATGTCTTTTGCAGGGAAGTATCTCTTCTTAGTAAAACAGGCCTTGGGACAGGTGCTGCTTCTTTGTCAAAAGTAGGTATGAAATCTATCTTTTTGTGAAAAGTCAAGGTGTAGAATTGGTTATACATCTGGAAGCTAAATCAGAAGATGGTTTTGTGTCAGTGGTACTTAATATTCCAAACTAAAACTTAAATAACTCTGTATTTGGCATACTTATCAATATATTAACTGCATATAAAATCATGCTGCAACTATGCAAAGAATTAATAGGACCTAACTTTTATATCACTACATGAATTTCTCTGTTGAAATTCCATAAACTTTTAAATGGTCTCTAACGCTTTAGCATGTATTTGTGGAGATAGAAAGGAACCAGCCCTATTTCTTCTCTTCAGAACTCACAAAAGTCTGAGCCAAGGAAAGTTTAGTGAAGGTCTGAGTAGCAAAGGGACTGAGATAAACAATTTTTATTTGTTATAAGAAACAAGACTAGAGTGCAATTAAAAAACTATTAATTTTGGTCCAAAACTCTTCTTGGACTTATGGCAAGTATGCTTGCCGCTTTGAAAAAAAAGCAACTCATTAGCTGTACTCTAGGATAATAAATCAGGATCCGATTACATAGTTTAGCTGGCAAATTAATTTGTGAATTTTTAAAAGCATACGTGTTGAAGTACTGAACTCTTGCCCTGGCTAAGGCTTTTAGGGCCCTTTTGAGACTCAAAAATACAAAGAGAAAATATGTAAAATAATGAGATCCATCTTTATGATATTTAGTGATATTTGCCCTCAGAATTCTATTAATTTAAGAGACTTGCAACTGTTACTGCATTAAGAAACTTGGCAAGCACCAGAGTGTACTTATTTCTGCTACAGCACTGACACACTCAAAAGAAAGGAAACCATTCATGGAATATGTTTATGTATTTATGGCTAGTCTTCTTATTTATTGTTATTTACTTCCCGGAAATTTGCCTCCCTTCTCCCTCCATGCTGAAGAAGGAGGCATACACACATGGCAACTGGCATTCCGCTGAGGAGCTGGCCCCAAGTAAGAAATGCGGATTAGGAAATCTGTTAATGAATTCTTAGCATCTGATACCCCAAAGATGTAGCTTTTTATTACTGTATTCATCAGTGTTTGCTTGGTGGCTAAGCAGGAGAAATCTTCATTGTGTGAGATTGTTCTGAGCCTTAGAGATGCTTTCCAACTTTCACTCCTGACCTACTAAATGCCAAGGGTCATTGTGACTACCCAACGCATCCCATTTCTAAGCTCTTCCTCTAAGTCTCTTTTTGCAGACCATGGCAATATCTTCAGGTTATGGTGGGGGGTCTGGGGAGGACTGCCACACTAAGCTTTCTTTGAGGATGCGTTACTAATTATGTAGAATGTGGGAAATTCAAAATGCCTCCTCTCCCTAGGACCTCTGCAGGATGCCTTATATTGTTAAAAGTACTTGCTCTTTGCCTTATGACTTGTGACTGAGTTTAAGAAAAATAAAATAATAGCACTTTCTTTACTGAACCATTTGGCTGAATCACCTCACCCTAATACTTCCAAAGGATTTCCCTTGGAAGGTTAAGATTAAAGAGTTATTCCAGAATCTCTGTTAATCAGGACACAGATGTGTGTTGTCTTGAGAACCAGGAAGGACTCCTGTGATGACACTACACCACAATGTATGTTTTAAACTGAGCCAGTAAGTCAGAAATTAATTAAGGAAATGGGGACACATGGAGACAGAGGTCAGTCCAAGCTCAGCTCAGCTCAGCAAACTGAATTAACTACTATCAACAGGTTAGGATTTCAAATCAAGTTTGGTGTTTAATTAATAGTAATGTACCAATGTCAGTTTTTTACTAGTGCTTGTACAGTGTTATTCCTAAGACACCATGTTCAGTATGCTGCTCTACAAGTTATACTTTCAACAAACATACTACAGTATGTAAGATCTTAACAATGGGGGAAATAAGTGTATAAAAACTCTTTGTGCTCTCTTTGAAACTTTTCTGTAATTCTAAATTTGGACCAAAATTAATAGTTTTTTTTAATTGAACTCTAAAATCATTTTACTCACAATGCCCCATCTCTTCCTGTTCTCATTTTTTTCTCATTTTCCCTCCCCAATACTTTATACTTCAGGTTCCTTTCTTTTTTTAGACACTCAGATTTACATGTTTTGCCTCCTGGATTGCTGCAGAGGTCTCAAAACTCAGCCTGCTTTCCTTATGTGCATCTATTTCTCATGCACACTACAGGTCTGATCCTCTACTATCTCTTGCTTGCTTGCATTTTTTGGATTCTCTCTTATTGATTACTTTTTAAACTGTAGATGTCTTTATAGTTTACAGATCAGGTTCTTATGTACTCTCATTTGATCTTTTTAACATTCCAGTGAGTTGGTCAAAATGATTACTTTCATTGAATAAATGAAAATAATGGAAGTTCAGAGCAGTTAAATGATATGTGATTGGCTCAACATTATCCATAATCAGTAGCAGAATTGGTACTCCAAATTCAGAAATTTTTTGACTTTTTCAATTAAATCACATTACTCAGAAGTGAACTAATGATTTTAATTTTTATTCTATATTTTTTCCACTACTTTTTGAAATTTGGGAGGAATTTTTAAAGAAAAATGTAGGTTCAGCCTTAACTGGTTTTGTTCAGTGGATAGAGCATTGGCCTGTGGATTGAAGGGTCCCAGGTTCAGTTCTGGTCAAGGCCATATACCTTGGTTTGTGGACATATTCCCAGTAGGAGGTATGCAGGAGGCAGCTGATAGATGTTTCTCTTTCATCAATGTTTCTAACTCTCTATCCCTCTACCTTTCTCTCTGTAAAAAAAAATCAATTATATATATATATATATATATATATATATATATATATATATATATATATATATATATATACAGGTTCAGTCAATCTCTTATCTTGATATGACATACAACATGATGACAAGTAGATGAAAAACAACGCAATTACTAAAGTTAAAAATAAGCTTATCCCACTTGAATGTCAAAGTAAAGTGAGACTTTCTCCTTGAATGCAATACTCATAGAAGGGCAGAATTGGAAGACTATAGGTATTATCTAGTTGACCATGTACCTCATAGATGGTGAAACTTGTAAAAGAGAAATGAGAGTTCATTAGTTTATTTTAAACTTTTCTTGGGCACACAAGAAGATGAATTTGCTAATTCCCTTTAAACCTGTTTGCTGCTAAATTCTGTCAAATGGAATATAGGCAGAAATGATGTTCATCACTTCTAGGCCTTACTATAGAATGTCTTGAACATTTCCAACTTTTTCTTTGTCCCCAGTATGTGCTGCTAAAAGGGAAGGACTTCCCCACTTCAGAAAAGCTGAAGAGCATTGGACGTCACGTGAGTGAGAAACTGGCTCTTATTGTCTTAAACCTGGGGGTCATAGATAGCATAGCCTAGCTTGTCTTGACTAATAAACCGAATTCCCTAGCTAATATAGCTTGCTTTGACTTGCTCAGATAGTAAACTGTCTGCTACTGCAAGTGATATTAGACAGGTGTCCCAGTTGAGTCTTTGATCTTTACAAATATTCAGCTGTGTCAACATAGGCAGACAGCTTCAGAAGTGTTCTTTTTTCCCCCTTGATCTAAATGTGGATGAACTCACTCCATTCAAATTTTCAGAAGCCCATTGTTATACATATATGAATGCCAAAGCATAGGAAAGGGCCTTGAAATACTGGTGGGGAAAAGAATGGGATAGGGTTGGGGAAGAGGGAAGGGAAGGAAATAATGATGCTTTGATAATACCAACTATATTATTTAAATATTATACATTGAAAGTGTATTTATGTGCTACTTTAAAACATTTAAAAGAGAAAAATGTCAAAGAAATCCCAGATCAATATAACCACTCATGCAATTGCTATGCTGTGTCTTTCAAAATCTATTGAAATTCTATCAATCCTTTAAGTCTCATTCTAATGCTACTTTTTCTAACTCTTTTCAGAAGGAAGGATATTTCCTTCTTATAGAGATCTGTGCTTGTTTATGTATCCGGCGCCTTTGTCTTTGTCTTGTATTTTAGTTAGGTGGGCACAAATTCTATGTCCCTTATTTGATGGGACTTGATTGAAAAGTAGAAAATATTCTGCTCTTCATGTAACTTGTCAGAAAATAAATGTATTAAAATAAAAATCAGAGAATTTCTGGAATGACAGTGTGACTAACTTGAGCAAGCCTCTCTCCTAAAGCAATGATAAAACTGATGAAGGATGATAATGACCATTTCAGTGCTGCAGGCATACAACAAATTGAAAAGCATTTATTTATTAAATGCTACTAAATTTCAGGTAAGAACAGTGAGAGTATGTGGTGTTATAACCTGGGGCTGCTCTCAGTCCCCAACTGCCACCACCTCTAACTTTATAACCATGATAGCTCTACCATTGCTAAAAAAGCCATGAAAACCAACAACTTTATTGGTGAAGTGGCTGACTTCCTTGGAACTAAGTGAGGCAAATTACAAGCTCCAGAAACAACCCAAGTACTTGTCCATAGATAACTAGGCAAATGTGCAGGAGGTAGATCCATACAATGGAATGCTACTCAGCAATAAAACAGGGATGATCTACTGATGCATGTAGCAGTACGGATAGACCTCAAAATAACTATGCTAAGTAAAAGAAGACTGACAAATAAGTGAATGTACTGTATGATTTCACTTACATAAAATTCTAGGAAATGCAAACCAACCTATCATGACAAGAAAGTGATTTAGCATGAATAAGAGTGGAAAGGGAAGGGAAGGATTATGAGGGGCATAAGGAAACTTTTTTTCCCACTATTTGTTGTGGTGACAGTTACACAGGTACATACATTTGCCAGATCTTAAGAAACTATACACCTTAAATGAGTGCAGTTAATTGTATATTGATTATGGCTTAATACAGATGTTTTTTAAAAAATTTTTACCCCCCAAATTGTTGAGTTGCATCAGTCCTTCCTGAAATCTGTGTCATGTATAGTCTGTGGCTCCATTCATCATTGATACAAAGCTTTAAGTCCCCTGGGATGTATAAAAGCTATGAGAAGCACGATTTAGAGAAACAGAATTACTGTACTTAAGACACAGTGGTTCTGTGTTTTATAAATGTAAAAATGGAGTGTTAGAAGAAAGAGAGCTCAATCATCTAGCCTAGCCTTTCACATTATACTTAAGGAAACTACACTCAGAAGGATAAAGGAAACTTGTTGCGGTCAATTGGTATCTAAGTAAAGATTTTAAAGGCATGCTTTTTTGCTGTTAAATAATGGAAATCATAGTAATAAAATACAGACTTTGCCAACTTATCATGGGGTATTTCTGTTCAGAAGAATCATATGGCAAGAACCACAATAAAAATATTATTTTTTCCTCAACTCTCATTGGCTTATACAAAATGCATGCAAAGCCAAACCTGTATTTTGAAACGTTATCTTCTATTTAAGCATTCTTTCTCATTTTCATTCTGCCTGCATTCATATAGCTTACATCTTTGCAGAAGGTTCTTTAAATCTCTGACTGAGCCAGAACCAGCTGTGTTTGCTATTGAGGGTGGAGAGAGCAACAATATTTACCAGTAAAACCAAGATCAGACTTGAGAGGGAATAAAATCAATTGACAACAGGGGAAAGAAAAATATTTGCTAATCTAAAACGGTATTTTACTCCATCACTGATTTTATCCTTGGCCAAGGAGATCCACATTAAGTCTGTAGGAGGAGAGGGGCCATTTTGTGCACATTTCAAATGGATGACTAGAAAGAGGCACGAGAGGAATGCCTGCCCTTACTCTCAAATTGAGGCATCAATTATATTCTAGTCCTTTCCATGGAAGACTGGAAAATACATCGGCACTGAAGTCAGACAGAACTGAACTCAACTCCTGAGACCTCCACTAGTAGGTATTTTTCGCTCTCTTATGATTTCCTCATCTATAAAATGGAGGTGATAGTGTCTATTTTATCATGGAATTCTTTTAAAATTTATAAACAACATGCGTAAATTCCATTTACAGTGCCAGACTTACATAACTGACATGTGGGTGCTCAAAAATGATAACTGTTCCTATTTATTTTTTAAAGACTTAGCACGTAACCATGAAAAAGCCTGCTGCTGGGAGGGAGAATATACCTACCACGCTTGGCAGTTCCTTTTGCTCACATAGGAGCTGCTGGTATTTTCCCCTCAGTGTCCAGCTGTTTCCTTCTGCTACAGCTGGGCAGCATAAGACGTTTCCCTGTAGGTTTCTGCAGAGGCAGCCAGCACTTAGTTGTGAATCTTTTCTTGAGTTGGGTGAGAGGTTTATTTTTTCTTTTTATGCCTAGAAGGACATACTGCTTTCTCAAACACAGGGGAGAGTTTAGCTGACTTTGAGACCTTGATTAACTCTTTTAATTAATTTTTCTTCCTGAGTTAATAATAAATTTTACATAAGTATAGTTATTTTCTCAATCATGTTTCTCTAACCCTTTATAAATATTTTTGTCATGGTAATTATCACCATGTATATGGGTATTAGCTTATGCTGCTACTAGGTAGGTATCCACGGATGAATTTTGAGTTTCTCAAGGACAGGAAATGCGTTCTTCCTTTGTGTGTTCTCAGCACATAACACAGTGACTTCCCATAGCTGAACCTCTATAAATATTTGTGGAGCAAGATATCAGAAATCTCAACTGTACTAGATCAAATCAGCTTATGTCTCCTTTAGAATATTAGTCATGTCTAAAGTTTCTGTGGGCTACAGTGACAAACACAGTGCTCCAATGGCTTCCATTTATTAAATGGAGCAGACTTAAAAGTTGGAAAATGACTTTTCATTGAGTTTGAATTTAGACCTAAAAGAGTACAGTATATCTAATTCTTTGAGGAAGGATAAATGAAGATGTGTTAGGATCACAGTTGGAAATGATAGAATACTATACAGTTCAATAATATGTTGGACTTGGGTGAGGGTTAAGGGGATAAATCTTTCAAAATTAGTTTGAGGAAACAGAAACATTGGCCATCATGATTAACCTACAATGTGCAAGTCACATATTATCCCCAAAGAAAGCCAGACACTGTTCAGACACAACTTTGTAAAGCATCTACTTGATTACATAACAATCCATTTGAATATCTCACAAAAATTAGTTGTGTGTATATAAATGAGGTATATCTTCTTAAGGGTTTCTTTTAATTCAGAACGTTATAAAGCAAAAGGGGTTTAACCTAAAAGGCCTGAATCTATCCACTGGGATCCTCTAGTAAATAATCAGTTAACATCAGTGTAACTAATTTAGGAAGGAGTCTGACTTTGTTAGGTGCATGGGAATAAAATGATTTTGTTCAGCTAATAACAGTTACTAACTATATTTAGTTAAGGTCTCCTTTCTAGCTGGTAGATGGTAAAAGATTCCCTTGGCAACTTCTCATCTGATCCTTTTACTTATTTAATTCTTATCTCTTTCAATTACTACAAGAGTCTTATTTTGGATCTTAAACCTTTGTCCCATTCACTTTAATACTGTATCAAATACATATGCAAATTAAGATCTTTTCTTTCCCCTCCCCCATCCCCATCTCTGCATCATCACAGGCCAAAATGCTTGCCTCTGGGCTTGGTAGGTGAGGCACTGGCCTCCACCCGGCATGCTCTCCTTGGGGTAGGAGTGCAGAATGAGGGACTCGAGGCAGGGCTTCCTTTAACATGACCACCAGTGTTAGATACTCTTGGAAGATTACTCCTGCACTAGCATCGCTGGAGAATAAAACCTCCCCTGCTTTGCTTTCAGCTGCAGTGCCAAAGTGGTCCAGTCCTGGCTAATGAGACAGTCAGTTCCCTCAACTGACTTGGTCATTCTCTTCTTCCTTAAATGTAGTCTGTGTGCCTGGGGTTCACACAGCGACCTGGCAGCCACAGGGGAAAGGCTGAGAGAACTTGAAAGCATCGAAGCCAAGGCCAGCAGCAACTTCCCACTGCACACACAGTTATATGAGTAAAATAAATCTCCATTTGTCAAGGCCACTGAAAAGTAGGTTTTGTATCACTTGCAGCCAAATGCAGCTGTCACCTTGATTGGCTATAACTCTGATCTGCCATCATGGGCTTTTTTAGAAAGGGTGGCATTGCCAATCAGCCTTGCAATTAATTGCCTTACTTCTTAGAAATGTCCCTGGGTATTGGTAGTCCCATGAGATGTTTGTCTACATCTGCCAGCATAGTCCCCAAATGGGCAGTACTGGGCCTCACTCCTCTACTAGTAGTCTGTGCCTCTTCGCCATTCTCTGTGATGTTTCCCCGATCATATGCACTTCAGCAACCTCCCTGCCCTGGAGCCTGCAAGCATCGGAGAATCCTATCTTCTGTGCCTCTGGAGCATCTAGAACTTTAGAGAGCTTAACTTATACATGAGCCATCCACCCAATACCATCTCTCTCCTGCTCTGGTAGAAGCAGTAAGCAAGGTCAAGACGCTAAGTAGACCTGCAGGCTGCTGGGTAAACAGGAGTCTCCCTGCATTTGTGTGAGTGGTTTTCCAGGGGCCCCAGGCACAGCATTTCATTCCCCTTGGGGAAGCTGCAGAAAGGAATATGCTTTCTCCAGGAATACTGCACTGCTTTCTTCCTATTCCATGTCCCTGTGTCTGCTCCTTCTTTTCTGCACCAGAAGGGGGCAGCAGTGGCAGTTCTGAACTGGCATCTGTCAGTAAACCTGTCAGAAGGGGGCTGGCCCCATGAACAGGATGGTCTCTAAATTTAAATGTGCACAGCTTAGTGGTTTTCTGTTTGCAGCTTAGTCCCGCATTCTGACAATTGCCACTTACTACCATCATACATATTCACAATATATACAAATATTAATATATTTTTATTGATTTCAGAGAGGAAGGGAGAGGGAGAGAGAGATAGAAACATCAATAATGAGAGGGAATCATTGATTGGCTGCCTCCTGCACATCGCACAGTGGGGATGGAGCCCACAACCCAGGCATGTGCCCTTGACTGGAATTGAACCGAGGACCCTTTAGTCCACAGGCCAATGCTCTATCCAATGAGCCAAACTGGCCAGGCAGGGCAGTATATATTTTTATGGACCTGAACCATGGACTTCTCTGCTTCCATCTTCAACACTCCATGTCATATTGCATTTTTCTCATATTAGATACTTGCTAACTAAAATTTAAAAGTCTCACTCTATTTGTCTTCACTTGGCTTGCAGTTCAGTATTAAGTTCACATTGTCTTCATTTTTTATAGAGAGTTAATCAATTGTGCATGTATTGCCATACTCCTACCAGGCATATCATGAACCCACAAAATGCTGCTTCATTGTAGATATGTTTTTTAATATCTGCTATGAAAGTCTTCTGTGAAAGGCCTGCTGCAGCCACAGTGAGAAGTGGATATACAGACCGCCTTGTCTTTAGGTCTTCAAAAGACATTTCAGGATCCAAGCCACCTGGAAGCCTCTCTAAGTCCAAATTATTTCTCCCCTTATTTGTTTTTGGTCTGTTTGTTTCCTTGGTTCCTCCCTCCCCACTCTTACACATTGTTCCCATGCCCCCGTTGGATGGAATTAAAAGTGTGCCTCATTCAGCCTTGTTGAGGTTTGCTGGGTAACAATTTCATGCCTGCTTATGTTTCCTCCTCTAACACTAGTCAATCCTTTCAGCAATAAACCAGTCAGACACCTAGCACAAAAATTCAGATGATAGCAAACAGTCAGAAAACCTTTTTTTTCCCTAGAAAAAAGAATTGGTGGGTTATAAGATTAAATACTTGAGCCATCCCAATAACTTGGAAAGCACATTTTTATAACTTTAACCATTCCCAAACTCCTTTTGAACTGTTGTCTAAGCACCATATAGGATGAGTACTTATTTCCCACCATGGAGATTATACCTCATTAAAAGTCTTTAAAAATGACATCCATGAATTCTAGTCATTAATTGAATATTTTTTAAAAATATATTTTATTGATTTTTTTTTTTACATAGAGGAAGGGATAAGGATAGAAAGTTAAAAACATCAATCGGCTGCCTCCTGCACACCCCCTACTGGGGATGCCCTTGACCAGAATCGAACCCCGGGACCCTTCAGTCCACAGGCCTACGCTCTACCCACTGAGCCAAACTGGTTTTGGCAATTGAATATTTTAATATTCTCCTATAAAAATATCTAAAGAAAGTTGCAGAAACATTTTTTGAATTTAGAAAATGTTTATTTTCCCTGTTATGTAAAACAAGTACTTATAGTAAAATCTAAATCTTATCTAGGTCATTCAACTATGTGCTTAGAAGACAATGATGAATAAATGTTTGTCTCACATTCGGAGATGCTGATTTTGAAGTCACAGTTACATAGGAATAATAGCGTTTATGTCTTATTGTTCCCATTAGGAGTGTAAATAATTACTTGCTAATTTTTCTGTTTCCTCCAAATATATTTTAAGCAGAGTCTACTTATATTATGAATATATTTAGTGGAAATGCTTTCACCCCCTCCCTTTGGCTACAGATGCATCAAAAGGTCAAGTGTCCTAAAGTTTGCTAACAATAAATCTAATGACAAAGCCGATGTTTTTGGTGTCATAGAAACTGTGGTTTGTGAGTCATAATGGCTTTCCAATTTTATATTTTGGTCAATCCATTCTAGGTAGCTGAACTATCTCACTCACTGAGAGAGATGCCGTAGACTATAAAACTCCTGGAATATTTGCCTATCTCATTTCTACTGGCTGAAATCTTACTCTAATAGGTTTCTTTCTTTTTTTAAGGACTTTGAGCCTTAATTCTCTCTGACAGTAAAGGGGGGTCAGCGTTTCTAGTCTTTTCATCAGCTCATCTATGATAGCAGGAAAGTTTGCCACAAAAGTTTTTAAAGAGGACCTCAGGTATGGGAGGTAATGCTTAATGAGAAGATTGGATATCACCAAAGTGATTTCTTCATTATTTTGCCTAAATCAGATGATGACTGGAGTAATAGACTCATAAATGTTATGTCTGATCTTTTTTATTCTTTACACAGAACACACAAATACCCTGACAAGGCATCACTGCAAAGTAAGCGTTTAAGAATGATTACTTGCTGAACACAAAAAATCAGAGGATTTAATCTTACCTGACAACACATAGAAGCAGAACTTGTCCCCTGCGTTAGTCCACCCACTTTCCCTATCTGCTTCCCATAGTCTTCTCTCAGGATTGACTTGGCTGAAGTCCATTTTCTAAAGTGCCTTTTAAAGAACTGAATCTATGTCACTAATTGTTCAATAAAGTCACTAATACATTCTGTTATAAATATCTATGTAATGTCACAAATACTTACAAAAACACTACAAAAAATCCAATAGATCTTAATGAGATGAAGTTTTTAATGTGTGATATGTCCCTGGAAAAAAGATCTCTGGCAAAAGCACTGAATGTTTTGCTTCTTTGGCATTACCTGCTTTCCATTTTAACTTGCTCCTGCCTAATAAATATCAGTAATTCCCTACTCATGCCCTCAGTTCTAGTGCTCTCTTGGGAGACAAAGAAGCTTGTAAGGACCAAAGTCATGAAAGAACTAATGTTTACCTGACAGTTTTCTTCATGTTGGTGCACCTCATGGCTTCCATTCATCTCCCCATGAATTGTCCAGAATTAAAAATAATAGAAGTCTACTTTCAAATGCTTAAATTATTATAAGAATTGGTTTCTACTTAAGAGAAAATGCCAGTGATTTTTTCCAGGGTTAAAATGTAACTATTGCATAGTCCCCTTAAAATTTCGATATTAGCAACATTTGTTTTATTTGCAGTCAAGACCAAATACAATAATCTCAGACACAAAGCAAGACAGCAACTGCTGGCATTTTGTGCGGGGAGGGAGATTCTGAAAGCTCATCCCTCATCGCCATCCCTCTCCTCGAGGGTTTAGAAGCTCCATCGTTATTTGTTCCTTCAGCTCCTCGTTGGTTAAATGTTCTTCAGGAGTTTGCAGTTAAAATGCAGTTGCTCTTGAGAGAATTAGACATAAAGCTTTTATTATTACATACCTTAGTAAGGCCTTGAGAAGTTGATAACTAACACAGTATGGGGCTGAGGGTGAAAAGCGAAGAAGCAATAGAAACAGAAGTTTAAACATGCAAGTTTTTTTTGTACTAATTTGTATATTTATTGAATTTGTTAGGGTGACATTGATTAATAAAATTACCTAGGTTTCAGGTGTACAATTCTATACTATATCATCTGTATACTAGATTGTGTGTTTACCATCCTAAGTCAAGTATCTTTCCATCACCATTTATCTTCCCTATACCCTCTTCTACCTCCCTCCACATTTCTCTCTGCTAATTACCATGCTGTTATCTGTGTCTATGACTTTCTCTTCATTTGCTTAATCCCTCAGCCACCCAGCCCCGCTCCCCTCTGACAGCTGTCAGTCTGTTCTCTGTATCTATGAGTCTGTTTATTTTTTAGTTATTTTGTTCATTAGATTCCACATATAAGTGAAATCATATGATACTTGTTTTTCTCTGACTGGCTTATTTTACTTCATATAATACTCTCCAGGTCCATCCTTATTGTCACAAAAGGTAAAATTTCCTTCATTTTTACAGCCAAGTATTATTACATTGTGTAATTTTACCACAGCTTTTTTTTATCCTCTCATTACTGATGGACATTTGGGCTGTTTCCAGATCTTGGCTATTGCAAATAACATTGCAATGAGCCTAGGGGTGCATATATTCCTTCTAATTAGCATTTCAGGTTTCTTTGTATATATACTCAGAAGTGGAATCACTGGATCAAAAGACAGTTCCATATTTAATTTTTTGGAGAGACTTCATAATTTAAAAAATAGCCAAAGCACCTGAATAGATACTTCACCATGCTCAAATTTTGACACCTCAAAAGACTGCTGATAACTCATCTAGCTTCTCAATATCTTCACACAATTTAAAGTATTCACTTGTTCAAAAATAATACATATGTGAATTATTAATTCACTTATTTCAATTTACTTAATTGATTCACTTATTTCAATTTAATTTAGTTCTACCTTCGTATTTGTTAGTTATATTCTATATACCAACTAGTGTGCCAAGTCTGAGAAGAGAAATTAGTAACTATGAGTCCTGCCCTTAAGAAAATCACAAGCAGAGGAGACAGGCATTAAAAAAAAAAACACCCCAAAACACACTAATATTACCATATAAGGAAGACAACAGTAAATGCCAGATAATGACAGCAAGCTGTGGGGAAAGGGAAAAAGCTGTTCCTTCTGTTTCTGTTTGACAGGTTAGAAAGACACTCACAGAAGTGATGGCACTTGATTTTAGTTCTAATTGATAAGTTATAAGTGGATAAAGAAAAAGGGAGAACATTTCAGGCTGAGGCAACAACATGGAAATAACATGGAAGTGAAGAATGGAGGTTTAAAAGTCTGTGGCTCTTTTGAGAACAGTCTGTTATATGGTGTGGCTTCCACTCTGGATATATAGAGAAATGTAATGGGAAAGATCATTTGTTACATCTACAATTGTTTCATGTTTTTATCCATGTGCCTACGGCATTCAGCTACAAAATGACAGAGAGTACACAAATGGTAAGTTACAGAGCAACACAAACACACAGAGCACTGTCTTATTTTTTACAATGTTCTACACTGTAGCAGGTATTTCCTTATCTTTTAAGCTTCTAGAGGTAGAATAGGCAGGGAAATTATAGGGGGCTAAGGGTGGTCGAGAAGGGCTCACACGGGTGCTCCAGTGTGCTCCATAGAGATAAATATGAGAGAGAGCTGAGCCTATAGCTGGAGAACTTTCCTCCCTTCTCTGAGTTCTAGAGACACGTGTCAAAGCAGATGTTGCTAAGTCAACAGAAATATGCCAATGTCTTACTGAGTAGCAGCCATGGGGCTGAGTCCTGAAATTTTAGTATATGAAATAAAGACTGGAGTCATGTTAGGGAGAAACATATCCCATCTAATAAAAGAGTAATATGCAAATTAACCGTACCTTTGTCACACCCACCAACCATGTCCACCAGCCAATCAGGAGTCGGGGTGGGGCCAAGGCAGCCAGTGCACCCTGGTCAGGGAGAAGGCCTGGGCCAGGTGGGCGGGGCCAAGGCCCGTGCTATCTGGACTTGAGCTGGCTGGGGTGAAGGCCCAGGTCGAGGGGCAGGGGATGCTGTATGTGGCTGGGATGGAGCCAGCCATTGGCCCCATTGGCTTTAGGCCTTGGGCAGACTGGGGTGAGTGGTTAGTAGGACATCCTCTGAGGGCTCCCAGTATGTATGAGGGGGCAGGTTGGGCTGAGGAATCACCCACCCCCAGTGCACGAATTTCATGCACCGGGCCCCTAGTGAACTAATAACAGCCATAGTGAATACAAGCAATATTTAAAAAAAAAAACCAAAATACTGTACAAGCCAAAGGGTTTTTTATCCTGTTTATGGAGGCCAGAAAACATTCCTAGAAATGCTGACAGGCAAAATGAATGTTAAAGGATGAGCAAGGTTTTCTCACAGCCAAGAAGGGAAGATGTCCTATAGATGCAAAGGCAGAAATTGCATGGCTTATTTGAGGAACTTTCAGCTGAGGAGAGAGCAAATAGAGACATGTGAAGACAGAAATAAGGATAAAAGATGAGCAGGGGCCAAATCTTGAAGGACCATCTATGACATACAAAGGAGTTTAAAATTTATTGTATAGGAAATGGGCTTCATTAGGAAGTTTTAAGTAAGGTATTTATATGAGCAAGATTAACTTTTGGAAATGATTCACTGGCAATCTTGTGCAGGATGGATTGAATAAATCACTTCGGGAAGATGAGCAAAAGTAAGTCTACTTGAACTAAGTGGATTGCCAGAGGAAAGAAAGGGTCAGGTTCAAGAAACATTTCAGAGGTACAATGAATAGAAAGAACTTAAGGGCCAATCAGATGGTGGGGAAAATTTTAAGAATAGAGAGAAGTTTAGAATGGCATATGCTTTTTTGTTTGTTTGTTTGTTTGGGTTTTTTTTTAACTTCAAAACATAGAGAACCAATTTTTAGATATATTTCTGAACTTACAATCTTCCAAGACAGCTTGTGGGCAGTTTTTGACATCCATTTCTTCATGTCATCTTGAGTCCTACCATCTAGTTTAACATTTCTCTACTTCCTCACAAAGAGGTAGACAAAGTGGGTAATTCTTCATCCCCATTGTATACAAATTTTAGTAGAACCAGGATAACTTTATAGTAAATGTACATAAACTCAGTATGTATTTGTCAGAGTCCCAGAGGAAAATAGCTGGAAAATTCCATATGTCAGCGGAGGGGTCTAAAACCAAGGAATTAATTGCACAAGTCTTATATGATCAAGAGAAATCTTAACAATACTAGAAGTTACCACTACTCATAGGCTGAAGGAACAAGAGCAAAGAGCCTAGTCTGCTTCCTTGGAGTTAGACTGTGATGGAGCGCTGCCCTGCCTAAGGGGAGACTGGAGGAAAGGTAAGCCATTATAGACAAATCCACCCAAAGTAAAGAGAGGAAGAAAGAAGCATCCCAGATACTGCCTTTGATCCACGTCTTCCTTTTGCTTCTACCTGGAAGCTCACTGGGAATGGAAGCTGGGAAATGCAATTTGCAGGGACCAGCCTCCTTGCACAAAGCTAAGAAAGAGAGGCCAAGGGACTTATCTCACAGCAAATAGGTAACTAGAATATACAAGTATGTGTTCATTTACCCTGAGGTAAAGTAATATATTGCATATATAAAAACAGACACACAAATTATATGATATCAGACACAGAAGATATATTCTTCATTTCCAGATACTGTCAGATAGAGCCATGCAAGTGTAAATATTCTATTCATATTTCTTTCTATATAAATTCGGAACAGGATCAGGATTTCAAAATTCAAAATATTTTATATAAAGATCCTTGTGAGTTAGTTATTGGTTAATTAGTTCATTTTTCATAATTTAACCCAGTTTTTACTCACATAGTCCTCTTAGTTTACCTTGGCACATGGGCTCATTTCCTGTATTACGTAAGCGCTGAAAGACAAGCATTCTTTCTTTACTCGCACTCCGAGCACCCAGTGCCTGGGGTACTAGATAAACACTGTGTGATAATGAATTTGTAGAAGTAGAGCTTGCAAGGTGACAGTTTACTTTATTTTTTATTTCCATTTGCTTCTCTTTCCCCAGCAGTTCTCAGTAACCTTAGAAAGGTATTTCGTGTAAAGAGTTCTACCGCAAGGTTAATTTGTGGCAAGATGAATATGTTTTCCCTTCATCGAGCTACATTTACTTTAAAGTCCACAAAGTAGTTTTATTATGTTTCTGTTAATTGTACAACTCCTGGTAATCTGCCAAGGATAATGACGTTTGCCACTTTTGATCAGTGCTCTGCTGTAGAACAACTTGTTCAGGCCCTTGCTGAGAAAGAAAAACTTATTAAGTAGATTACAGCACATTGCTTGTATGTCGAGTACCAAACTGAGCTGATATCAGAAAAGGTGATAATGTAGTGGTTCAACTTTATAACTCAGAAACAAAGAAATGCTCAAATAAATATAAAGCAGGACCGTGGATGTTCTTCTTTACCCATGTGTTTTTTCCTCGACATTCTGGCACCAGTCTCTTAAACCAATACTGAGCTTAGCTGATGTTTCTCATGCCTTTTATTTTTATTTAAGGGTGATAATATGTCTAGAGTCATAAGGGAGTTGGACATATAATTTAGAGTAAAGACTGTGACAAACACAACAACATATGCCCCATCTAAAGAAAGCAACTGCTTTTCAGCATCATTTCACTTATGCAACAAATGACATCTGCTGTATACAAAGCCCTGTTTTAACTGCTGGAAATACAGCAGTGATCAGGCAAATATTCCTGCCCTATTGAGGTTTCATAATTTAGCATTAATAGTCATATAACAAGCAGTGAATCTATATAATAAGTTAAATGGTGAGTAGTGCTGAGGAATTAAGCAATTTGGGTAAAGGTATATCAGACGGCAGGGGAGGAGATTTTGCAATTATCCTAGACAGTGACATGGGGTGAATTATCTGTAGGATGTGAACCATCAAGCAATGTAGATATTTGGAAGGAAAGGAAAGATCTGTTAGGCAGAGAGAATATGAGTTCAAGGGTCCCCAGACAGTGATTCTCAGATTTTTCTGGATATTAGAATAACCTGGGCATCTTTAAAATTATTGCTACCTGGATCCCACTCCCAGAAACTGTAATTTAATTAGCTGGAGGTCTAACCTGAGCCTGGGAGTTTCAAAAGCTCCTCAAGTAACTCAATTATGTAACAGAGTGGGAACCGTGCCCTAGTGCTTCAGCCAGTTATTGTCACATGGATTGCAGGGTTGCAGCCCTCATGCTATTGACCTGTTCAGGAATGGTCCTCCATGTTGGGGTTTTGTTTGTTTGTTTGTTTTTTAATGTGTTTCTTTATAAATATAATTCTTTTGTATTTTTAAAAATATTTTTTATTGATTCTTCACAGAGAAGAAGGGAGAGGGATAGAGAGTTAGAAACATCGATGAGAGAGAAACATCGACCAGTGGGGGATGTGCACACAACCAAGGTACATGCCTTTGACTGGAATCGAACCCGTGACCCTTCAGTCTGCAGGCTGACGCTCTATCCACTGAGCCAAACCAGTTTTGGCTTTTGTATTTTTTTTTTAATCTTACAAGCCAATGAAACTATCTCTGAGCCAGACCTAGCCTATAGATTACTAGTTTGCAATTTCTTACTTAATGGAGTGAATCCAGAGATTGCCCCAAGATAAGAGTATGCTCTGTATGTCACGGTGCAATACAAAAATAGGGCAGCTAAAGTCAGAGTGAAATGAAATAAGTGAGCCTAACTCTGCACTCAGTTGGGAGCATGACCGCACAGAGAAAGATCATTCCATGAAATGTTAAAACACAGCAGTTTGACTTCACATCCATCCAGAGGGGAATATCCTGAGACAAAAAGAACTGCAAAAAATTCTTAAACCCATTTTTATTGTTTAAATCATAATGTTCACGGTGATATTTGTATTGTTATTCCTAGACTGTTGTCTGTATATTCTAAATATATAAATACATAAATAGAAATAGGACAAGTATGGATGTGGAGGTATGGCCAGCCCAGGCTCCCCATAGCCCGGAGCCACAGTGGAGCATTGCCACTTGATCTTACACTAGGACAGTGCCTCTTCCCTTTGCTACCTTCAGTTCATCTTCTTAACTCAGTTTAACCTGGGGCTCAAGCTGAGCATCTGCTTTTGGCTGCTCTTTTTGACTTTGTTGTCACTGACACAGTTGACCCCCATTGGACTCAGATAAATATTTTGGTAGTATCTAGCATTTACCTTACATGAAAAAAATCAGATTATAAATGAGTAACATTTAAATAATATGTTCACATAGATAGCTTAATCGGTAGATACAACAGTCTGGAAGGATGTACCAGTACTAGTGTATTTATCTCTACAAGGCAAAAGGGTTTATGTTACTTTTAGAATCCAGAACATTTTTCTGTTGGAAACTTGACGACATAAAAGTAATGTGTCTTAGTCATTCATGTAATTCACATATACACCGAGTGGCCAGATTATTATGATCTCTGAATGCATAATAATCTGGCCACTCAGTGTATATTTGGAGAAAGAGAGAGAGCAAGCCTGACATATTGTATGTGATAGATAAGTGTATATAAAGTGAATAAATGAAATAAAGAGACACATGTTTTAAACACAAACTTATTTGTTTTTAGATGCAAGCATGTGCCAGAGTTAAGTGAAAATCTTTTTTCCCTACTTATGTTCAAAGCAGCCAACTCCCCTGATGTCAAAATGAGGGGTTGTTGTACAGTAGGGGGTGTGAGAAGTAGAGACGGAGCAGGGTGTGAATATTCTCAATGGTCTTTAAACATTTCCACCAAAGTCCAAGTTTCTGCTAACTTCCTAAAATATCCACTGCCCTTTTGCTGGTTGGACCTCTCATCACCACTTTTGCCCATTTTAAATGACAGCACTGAGGTTATCAGTGAGAAATATAAACATGGTCTTTTTTTGTATAATTAAAAGACGTATTATTTTTCTAAGTGTTAATTTATTATTTATATTCTGTCTGTGAGGGGAATGGGAAGTTAGGCAGTTGATTTATACTTTTGTGGTGAACAGGGGCTAAAATTATTTTCTCCCCCCTTAACTTTATCATCACTACTTGCAAAGAAAAGAAGCAAAGACAAGACATGTGATACTTGTTCAAAGCAGAGGCCCAGATTGCTAGAGCCAGGGATGTCCCAGGACCTGCCTTGCCCAGTAATTCATAAAGTTGAACAGGAATATATATATATATATATATATATATATATATATATATATATATATAAATTTTTACCACCAGAAGAAATCTGTCCACTGTATCAGTCCATAAAACATGGAACTGTAGCATGGTTTTGGTTCAAGTAACCAAAATTGAACTGAAATTTGGCCTGAAATTGTTTCTTGAGGTGACCTGAGGGCCATCAGAGCAGTTTTAATAACCACTGAACTAGCTCAAGCTCCACATTCTACAGATACTGATACTGAGCCCCAGAAAGGCTGTGACTCATACCGTACTGTCAAGTTAACGTGCAGAAAAAACACCTCCTGAATGTTTAATAGTGATGATGAGTGGGTTCTTAATGGCCTTATCCATTTTATGGATTAGTCTTGCCGTCTGTTTCATCTATTCTTCGCTAAGGCTACCTGCCCTGTGGCTATTTCACATTCATTAATAGCTCCATCAGCAGTCTAGTAAAGGGAAAAGAAGATGGAAAACTCAAATCCCTTATTAGATCTTATCTAGAGGAAGAAAGAGGAAAACTAATGAACATGGCAAGATGTGTGTCAGCTCTGGCTGGGTCAGGAGTGCTTCCAACTCTGTTCCTGGTCTATTTCAAACTTCTTTCTACAGCCATGTGTTTCCACTCACCCAACACTAGCAGGCTTGCTTCCTGACCAAACATAAAACTTAGGAAATGTTCCTTCCCAAAGCAAAGACTGAATTTAATATCAAACACAGCCTTACTTAAAGTGAGGCTTTGTGGCTGGCATCAGCTTCCATCTGGGGGTCTCTCTTCTCTTGTTTGGAAATTTTGATGTTTTTCAGCACCGCTGCTGTCCAGCTTCTCCTGACTTTTGATGCTAATTGGTCTTTTCATAAAGTTTGTTAGGAGCTAGGTTTTGGTCTCCTATCACAAGGTGGTTTCCATCATTAGTTTTTAAACCCGGGTGTCTGGCATAGACCTGTTTTATCCTGGGGAAGTGGCCTCTGGGTTCCTCATTTGGCTCCCTAACACTAGTGCATGACTACCTCCCGCTCCTGGTGTGAGCCCAAGGGGAGCTTAATGATGCCTTCTCTTAGCAGAGTTCCTGACTCTGCTGCTACCAAAACAGGACTAGTGACCTTAGCTTAGAAACAACTGGTGCCCCACCTCCCTAACTTTCATCCTGTGAACGGAAAATGACAACTCGAGTGTGGGTAGGCTGTAGAAACTATACTTGGCTTAAATATAAGTCTATATCAGGATACAAACCATACAGGGAAGGGAAGCTTAATAAGATTGAGTATCAGTGTGTAGGAACAGTCTGCTAGACACTTTCCCACATACATAGTCCTTGATTCAAGTCATTCCTTTCTTTACTTAAATTCTATTATGTTTACACACATATATGCATATATAAACTTTCAGATATATAATATATAGTACATACACACACACACACATATGAATTAGTTTGAATAAAACTGTAGCTACTCTGACAAAAACAAAATTATGGTGGTTTAAATAAGATAGCAGTTTTCCTTTTTCAAAAATTAGACCTCAAAATGGTACTCATTTTCTCTCCTCCCCACTTATTAACTGGGACACTTGTGATCCACCCTCCTATGAGAACTTGAGAAACTGCATTATTGACTAACAATGAAAACTTCACAGTGTACCACAGTCTGCTGCCATATATAAAGGGTAATTGAAACTGCCTTATCCCAAATAGCTCACTCTCACTCAAGCATAGCTAACACATTTGTTCTTTTCTTTGGTGGAGTGTACATTCTTTGGAAGTTGGAATTATGTCTCCTATAATTTACCTCAAAAGATCTTTGGGTGTGTAGATGGAGGTTATTAGCTATTTGCTATTACCACAAAGGACAGAACAAGGAGAACTAGCTTCAAGGGAAAGTAGGTAATCAGATAAGGTGGTCAGATATTAGAGTCATTTATTACGGGAGCTTATTGAATCTTCTTCCTTAAAAATATTTCAAATAGAGTAGAAAACTGCATGCCCAAGATGGTTTAGAAGCAATTTTGCCTGAATTTTGAAATAAGTTGTTTTCTATAATTAAGATTAATTCAGCTGTGCAATTTACCCCTTCCTTATTAAGAAGCACATAATGCTGGTTATAGACTGTCACTGCACTGGTCTGAGCATAGCCCTCTCCATGCTCTATTATCTGCCATGATTCACAGACATTATATAATTTTTATTTACTCACTCATTCAGTTAAAATGTATGAAAGGCTGACTATACAATAGGCCCT
This sequence comes from Antrozous pallidus, assembly GCA_027563665.1. NCBI lineage: Eukaryota > Metazoa > Chordata > Mammalia > Chiroptera > Vespertilionidae > Antrozous > Antrozous pallidus. The sequence goes on along the minus strand of CM050522.1, from coordinate 31,287,524 downwards.
CAGTTTTGACTATAGAACATTAGAGAGAGACCAATTTTATTCAGTGGTGAGACTGGTGACGAGTGGACTCTGATGACCTAAACAGCCTTCCAAATGCTCGAAAGCTTAGTGAGCCAGACAGCCTTTGAAGACAAGCAAATGGATTCCATATACCTTCTAAAGTAGGTAAATATCAAATTTCCTATGGATCTATAACGTGTTGGCCTTCAGAATTTTGAGGCTAAAAAGTGGTATTGGGATATTTTAGTTATCAAAAAGCATAACTATGAGTGCCTATTCTGTATTCTTCTTATACGTGTCTGAGTGCTCAGATCCTTCCCTCTAGTTGAAATTGTTTGGTTAGAGTCTGGTCTTCAAAAGGCATGATAAAATGAATATTTTCTTCTCTCCTTTCCACTATCTTATTAGCAGAGAAAGGGTGCAAATTCAGTGGAACAAATACTCAGGGGCACTTGCGGCTTAGTTGTTATGCACAGTCTCGAAGATAAACACTGGCTTTCCCATCCCATCTCCTCAATTTTAACATATCTTCACCTGAAAAGAAAGAGGTGAATGATCAACATCACCACTGAAGAGCCTAAGAAATTCATAATTCTATAGTTTAGGATTGCTTCCATTTTTAATTACCTAGTATGTGCCAGAAACTCATACAGAGGCTTCTTAAATCTACCTTTAATCTTTACAACTATCACAGAAAATATATTTATCCTACTGATGAGAAACTGAGAATAAGAGAATCAAAGTGTATTAGTTAGAGTGGGTTATATGTTAGCAGATAACCCACTCTAACAATACACCAAAGTTTTAGTGTATTGACAAAGCATGAGATTATTTCTTATTCAAGCAATAGCCCAACATGGTATGGTATTCCTGGTCATTCAAGTCCTTCAGTCAACAACTTGAGGCATGAGTTCTCCAGGATGGAAGTAGCTTGGAGACTTCCCCACTGATTGTGGGAAAGAGAATGTAGAATCACATGTGGCATAATCACTTTTTTTCATGTTCCACTGTCCAGAATGCAGACACACAATTGCAAAGATAGGAGGGGGACATAGTCTAATTGTGAGAACAGGAGAAAAAGAAAAACAGTTTAGTGAACAATTAGTCAGTCTCTATTATAATAAGTCCTTGCCCAAGTTGCATAATGAATATGTAGTAGGTCTAAGATATAAACCTCTGACCTAGAACTTAATTATGTCAGTGTGTTTGTGAGCTTTGCAGCAGAATATTTGACTACCTTGCCAAGGGGAAGTAGATTTTTAGGGGAAAATATAGTTGATGCTTTTTATTGGGATCTAGGAAATACTGGACTCAAGGATGGTACTATCATTCCATCTGCAAAGAGCAGTGATGAAGAACTTCTCAGAGACTAAAGAAGAAAATAGTTCTTCAAAGTATCTCTGTTACTCTGCAAGAAGATGCAGTAATTTTACTTGGAGTCAGCTTTTGGCATTCAAAGACAGCTGAACTGTCAGTGGGTAGAATGACCTGCAGGAGGGGAAGCCCTGACTGTTTATTTCTTCTTTTTTCAATCAATGCAAAAGTTTATTTAACAAAAGTTCAATGTGCAAATGGACAGGACTCTATTTTTATATTGTAGAAAAACAGGTGCTGTGAAGAGGGGACATGTGGAGGCAATTGATTTCTCTGGTAACTACAGCCATTCTTTACACTCGTTCAACGGCTTCTAACATGATGATACTATTTCCTCTTATTACCACCATTTCAATGTTGTTCTGTTGCCCACCAGACATTCTGTTGCCATCTTCACATATTCATCTACCACAAGATTCATAAAGGGATCAAATCCCCGCAATACTCCTTGGACATGCCTGACACCATGTAATCTCAATGATAACTTCTTGTCCATAAATTTTTTAATTCAGGAGGGTGAGCTTTTCTCATGGTGCCCAAGTGAGCTCAAAGACACTTCAAAAAGGAATTCTGACTTGGTGTTTTATTAAGAAATCTGTGCACTCTTCTGAAAGACTAATGATGCTCATGAAGGAACACAACTCTAGGAGACTCCAGCCCAAGAAGCAGTTAGACCATCAACAAAGGGAAGCTCTGTTAGTCATAGCAATGGACCAAAATCTGTGAGCCACAGAATATAGAAGGTAGAAAAGAAATATGGTTTGAATGATGATAACAGCACACTCTAAAAAGAATTTTCATCCAAAAACATTGAGGAAGACTTGGGCATGTAGTGAGGTTTCAAGGGACAAATATTTTTCTCTTTTGGGATATCATGCTTGACTTTTTTTTTCTTTGTATATAAATTTCACATTATTTCACATGTGCTTATAAGTGGGTATCGGGCCAATAGATTGTCTGGAGGCATGAGTTCTCCAGGATTTGGGAAAAATCCTGACTAAAAGAAATCATAAAATAACTGGGGCCATAGGTGTCAGAAGCCTCAAGTGTTGCAGTGATATAAATACCATAGGAGCGTCTTAAACCATTTTATGAGAGTTAATTTCAGAAAGTCTATGGTCTGGGAGTATAAGACCTCTGAAACTCTCTTCTTATTTTATGTCCATAAATTCCAACTCAACTCTTAAGGCAATACAATAAGTTTTATTTAAAAGGAACACTCTCAATTGGCATTTTTATGGTATCTTTTTTTTCCCTTCTGAAGGTTTTTATTTTTCTATTTGTCTATGCTCATATGGGAAATATCCCTGTATTTCTCCATGATTTTTTTACTTCCACGCTTTGGGGCTCTGGCTGGGTAACTTAGCCAGTTGGAGCAGCATCCCTGTATACCAAGGTTGTAGGTTTGATCCCCAGTCATGGCACATACAAGAAGCAACCAATGAATGCATGGATGGTTGTAACAACAAATCGTCCTCTCTCTCTCTCTCTCTGTTCTTCTCTCTCTAAAATCAATGAATAAAACAAAATTAAAAAATAATTTTCTTTGAGGACCAGAGCAACATCATATTTCCTAATTCCTGGTAGTTCTATTGCCCTTAGCATTCCAGTACACAGATGGAGACAACCCATGATAACCCCACCTACACAGAGTATATGGCTGTTCCCCAGCCAGGAGTGCCCAAATTTTTCCCAAAAATGCTTCCGTTTGTCTTTAATTAAAACTTAGAGTCTGAGCTTCTTGGCTCTGGCCAGGGCTCTCAAATGAGAAGCTGCCTCACACAGATTTGTTTCACTGCAATCTGCCTCACAGCAGGCCCCTTAGATGGCTGCCATCGGATTCTGGGACAGGAGAAAGCTTGCAAGCTCTCAGAGCCACTAAGAAAGGCAGTTAATGGCCAGAAGTACCTGCAGCTCCTTTCAGTTCATTAACTAAAGCTAACTTGGGGATCATTACTGGAAGAAGACTAATTTGGCAGCTGTCAGCATGGAGGGCAAAGATGCTGTGCTGACTACAGGCCATGTGGACCGAAGGCCCCACACCCATCAGCTATTCTTTCTCTCTCTTTCATCTCAAAGCTCAACTACAGCTCATGAATAAAGTCTCTCTGTTTTGACCCTCTACTTAGTCTTTGTTCCAAAGTAGAACTTCATTATGATCTAATATGGCCATAGTGTCTTTAACAATGTTAAAAAACTAACTAGCTTATCAACTAACAATTTATCCTTTCTGTTGTGGAACAGAGTCCAGTGAAAGACCACTGGAGCCCAGACCAAATTAAAATTTAGGGAGCCTTTATTAGCCAGCCTGGAGACTGCTCTGCCATCCTCCATGCAGGGAGATCGGAGAGCAGCCCCGACTCTTTGTGCAAGAGCACTTTTAAGCACATTAACCACATCCTGTTTTTGCATAAGCAAAAAGCAACCCAAGACAAAACAGTTTTTCTCAAGCTACGTCAGAGTCATGCCATTGGCGACCATGTTACTTATAGGGTCATCCTGTTCTTCAGAAAGCTGACAGTGTTCTATCTTGCAAGGCCTATGTGCTGGGAAGGGGCCATGAGACCATATCTCAAGGCCTGGCTTGGTGTCAGCACTGACTACTCTATCTGCGGCATAGTCCATGGCCTCAGTAGTGCTCAAAAATTCCCACTCTACAGTACTTTCTACACTCTACCAGAATTGGGTAAGGACATCAGAGGAGTAAAAAATATTGAAATATTGTTTTTATCCATAAAGAGCTTTCAACCTAGTTGTTGAATTAAGCCCATAAAGAGAGAAGATTGTAAAAATGTAGGAGATTGTATAATATGTAGAGTAGACTGAGAACAAGAGCATTTCAAGAAAGGAGAGATGCTCAAATTGTCCTATTACTATTTTGTTCTCTTCCAGATCATCTAACAAGAATTCCCTTGATTAAAGGATTTCAAGCATGTATAAAAAGTAAACATTTACATTTTAAATGTGTCCTGAATGCTTTCACCATTTACTTAATCCATTATCAGTGCTGTCTAGCTTATCACAAGAGCCTAAGACACTCTTGGCTCTTGTAGAAGCTACAATTCTGTATCCTTATCTAATATTTCTAATAGACAGAATAAATATCTTGTTTTTGAAACATTTGGTGAAGTTTTTATAATTAATGAGTTGCCAGCCCATTAAGGAGAGCTGTTGAACCTGTAGTAGCTCTTTGCCATTTTATGGGTAAGCTTTTTTTTTATTCCCCAGTTAGTGGAACTAATTTTATAACTTCTATACATAAAATGTTAAATTTTACCCAAGTTCTGAGTACTGGATTTTCATTTGCCATTTTCTTAAAGCTTTACCTCCTCAAGTACAGAATTATATTCTGAATATTTTTAACTTGTAATTTTCAAGTGGTTAGTGCCTTGTTGAGAAATACTTCCTTTTTATGAGTTATCTGGCTTATTAGGTGACTACATGAAGTAGTTTTAAGAGAGAGAAAATATTTACTTAGTTAATGAAAACCTTTGTTCTCACTGGTGATGTTTCCCCATTGCTTAGAAGGATGCCATCAGTATTTGTGGTCTCTTACTGTTTTTAAGATTTTCAGCTTATTAGTAACTATTAAGAAGTGCCTCGTAATAACAGCTACCATGTGAAGATCATCTATTATATGCCATATTATCTAACATACTATCTTATTCAATGTTTTATCAATCCTGTGTTACAATTACTATTTATGCATTATGGATGAGAAAACTGAGTCTCAGAGTTAATTATTAGGTAATATCTGACCAATGCAGAATTTGAAAACAGCTATAATTGTCTCCAGAAACCACATTTTTTCACTGTAATATAAGGTAATTTAAAACTGTTTGGGCCTGCAATCTAAATCCAATATGTTCCTGACACACATAGTGTTGGAAAACGTGTACATTCATGCAAAAGAGGAGGAAATTCATTGTATTCAGGCATGATTCTTTCTTGTTTCTCCCTAGCCAATACTTTGTTTACTCTACTCATTCATTCCATGTTCATTTATAAATCACCTCTCTGAACCAGTCACAGAATACAAAGATGAGCAGCATTTTCTGCCCTCAAGCTCACGTGGCTTGGACACATACAAGTCACTGAAAAGACAATTCCAATACAATTGTTAGTGGCTAAATTGACATAAGCCCAAGGCACTGTAGGAATATAAGAAAAAAGAACCTAACTAGCAAGTGAAAGAGATGGGGAAGGAAGGGGTTAATCACTAAGAAATGAGTAGGTCTAGTCCTGGCCAGTGCGGGTCAGTGATTAGACAGTTGAGTTGGCCAGCACACTGAAGGGTCTCGGGTTTGATTCCAGGTCAAGGGCACATATCTGGGTGTGGGTTTGCTCCCTGCCTGGGTCAGAGCGTGTGGGAGGCAACCAGTCTATGTGTTTCTCTTACATCAACGTTTCTCTCTCTCTCCTTCCTGCCCTTCCACTCTCTCTGAAAAAGCAATGGGAAAAATATCCTTCTATGAGGATTAATAAAAAACAAACAAACAAATAAGAAATGAGTAGGTCCACATAATTTTACCTTTTAGACTAGTACTAGGATAGGTTAGAGGATCTAATTTAGGTTTTTTTTTTCTTTAAAAAAAAGAAATATTCCTCATAATCTAAGTTTTTACTCTTACCACCATTAAAGAAGTCTTAAATTGAAGCACATAGTTGCACTTTGAGGGAGCTCTAATATTGGATGTGCTTGCCGAGGTCTCTAACCTGGAGTGTGCACTGAGTCACCATGGCCTTTGTGCTTCTCATTACCATATCCAGTCCATGTGCACAGTCTGCACCATGGTCCAAGCCACTGCGTCTCCTGCCTGAGCCAGGACCCAGCCCTTGAACTGTTTCCCTGTCAGCTGTCTTTTCCCTTTCCAGTGTCTTTTCTATCCAAAAGAGTCATCTCTCTAGAAACACATTTGACTGTGTTGCTCCTGTGTTTAACAAGATTACTATAACTCCAAATAAAAGTCTAAAGCCCTTATTAAAATGGTTCTTAAGACCCTTCACAGCCTGACCCCATTATGCCAGTTCTAGTTTGATGGCCTGGCACATGTCCCATGCTCTTGGCCACTCACTCCTTGATCATAACTTCCCTCCTCTTGTCTGACCAACACTGTTCCTTTAAGACTTCTGATTCCCCAGGTGCCAAGATGCTCACATCTTTATTTATGTCACCATAAGGCTTAGTTCCATCTGCAAAGCAATTATATATCTTTGTTGCAACCATGTGACTCCAGGTACGTCTTCACTGTGAGACTCGGTGTTTCTCTGAGGCAGAAACTAAATAATATCCATGTTCCACAATTCTGTCTTGAGTGCCTAGTACAGCATCCTGCTTAAGGACAATACTTCATAAATATTTGTCATTTATTCATAGTAACAATATTTGCTGAGCAATCACTATGAAAACTTCTGGGTGTTTTTTTTGTTTGTTTGTTTGTTTGTGTGTGTGCGCACGCGCGTGCACTTTTTGTTTTTCCTTACAACCTGTCTCTTGATTCAACACTACAAATATTCCTAACTTTAAATATTAGGAAATTGAGGCTTATATTTGGTAAATAATTTGCCCCAAGGTAAACTGAAGGAAAGTAGCAGATCTAAATTGGTCTCCTAATCACTATAGTATATTATTGGATGAATGAATGCATGAATGAATGAATGAATGAGAAAGGGCAGCATGTTGTTGTGGATTAAATAGTTGGTTATACTAGAAATTGTGATAATCCTACTTACTACTTTTAGACATTCTGTTAAGTCTCCTCTCATAATAGACTTCTAAAATAATATAAATAGGGCTTTAAGATCTGTCTGTCTTGTCTCTGGGGAAGTAGCTGTTGTGGATTTGTTGTTAGTGCTAAGTAGGGATACATGGCTTGCACCTTGGAAACTTAAAAAAAGGAAAGTCGCCCCGGCCAGTGTGATTCAGTGGGTAGAGTATGTCCCATGCACTGAAAGACTGCCAGTGTGATTCCCAGTCAGGGCGTATACCTAGGTTGATGGTTTGATCTCTGGTCAGCGTGCATTCAGGAAGCAACCCATCGATGATTCTCTCTCACATTTATCTTTTTCTATCGCTCTCTCCTTCTCACCTTCCTCTGTCTGTAAAAATTAATGAAGACATAAAAAGAAATGTCAACAAAGTTGTAGCCTGAACAAGTATTAGTGAGTTTATAACATACAAGTAATGGGCAATACATTTCAAGAAGTAAGTAACCCGAGTTGTGTGGCTCAGTGGTTGAACATTGACCAGTGAACTGGGCGTGAATGTTTTGATTCCTGGTCAAGGCACATGCCAGGGTCATGGGCTTGATCCTTGGTGGGGGACCTACAGGAGAAAGCCTATTGGTGATTCTCTCTCATCACTGATGTTTCTTTCTCTTTCTCCTTCTCCCTTCCTCTCTGATATCAATACAAATATATTTAAACATACCTTTAAAAAGAAACGAACATGAATAATACAATTTAGAGAATGACTAGCTACACAGAAAACATTTAATAATCATAGGTTTTTACAGGGAGGGGTGTTCTCAGAGTTCAGATAGTACTAGCACAAGATATAGACTGAGAACCAGGAGCCAGAATCCTGTAGTCAGTCTTGTTGCTCAGATTTTCCACTTTCTCCAGGTTTCTCTTTCTTCAGGGGCACAAATTCAATAATATTCAACAAGTCTATATTGATTGGCCATCAGGCCCAAGAAATTGGCTCAGATGGTCTCTGAGTCAGTTCATATACCTTATAACTAGTGACTGTAAACTTCCCTCTTCACTTCTCAGTTGAGGACATGGGGTCCCAATAGTGAGGTATTTTGCCAAGATTAGATGACTAATTAATAGCAGAGACCAGTTCATTATTACATACTGTCATTTTATACCACTAATGTACTATGAGCTAACCTACCACACACACACTGAAGAGTATAAATTATGGAAATTCATCACCTATTATCCTCAGCCACATCCAAAATAATCTCTGCATAATTTAACAAATGTGGAATATTTGGCAAAATTTCAAAAAGAACCCCAGGAAATGAGAAAATGATGTCATTATATTAACCATTAAAACAAATGAAAGTTCCATTTTTTTAAAGAGAAAAATAAACCAGAATAACTCAAGTTAAATTCCAGTTCTGCTTCAAACCAGCCACGTAGGCTTGTCCTCTGTGAGTATCAATTTCCTCGTGTCTAAAATGAGATAAGATATTTTGACTCTCAAACCAGACACTGTATATGAAAGTCTTCTGTAAATCTCTGAAGCAGTACAAAAACATTGGCCACTGTTAACTGAAGGTGCTTTGCTCAGAGAGGTTATTACACTTCTCCATTTTCTTCCAAGACAGAGAAACTGCATTTACTAGTAGGAGAAGAATTTCATATTGGCAAAAGAATCACCTTTCTGATAATAAGAGCTATTAGATGTTGGCAAAGGAGATAGTAAAGGTATGTTAAAGCAATATTTATCCAAGGCTTTTAAAAAGACAAAATATATAGTATAGTTTGTTCTTCAGAGCAGGAAGAAGAAATAGAAAATCTCTGGTAAGGAATATCCAATCGTAATAAAGTATATTTGTGAGATTCTATGACTGTGTTTTGTCAATTTCTTTTGCATTAAATTAGAAAGAAAAATAAAGCTTGGTAATACTCAACTAGGAGTCTTTGTATAGGATGTGGTTGTCATTTGCAATTTTTTTGAAATATTTTTCATGTGGTCATGAAAATAATTTGATCTTCCTTGCAAAGCTGGTTCTCTGAGTGAAGGCAAAGCCCCTCAAAGCAGTTTTTTTCTTTTATGGGAAAAGAAAACAACTGAGAGAGGGCCCGAGGTGGCTCCTCCTGACCGCACACTTAGAAGTTCAGAGACGGTGTGTTTTAACTGTTTCACCATGATTTCCTCCAAGGAGCAGTTTGGGGAATGGCAAGTTGGCATTTGCAAGAGGTTAAAAGAAACAGAAAATTGTTACCCTGCTGTGATTTTGTGCTTGTGCCTGTTTTATGTTTCCAAATAACAGCCTGTGGGTTTATTCATATAATTGTGAACTGAATTTATAAGAGGTTAACACAGAGAAATTTCTTAATTTAAAAAGTATGTGTGGGATCCAAGACAGGCAGCATTTTGGGGGGGCAAACGCCATTCTTTCAGCACTTTAGAGTGGTCTATTATCTATAAACTGTTTTACGAATGCATACACAATATGTGCATTTTGTTTATGTTAATGGCAGTAAGATAAAATGAAAGAGTTCTGTTTATTCATCTTTTTATACTGAAAGAGGCCCAGAGACCACCCAGTATTATGATTGTCATTTGCCAGAGAACAATTGGGGTCTGTCTGTTTATTCTCAGGAGAGATCACTTATCATTCAGTGCTCAGTAGCATCAAGCATTGGCACCTGGAAGACAGTCAATACATTTCTCTTGAATTGAAATTAATAAAATTCATATGCTATGTTTTTGGTTACTCACGCGGAAATCCATCTGTTTCTTTTAAATAGTTTGCCTCATATTTACTAATGAAGGAGCTAGAGCAGGTTTCCTGGTTCAGAGCATAGTTATTGCGTAAGTCAGGGGTAGGAAACATCCAGGCCCCAGGCCATATAAGGCCCTCAAAGTCATTTGGTCTGGCCCTGCCAAGGTTTTGGGGGTGAGTTAATTCAATGTTTGACCAAATATAGCAGTCTAATTTTTAAGTTGATACAGTAATTTTGTATGAAATGAGTGTCTACCTCATAGCAAGAGTACAATATATATTGGCTACAAGTTTTATTCCTAGATTAGGCTTAGCTAAATAATTTTAAGTGTGAGTGCAAATAAATTTAAGCAATATATATATACACATATATATATTCTTACTATAAATATTTACTGAGGGCTTATTCTGTGGCATGCATAGTTCTTTTCATAATAGACACAGAGGTAAACCAGAGAAGTAATAAAGTCAAAGAGAAAACTGTGTTAGAGAGTGGTGGAGATGGGGGAAGTTGGGGTGTGGTGCAGTAAAGACTCTCTGAGGGGTGATAATTGAGATGAGAATAGGACAAGCTACTAGCAACATGAAGATCCAAGGGGTAAGCCTTCCATAGATTGGGAAAAGCAAATGGAAAGGCATTGGATTTTTCAGAAAAATGGAAGAACTAGTATGATATTACAGAGGTTGTTTTTTTAAACCTGGGCATGATTGACATTTTGGGCTTGATAATTAATTTTTGTTGGGGGCTGTCCTGTGCATTTTAGGATTATCGGTATCATCCCTGGCCTCTGTCCAGCATATGCCAATAGCACCACCACAGTCCAACAAATTGTAACAACAATAAAAATATCTCTAGAGATTGCCAGATGTCCTCCTGGAGGGCAAAACCCTCCCTCCCTGGTTGAGAACCACTTGGCTAGTGAATGAACAAGAAGGAGAATAATTTTATATGGAATAAAAGCATTAGGGAAGATCTTGGTAGTTCTTCCTGAGAACACTTTGAAGCTTTATTGGTTAATCATTTGACCTCCCTACCCACCTCCTGACAGAATATGTCTGGATATACAAAAAATGAGTCTGTGACTTCCTAGGCTTCCAATTTTATCAGTTACTATTTCTCTACTGAACCCTAAGGCCTGTGTCTGTTTTTTTACTCAAAATATGAAGCAATATTTTATAGCTTTTATTTCACCTGGTAAAATATGTAATATTGAACTGTATTCCTAATAGGATAAGTATTTGGAATAAAAGTGTCTGTTTAAACTAATAAAAGTTAACACATATTTTATTTATTTTACCTGAAAATTGAGTTGAAAATAGCTGTCTCTTTTGAGTTCTCAATGATGAAGGTTTGCATGCAGCTTTGATTTGGTATATTTATCTAAAATGTATAGATGTCTGTTAGGTTACAAAGGTGAGGGAGAGCTAATAACAGCTTATCAATAGTAAGCCTCCTGAAATGCTCCCCAGTCCTTATAAAATCTTAGCAAATAATTTATTCCTTAGAGTATACATGAATTACAACCCCTGAGGCCGCATGATTAAGAAGTGTTTATATTTGGTGCAGAAAAGAAGACTAGCATCAACATGGGTGTAACCTTAATCAAGATCAACTCTAAAGTGACCCAATGGTTTTGAGATTTGTTGTCATGTTTAAACCATTATTTCTTCCTTGAATATAGTAACACATCCATTAGAAATGCCTTCCTTAGAGTATTTATGTACTAGTTTGCTCTGGGAAGAAAATATCTCAGGAATATTTTCTAGATATAGAGGGAAGTAGAAAAAAGATCCTGGAAGCTTATTTTTAATCCTCACTTGAGAATATGCTTTATTTATTTTATTGATGAGAGAGAGAGAGGAAGGTAGAAGGAGAGGGGGGAGGAGAGAGAGAGAGAGAGAGAGAGAGAGAGAGAGAGAGAGAGAGAGAGAGAGAGATCGGCTGCCTCCAGCATGGGCCTTAACTGGGAACCTAACCCACCACCCAAGTATGTGCCCTGACCAGGAACTGAACCTGAGAACCTTAGTGCACAGGATGACAAGCCAGCCAGCCAGCCATCCAAGCTACCCTGGTCAGGGCTGGAAGCTATTCTTAAGGAATACAGTTAGGACATTAGATCCATTTTCTGTTTTGTTCCTTTCCTCCCTTCCCCCGCCCCAGAGTTGCAGGATTCCGAATTTATTTATTTAGTTTTACTTCTTTACTTATCTATGAAGTTTTCTTAGATTAGAATTAGTTGCTGGCTTTAATCGGATTGTGAGATGCTAGAAGACTCAAGCATCTAGATTGTAATAGAACTAAGTTAAGCCTCAGGAGCCTTCTGTCTTAATCATAGTTGGAAACCTATCTGGTTTACTCAGAGTCTTCCCTCTAGTTTACTAATGTATCTGATGCTATGACTTATACTGGGTCACTTGGAAGTCCTTCAACAGATAATTTCTGCTCGGTGCATGTATCAGATATTTGACTATTTTACCCTTCATCCTTCAACCCATATGCGTCAGAATAATAACTAAAAATAATCCTTTACTAACAATGTCTCTTAGCTTTGGGAATCGATTTCTTCAGAAGCGGAAATTTTTTAAGAGAGGAAGGATAATTGAACCCAAGAATAGACTGCCATGGGAATCGCTCCATTCCAGGGATCATAAAGAAAAGAATATACAACCATCTGCTGGATGGGCCAGACACAGCCTTGTCTGGGCCAGGTGGTCTCTGGGGTTCCCTTTCAGCTCTAGGCATCTATGATTATTTTGTGGAGACAAAATGAATGCCACTGATTTTTTTTTAAGTACTGGGAATCTGTGCCTTTCTTTTAAAAATCTTTGTTGCGTTTATTAAATTACCAAGTTAAATGCTTATTTCAAAAAATCATTCAAAGTAAAATGTGAAAATATGCCCCCCACTCCAATTCCATGCCTCAGAATGAAGGTTAGCAGTATGGAGAGTATCCTTCTAGGGTATGTATTGATGCATTTTATGAATATATTTCAAAGAAGCTGCGTAAATGTATATGGATATACATATATTTTAAATCTGTGTAAATAGATACATATAGTTTATTTTTTGTTATAAAAATTGGTGTTCTCCAAAACTTCCCTTTAAAATGCCTCCTTGGCTCTAACTTATGACTTATATGTTTCTTGCTCTTATTCCAGTTCCCCTCAACCTCCATATTGTGTACCACTAAAACCCAAAGAACATTTCTTCAAAATAATATTCAATGGATGGTAAGGGGTGGGGAAGATGCAAGGATGCCAGGACCAACAGCTTCTTCAGTAAACATATACCATATATAGTGTGTCGTTGTATATAAAATTTATATCCTAATTTATATAGGATCTGTTCACTTTGTATCATATCTAATACAACTTCTCTCAAAGGAATCTAAGAAACTCCTGTAAGATATTTTGCTATGAACTGCCCCTGCAGACATCACACAGCATCTTGCTATTCCCCCAGGGATCTTACTTGTCTAGGAAGGGAGTGAGTTTGCATGTCACTCTTCAGAAAACACAAAATTAATGGCTTAGTTCAGAGAAAAGTAAGCCTGACGGTGAGGAGCATAGGTAAGCTGTAAATGGAGCTGGTTCAGCAAAGCATAGAACCAGAAAACCAGACAGGGCGAACCTGAGAGTAGCTTCTTAATTCTGCTACTGATCACTTACCTCTCTGTGCCAGCTCCATCTTTGACCCTTTGGTTAAAACATCCCCTCTCCCGCTCCTCAGGACTCTGTCATTGTTAACCCATCTTGTTCCCTCCACCCATCCCAACACAGGCCGGTTCCATTCTTGGGCTCTCACAGCCTGCTGTGCTCTTCTCTATGACAGCAATTACCACTTTATGTTTTATATCTTTAAATTAGTTTTCTAATATCTATACTAAACTAGAACTCTTCAAGTCAGTCTTCTATCTCAATATCCTCAGCACCAAGCACAGCCTCGTATATAGTAGGTGCTCAATATATGTCAGAGATAAATCAAATATTGGTGACTTATTACTGTAACATCATCTGAGTATCAAATGAGTATCCTTCCCATAGTGCCCAAATCTGATAAAATACTGATGTATTACATTCCTTTCCATTTATTCTAATACATTAAACCAAATTATACTTAACAACATTCTGTTAAACTTATTCAAAAATTATTGAAAAGAAGAAAAATTAGCAGAGACCATGTCTGTGTTTGCTGGGGCTGGTCTAACAAAATACTACACACACTGGGTTGAGTATAAACAAGAGAACTGTATGTTGTGCAGGCCTGGAGGCTGGGATTCTGAGACCTGTGTGCCAGCAGGGTTGGGTGAGGGCCCTTTTCTGTTCTCAGACTTCGTGTGGTAGCCTCACCTGCCAACGGGCTAGGGAGCTCTGTGGGGTCTCTGACATAAGAGCACTACTCCCGTTCACGAGAGTGGACCCCAAAGAGCCCACCTTCCAAACCGTCAAATCAGGGATCAGGATTCCAACCTGTAAATACAAGGGAGGGAGGACATAAACGTGCAGACCATAGCAGATCATCGTATGAGACAACATGGCCATCATAAATCTGCAAACTTATTAAAATGCCTATCAAGGCATTCATTTCTCCTTTTTTTCCCACTCACTATAGTTGTTTATGTCAGAGCAAATCTGACCTTCTTCTCCATGGATCCAGTGGATGGATAGCTTCCAGGCCAACAAGTTCACTGTTTTGAAAGACAGCTATGTTTGGATCTAAAGCAGCAAGTGGTTTTCTCTAGTCAGAAACGTATCACTGGTGTCAGGACAAGGGATATTGCCATTACCACGCCTGTGTGGTGATTGGCAGCGGCCAATATGGATTCTCTGCTGGGACATCTAGCACACCCACTCAGGAGTTCTTTAAAAGCACAGCAGTGAATAGTGCTCTAACATTTGCATTTTATTCCTCATATTGCTAATGCTCAAAATACATTTCATCTAAGTAATACTTTTAGACTCACAATGGCATCCATAGCAACATACATTTGTTTTTCTTATTATTAGAGTTACTTTTGGCTCTTTCTCTCTCCTCAACTTCATCTCTCCCACGAACTAAACATTCCTTTCTCTTTTCCTAAGTTGGCTGCCTTTTTAGTTTCACCTGACAATTACCCAAAATGCGGGAGAAAGACATCTTTATCAGTGAAACAAACGAGTAATATATTAAAAAGAAAATGTTTCTCCAACTTGGAAAGCCTAGTTCAGCACAAGAATTACCCTGAGGCACTCTCAGCTGTGCCGTCAGGCCATGAAAATACATCAAATGTCCTTCCAAACTCTTATCTGGGTGCGCAGTCTGCTGTACCTAGCATTTTGAAATATATGCAGCAATTCTAGCTCAATACCTCAGGCTCTTCGAGCGTCTGGATTGATAGCTCTTCATCTGCCCACTCCTCCCATAAGGACACAGCTCTTCTCTATACAGAGCAGAATGGAGCACATCATCCTGAATGTCTCTCAGGAACGGAGAGTCCCTGCGTCAGTCCTAATGATCTGCGTATGCATTCCTCTGACTCCACAGTGCAGAACTGAAAACCTCACATTTAATACAATGTACAGAAAAAGGCTCCGCGAAGTTAATTTTCCTTTATATCAAACATTCATTTAAAAGTACTGAATATAAAGCAACTGCTCCTGCTTACTGCAGTCTTATTTTGAAATAGTTGGGAAATGGGAACATCAGCTCTGAAGAAGACAGAATTTTTATGTGAGTGCTGATCTCTTTTTTCCTCCTAGTTTCAGCATTTGATCTCAACTGCTGAGGGATTTTTAGCAGAGAGCTCATTAAAATCAAGATTGAACTTGTTGTCTCGGGTTGCTGGGGCGCAGGACTGAGGTCGCTCGCATCTGTCCTTTCGTACCTCCCAGCCCAGGAAGCAGAGAGGCCTGCTGCGACTCCCTTCTCTTCCTTCCCTGCTCCCCAATCAATAATGTCTCTGCCCAAATTCTTAATCTTTGCGGTACTTGGCCACCTATTCCTAAGGCTGAAATAAGGGTGAAAATAGTTTTAGAAATAAGGAGTTCCACATATGTTCCATGGGGATCTCATCAGGAGACAGAAACCACACCTGTTTTATTTCAACAGTGAAAATTTAATGTTAAGACTTGTTATTAGGCATTGAATAGTGGAAAAAATAAAAGTGGGGTAATAAGGTGTCATGAGGATGGCAATTGTAGGAAAAACCTACCACTCCCTAGAGTTGGAGGCACAAAGGGAAGAGGTTGAATAATTACAACTTAGAAGCTGCGAGGAGCAGCCCCACGTGGGATACAAACCTGCTGTAAGTGGTGCTTCTTAGAGGGTGCTAGCCATCCCAAGTTGGAGAGTGTGCACAGAGTTGACTCAGTCCTCCAAGCCAGCTGTGAGGCTGGCTGGTATCGGTGTCCCTGAGGAGTATGATAAGACTCACTTGTGAGGGTTACAAATGCTGCTGTGATTAACTGTTTCTAATAGAATGCCCAGAAAGCAAACAGGAAGAGGCAAGTCCCTTCTTTCTTCTGCTTGATGGTCCCCATCTGCATTCTCTACTGTGAACCATAACAGCGACCCAGTTGGCATAGGAGAAACGTGGCTTTCAGAGTTTCAGCCTGGTATCACCAAAGCAGAAGAGAGGGGGTTGGATTCGAAACTGAGGGACAACAGATTAATAACTGTCATAATGTTATATCATTCCTATATGGAATTCACATTATCTCTCTTATTCTTACCCATAAGCTTTTCAACTATCTGAGATACTCCATTGCTTACACTCACAACCTTTGCAGTCTGCTTGCTTTCCAAAACTTAATGGAGTAATTTGGTATAACCATAGGGTTTACTTTATTCTTATGGCCATGAAAAGAAAAAGAAAAACAGAAATTGTTACAGAAGACTGAAGAAAAACCAAGCAACACTTAGAGAAATGGAGTTATACTTTATTATTATTGCACTGGTGGGCTCAGAGAAAAATGTCTTTCAAATTCTGGGCAAAAAACATGGAGGAAGCTTTCCCTATTTATACTTTTTCCAGTTCTTTGTCTTCCAAATAAGGGTTTTTCCATTTCCCTTTTCAAATTCTTAAAGAGCCACATGTGCTGTGGCCTTGAGACCTCAACTAAAGGCCTGGCCTAGCACCAGCACTGATAACACTGACAGTTTATTGCCTCTCTAAAATGGGAGTAAACAGGTCTTGCACGACCAGACAATTAAAGGGGCAGAGACTAGACTATAGGCTAATAAGAATGTGTATCAAGTTAATGGCACAGGTTCAGATTGCTAGACCCAAAAAATGTCTCATTTTCCCCATCAAAACAAAAATTAAGATGCCCATGTTATTTAATGGTGTGGCAAACTGAGCAATTATCTTACATAAATCTAGCCTTATGATGATGATAAACTTTGCCAGTGCCAGCTATTTAGACTGTGAGACTATTTTAGACCTTTCAAATCCTGGCTTAGGATAGGAATCTCCAACTCAACCCTCCAGCCTTTGCTTGCTCAAGGCATAGTCTTCTCTGTACTGGACCCCTCCCCACCCCACACACTCACCTTACCCCACATTGCAAGTTTGATATTTGCAGTTGCTTTTAGGGTAATCTCACTTTTTTATTTTTTGCACATGCGTGAAAAAAAATAACACTAGCTTCGTTTAACCTCACTTTTTTGAGTCACTTGGTGATTTTTTTCTTACTTAGCCCTAGCAATTCATTAAAAATTCTATTTTGTGCAAAGCTAGTTATTTTATACTAGAGACCCAGTGCATGAAATTCGTGCACGGGGAGTGTGTATGTGTGTGTGTGTGGGGGGGGGGGCGGTGTTCCTCAGCCCAGCCTGCACTCTCTCCAATCTGGGACCCTTCAAGGGATGTCTGACTGCCCGTTTAGGCCTGATTCCCCTGGGATCTGGACTAAATGGGTAGTTGGACATCCTTCTCACAATCCAGGACTGCTAGCTCCAAACCGCTCGCCTGCCCGCCTCCCTGATTGCCCCTAACCTCTTCTACCTGCCAGCCTGATTACCCCCTAACTACTACTCTGCCAACCTAATTGATGTCTAATTGCTCCCCTGGCAGCCTGTTTGCCCCCAGATTCCCTCCTCTGCCGGCCTGGTCACCCCTAACTACCCTCCCCTGCAGGCTTGATCACCCCTAACTGCCCTCCCTTGCAGGCCTGGTCCCTCCCAACTGCCCTCCCTTGCTGGCCTAATGGCCCACAACTGCCCTCCCTTGCAGGCCTGGAACCTCCCACTGTCCTCTACTGCTGGCCATCTTGTGGTGGCCATCTTGTGTCCATATGGGGGCAGAATCTTTGACCACATGGGGGCAGCCTTCTTGTGTGTTGGAGTGATGATCAATCTGCAAATTATTACTCTTTTATTAGATAGGATAGAGGCCTGGTGCATGAGTGGGGACCAGTTGGCTTTCCCTGAAGGGTGTCCTGGATCAGGGTGGGGGTTCCCTTGGGGTGTGGGTCAGCCTGGGCAAGGGGCCTATGGTGGTTTGCAGGCCGGCCACACACCCCAGTGACCCAAGTGGTGACCCTGGGATCTGGGATTAATTTATGTTCTACAATTGAAACTTTGTAGCCTAGAGCAGAGCCAAACCTTCTGCTTGCTCCATGGCGACAGCCATTTCTTTTTGAAACTTTGTAGCCTAGAGTGGAGGCCTAGGCTAGAGCTGCAGAAGTTTGGCTTCCTCTATCGCCCTGGCAACCTTAGCCTCTGCTCTCTC
Source organism: Antrozous pallidus (assembly GCA_027563665.1). NCBI lineage: Eukaryota > Metazoa > Chordata > Mammalia > Chiroptera > Vespertilionidae > Antrozous > Antrozous pallidus. The sequence continues at coordinate 31,268,977 of CM050522.1, read as the reverse complement.
CAGCTCCGTGGCTGCTGCCATTTCTGTTGGGATGTATCTTCTATAATTGAAACTTTGTAGCATTGAGTGGAGGCCTAGGTTGGCAAGGGCAAGTGGAAAGTTTGGCTTCCTCAATTGCCAGAGAAACCCAAGCCTCCATCCTGCTCTCAGTGGCAGAAGCCATCTTGTTTGGGGTTTATTTGCATAATTTGCTCCTTATTGGCCGGTGGGCATGGCTGTGTGCATGGCTTGATCAGAGGAATGGTCAATTTGCATATTGCTCTTTTATTAGATAGGATTGGTGGGACCATCAGAGTATTTAATCTCCATTACTGCCTGGAACTGATAGCTTGTGATTGATGGGCTGTTTGTGTATTCTCATACTAAGAATGACTTGGGGGGGGGCGGGGAGTAAGCAATTGGTGTATTTCTGTCATATGGCCTTTGATGGAGAAGCATAGCTTCAACACTAGGAAATTAAGTATCCATGGTTTAACTAAAAAAGGCAGTGATTTCCATTCATCATAACATACTAGCACAGACTCAGATTCAAAGCACTACTTAACCTTCATTCTTCTCTGTTTCCACAGAGCGGCCACTTGCCTTTGTCTGGTAGGCCAGGAAATTTTTCAGTAATTGTAGTCTTTCATGTATAAGCATAGAAACTGAGTGGCTTTAAAATCCTAGTAGCTCTTCCTTTGATTTGGAGTAGCCACATCTTAGATTTCTGTGATCAATGTCTGAAGTAATAATGAAAGAATATGACACTCCAAGTTCCTAGAACACATTTCTCTCTCTCTCCAGCCTCACTTAGATATCATCATCATGGATACCTTATGTTCTCTCCCAGACACTGCTCAGACTAATTCATCATGGAAGTGGATTGTCAAGGCTAGAATCCTAGCACATTTTCCTGGAATCTATAACAGGAAATACATTCTGGTAATGGAAATTCTAAACTCACTATGCTTAGTATTGTTGGGTGAGAGATATTAACATCTTTTGAGAAATTTGGGCAAGAGAAAATTTTGCAAATACCATCTCTTCTAGCAAAGATCTTAGGGCATTGGTTTATTGCAGTCCCAGATCAAAATTATCTGAAAAACTTAGTCACAGAACACATGTAATGGCTACTGATTCCAACATTACCGTTTAAGGTACCTCAATCCATAAGCCATCCCCTCTTTCCTGAGAACGAATTCATCACCACCACCACTTACCTACTCACAAGGTCCTGGAAGCCACAGTCACACTAAAGGACTTTGGCTGCAAGGTACTGGCCTAGGGTTGATCACCTGATCCAATTGGATCACCAATCAAACTCCTTTGTGGGAGAGGGGAATTCAACTTGAAAGACAAAAGGATTATAGATTGAAAGGTCAATGAAGTTAAAGGCAGAGATGTAGAAATAAAGTCCACAAATTGTTGCTGTTATCAGCAGGAGTTGCCCTAGTTCTCAACCTTTTGGAAGACCTGGTTATCTCCTTTTTCTTAGACAACACAAGATAACTTAGTGTGGGATATGTGAAGTTGTGCACCTACATCCCTCTTCAAGAAAGGCCTTGCTGCTTTCACCGCTTTATTTTTATAGACATATTTTTATTGATTTCAGGGAGGAAGAGAAAGGAAGGGAGAGAGAAAGAAATATCAATGATGAGAATTATTGATTGGCTGCCTCCTGCACACCTCACACTAGGACCCAGCCTGTATGTAACCCGGGCATGCGCTCTAACTGGGAATGGAACCATGACCTCCTAGTTCATAGAGTGTCTCTCAACCACAGAGCCACATTATGCTGGGCTGTCTTCACTTCTGAGAATGCTATTGGCTCCTTCATGCTTTCCCTAGATTGCAGAGAGCTGCTTTACCCAAGGCTTACTGTTTCCAGGGTGGCCCATACCCATTCTGATATCAGTGGGTGGGTAAAATCTCAGCCATTTAGACCCACAGGAAAATTTAGATAGACTATGTATATTCCACACTGTTCCTTGTGATTTTGACCAAGGTTTCATCAGGTCTACATCACACTTCATCGTCTCCCTCTGACCATTCCTAGTTCCACCCTCTTGCTTCCATAAGTTTGTGCCCCAAATAAATTTTCTAAATGCCAGATTCCCTCTCAGCACCTGTTTATGGAGAACCCAAACTGCAACACTCTGTAGATGACCAACCTTTTTCTTTCTATTCTTAAACTTAATTGAGTTATTTTTATTGCTTGCAACCAAGAGTATTAATTAAGTCATTCAATTTTGACACAGTGGGCAGCATAGGTTATCAGCAGGGGTGTGTAAGAACTTTAAGAACATCCTGACTGCTTGGATGCTGAAAGTTTTTAATTTTTTCCCTTAGAATAGGAGATAATTTCTAGTTTCATTTGACTTGGTATAATCCAGGTGGAATAACATTAGCTTTTCTTTATAACTCCTCACTCTTTGGAGAACACTTTGAAAATGAATAAGGACTGTTTTTATCTTTATAAACCGGTCATCTAACACAGTTACTGGGACATTCAAAATACTTAGTAAATGCTTCTTGAAATAATGAGTGAAATCTGACTACTATTTCATTTAGTCCCACTGTTTTAGCAGAAGAATATCAACTAACCTGAGTATTAGTGATAACATTTATATCAGCTAATTACCTGCTTCACATCTCTGTTGCCATATCTTGCTCCCATACCTTTTCAGTCCTCTCCTTCCCTGGCACACATATGTTCACTCTTCCTCTTTTATCTTTCCCCTGTTGCTCCTAGAAACGATGTTCCATGGTAAACACCTCCTCCATATCCTCAGTCTTCTTCCTGAATACTCCTTTGCCTCTACTCTCCTGTGAGGATATCCCTACGCCTTGTAGCTCTCTGCCCCTATCCTCACTGTCAGAGACAACTCTGGTATGCAGTAAAGATACCAGATATTATGTTGGTGATGTCATGGGATCTTTATTCATTGCTACGCATGTCAAATCATGTTCAGAATGGCCAAGGCAAGAGACTAAAAGGCTTCTAGTCCTTGGAGTTCTAGCTTTGCATCTGAAGAGTTATATATCAAAAGTGGGGTGGGGGTGGGAATCGGGTTCCAATGATCCAAAGATGATTCCAACAATGATATGTCAGTGTGGGGAAATTTGGAAAGAAAAATAGAAGCAACTCTAGGATTCCAAGTGTAAAGAGTTTTAATAAAGGAAATTAGACTTATCAATCATTGTATAGCACAGAGACATATAAATGAGAAAGTACAGAGAGTGCCTTATTCCTGAAACAGAAGATTCCCTTAATAGCTCACCTAGAAACCATTGCAAATGTTAAGAATTTTGAGGAAATATACTGTCTAGTCTACAGGAATAAAATGAGTGACTTTCAAGGATTAGCTGAAAATCTGCTTTTTTTGAGATGTATAAAAAGAAAGTTTATTTTTGAGGGTTCTAAAACACAACAAAAAAACTGGGAGGAACTTGATTACAAATTAAGTTATTAAAATGAGTAAGTATTTTTTCTTCTCTATGCAAAGGTCAAATCCATATAAAAATAGCTCAGACTATTCAAAACTTTACATTTTCTTGTAAATTTCAGCATTAAACTTAATTTGCAACAAGCAGGCTAATGTGAGGATCTTTTAAAAATATTTTAATCTTTATTGTTCAGTTTATTAATTATAATGTTCCCCCTTTTTTCCTCCTATAGCTCCCCTCTACACAGTACCCATCCCAACCTCTGCCTTTACCTCCCCCACACTGTACACTTCCATATGTGTATGATTTTTGTCCCCACTCTTGCTGCACTTCCCACACCCCTTTTCTCCCCAAGAGTTGTCAGTCCATTCCCTCTCTATGCCCATGATTCTGTTATATTCACCAGTTTATCTTGTTCATCAGATTTTTAATTCACTTGATTTTTAGATTCATTTGTTGATAGATGTGTATTTGTTGTTCATAATTTTTATTTTTACCTTTTTCTTCTTCATCTTCTTAAAGAATACCTTTCAGCATTTCATATAATACTGGTTTGGCGGTGATGAACTCCTTTAGCTTTTTCTTATCTGTGAAGCTCTTTATCTGACCTTCAATTCTGAGTGATAGCTTTGCTGGGTAGAGTAATCTCAGTTGTAGGTTCTTGTTCTTCATCACTTTGAATATCTCTTGCCATTCCCATCTGGCCTGCATAGTTTCTGTTGAGAAATCCGTTGAAAATCTTATGGGTGCTCCCTTATAGGTAACTAACTGTTTTTCTCTTGCTGCTTTTAATATTCTCTCTTTGTCTTTGCTCTTGGCATTTTAATTATGATGTGCCTTGGTGTGGTCCTCTTAGGGTTCCTATATATTAGGGTTTGGTGCGCTTCTTAGACTCCTAAGTCAATTTCTTTCACCAGGTGTGGGAAGTTTTCGGTCACTATTTCTTCAAATAGGTTTTCATTGTCTTGCTCTCTCTCTTTTTCTGGCACCCCTATAATTCAGATGTTGGTATGCTTGAGGTTGTCCCAGAGGCTCCTTACACTATCTTCAAATTTTTGGGTTCTTTTTGCTTCTTGTATCCACAACTCTGTCCTCTGCAGCTCCCCCGAGTCTCAGTGTCCTTTTATTTTTCCTTCTATTTGTGAAATGTCCACTCAGCCAACTTTCTGGTGGCTCTGGATGATGTCTGTTCTGTCTTTCAGTTGTAGTTTTGAAATTGTTGTGTGAGGCAGCAAGATAGGTGTTTACCTATGCTGCCATCTTGGTTCCTCTCTCTAATGCACCCATCCCACCCATCTAATGTGAGGATCTTATATGGTATATTTTCCTTTTATATTGTGTGGAAACTTTGGTTATAGCAATTTATCTAATAATAGGCTTTAAGGCATATATTTTTTATTGTGACCAGGAAAATAGGGACTGTTTCTATTTAAGTCAAACTAAATCAGAAATTTAGTCCCACAAATCTGACTACAGAATACTGGTTTCTCTTTTGCGAATGCCTTCCAACTCCTATTGACTAGCTGGAACCTAGAAGTCTAAGGGACAATGATTGTAGGAAACATAGTTCCCAGCTCCTCTGCTGCAACATGGTGATGAATTAGAAGGAGCTGACAGTGATGCCAGGTTGCCATAGGACTGCCCAGCACAATTCCCATTGAGCTGCAGCAAAACTGAACATATTCACAAAGTAAAAGAGCTATCAACTCAGCTCTACTCCACGTAGGCCAGAAGCTAAGGTTTGATTCCTTCTTTTAACCAGGTTACACTGCTGCCCAGAGACTAAAATCCACTCAAGCAAACATCATATTGCCAGAATTAAGCAATTAATGTAGGCAGTGTGAGGTTTCAAAAAACAGCCAATTTTTCTTTAATCCTAAAATATTCACATTCTCTTTTTGTAGCTTTATTCAGCTTGTGCCACTCCTCAATCTTTCTACTATTTCTGAATTGCACTAAAATGCTAATTAAATGAATGTAGCAATCAATCCTGGCAGGTTTTTCCCTTGGAATAGAGTAGAACTTAATTTATTTCTACTTAATTACCTCATTTGAGCCTTGCCATGTTTATTAATAATGAATATCTGTTCGTTTTTAAATGGCATTGATCACCAATTTCCACTGCTGCTCAGGAGATTTGACATGACAAATGTCCAGGACTGGAGGTTCAGAGTTATTGTTTAATTTTATATACTTACAGCATAATCAATATTTTAAGCAATCCATGGGATAAATATATCAAACAACTTGGCAATACAGTACAAGAGCAGATTTAAAAAATGTTTTTATCGATTTTAAAGAAAGAGGGAGAAACATCCACATGAGAGAAACACTGATGGATGGTTTCCTTTATGCAACCCAGCCTGGGACTGAACCCACAACCTGGGCATGTGTCTTAACCTGGAATCGAATCAGCAGCCTTTCAGTGGATGGACGATGCTCAACCAACTGAGCACATTGGCCAGGGCAGTTTTTTGTTTGTTTTTTGTGGCTTTTTTTTTTACCTTTTCCAGCACATTTTGCTGAACTTGGCTTTCATGAACTTAAAAATGAATGCATCGACATTCATTTCCTCCCCTCTTCTTTTCTGGGTCCTGTTTCCATGCAAGGAATGTCACCAAGACTAACTGACCAATTTTCAGTTTAGTAGAAATCACCCCAATTGATGTTTTTAGCCATCTTTTTTAACAATGTTAGATGGTTAGAAACAGGTGAGGTAAAAGACATTTACTGCTTGCTGCAAGTGAGTGGTGTAAACGGTATTGATCTGCTATGAAGGGTTTACAGTAGCAAAACATTCAGCACATTATTGAAAGTGTAAATACCGATTTGACTCATTTTTACCTATATCTAAACATTGGTAACACAGTTTTACTCTTTTGTTTGTTTTCCCCTCCCCTCTGTATTTTTTTGCCATAAGCAGTACACAGATATGGTCTAAGATATCATTTGGGTTTTATTTTCTTAAGGCTAAGGCTATAGGAAGAAAAATAAAGAAAACCCCCCCCCAAAAAAAAGGCAAATTCATAATTAGGACAGAAGAATAAAGAAGCCTCAGCTCTTTAAAACCGATGCCAAGAAGCAAGGCCTATAAAGAACTCCTCTTCAGATTATTACCACCTCCCTTCACCCCATCTTAAAGTAAAGCCTCCTTCTCTATTTTGGTTTATATGGAAATCTTCAGAGAAACTGCACATCGGGGCTAATTCTCTCTGCTTGATACAAGTTTTACTTGGTCACAAGAGAAAACTGGGGTATGGATCTCTCAGGATATGAGAGTATGAATCAGGACTGATAGGACAGAAAAGAGGGTCAAGTTGGTAGACCTGGGAAGGCATGACAGGAAGATTTTCTATTCTGTCAAAACAGTAAGATAGAATTCAAATGCCACATTCCCACTTAGATCAAAATAAGCAACTACAAGCACTATTATTTTAAGAGAAAACTCTCATAATAACATCTAATGAACTTCAGAAACTCAGACTACTTTCCTAGTTAATCATTTTCTGAGGAAGTATAAAGGGTATTTAATTATGTTGTAAAATATAAATAATGTAGTGCTAAATCTCTTTCCAACTCCCACTCTTTTTAGAAGAAGTAACCTGTCAGTCATTTCCTATAGAACCTTTTCGTTCTGTTTTAAACTTCACATAAATTGTTTCTTTGTGTGTGTTTTTTTTTAACTTAGGGTATCTTGGAGATTTTTTAAAAATGATAGTACATATATCATTCTTCTAAGGATTTACATAGTATTTCATAGGGTGTGCCTAACAATTCATGTTTCCTTTTTGATTAATGTGTAGGCTATTTTTTCCCTTATAGACAATTATTCAGTTAACATTTTGTAGTATAGATTTCTGTGCTTATATGAGAGTCTTTCTGTGAGAGATTCTTAGAGATGGAACACCTGGGTAAATGTTTCATGTATTTTAAATTTGGGAAGATGGTGCCAAATTCTTCCAAATGGGTTTTAAAATTTTATGCTGCCACAAAAGTTATCAGTGTTGTTCTCACCATTATCACCAACACAGGATAGTATCAATTTAAAAAATATTTTTTTCTATTTGAATGAAAAAAAAAACCATTTGATTGTTGGTTTAATTTGTATTTTCTACTGAGAGAAATTTAATTATTTTTTTTCTTTTTTTTTTTTGGTACCAAATTCCTTTATTTGAAGGAAGGGTACAAATGAGAGACACGAGGGGGTGATTTGGTACAAGTTATAGAAAAGGTAAAGGTAACTCCAATGTGCATACTGCTTGGGTGACCAGGAAGTCACGCGGAGGCTACAGGAAGTAGCCAATGCTTATCTCTCATCACAGCTCCCCAGGGTCAAAGAGATACAGGGCCATGCCAGTTTCAGGGGCCCCCAACCTGCGAAGGTTGGTTACGTGGTCACCTAGTTCTTTGGTGGATTTCACCTGCTAGTTCAGGTAGTGAGTTTCCAGAAGTCACACAGATGAGGGTCATTTTTGTCAGTGGCCAATTTGTGCAAGTCCAGTAGTGACTGATTCACACTTTTTCCCAAGTGCAGTGCGCACTCCGTTGCATTCAACCCATTCTCCCAGTCCTCGTGGTCTGCTTTCTTGATGTCCTGAAGGAAGATCCGGCCGCCCCGCCGGTTCTGCAGCTTCATCAGTTTCGGGGCATGTTCCCTCTCCTCCTGAGATTGATGAAGAAAATATTTGGCAAAGTTCTTCAGAGCCACATCATCGCGGTCAAAGTAGTAAGAAATGGACAGGTAGAGTAGGAAGCGTACAGCTCCTGATCTGGCGGTTGATGGGAGACTCTGAGTCCTGGTGGTAGTTCTGGCGCACCAGCGAGGTGGGCGCACCAGCGAGGTGGGCGCACCAGCTAGGTGGGCGCACCAGCGAGGTGGGCGCACCAGCGAGGTGGGCGCACCAGCGAGGTGGGCGCACCAGCGAGGTGGGCGCGGTGGACGTCATGGCAGGCGGCTGAGGAGGGGCGGCTGTGCGGGGTCCTCCGGGGTCCGAGGCGCTGAGAGGAGGGTGCAGAGACTGCAGAGCAGGCGCGGATTCCGTCCAAGCACTGTTGAGGCAGGAAACCTGGCTGCCCTCCACCAAGACTGTCGAAACTTAATTCTTAAATACTTTAAAAATATTTATTATTGAAAATAATACAGCTATCCCCCTTTTTCCCCATTGACCCCTTTTATCCCATACCCTCCCTCAACCCAGGCTTTCACCACACTATTGTCTGTGTCCATGGGTTATGCATATATGTGTACAAGTTTTTGGTTAAAGTTGTGGCACATTTACAACATGGAATACTATGCAGCAGTAAAAAAGAAGTGTCTCTTATCCTTTGAGACAGCATGGAGGGACCTGGAGAGTATTATGCTAAGCGAAATAAGCCAGTCAGAGAAAGACAAGTATCATTTGATCTCATTCATATGTGGAATCTAATTTTAAAATTCTTTTGAGATTTTAAAATATACTTTAAAAATATGCTTAGTGAGGTTTAATTTTTAAATGTGCTTACTAGTCACTTTTACCAGATATTTCCTGGTCATATACTTAACGCATTTTTCTATTTTGTTAGATGTGATTCTTCTACATTAAAAGACTGTATTTTTCAAAATAATGTTCTGACTATTCCATCATTTCTTCTTCATTTGTTGATATGTTGTTTATTTTCCAGTTAACTACTATAAGTATTTAAGAATTCTATTGAATTTTTAAATGTTGATTTTGTTTGTAGACACTTAAATGAATTCTTATCATTTTTCAGATAATTCTCTTGGAATTTCTAAGTAGAAAATCAGAGACTAGTTTTTTCTTTGCTATATTTATGTTTCTATTATTTATTCTGATCTTACTTCATTGATAAAGGCTTCCCAGACTATATTCAATAATAGAGATAATAGTGATACCTTTGCTTTTCTCTTACCTCCTATTGAAATGGTCTATTATTAGCTAATTGAGTAAGACTTTTGTAAATTGCTGGTGCATAGCACTTAATTTGGTCAAAGAACTTTCTTTTTATTCCTAGAAGGATGTTTGTTTTCTTGCTATCTGAAATGCATGTTGATTATTATATGGTGCTTTTCAGCATTTACTGAGATAATAACATAGATTTTCTCTTTTAAAATTTAATTTATGATTTATATAAAAAATAAAAAACTTTTTCTAATTCTTACACATCCTAGCAATTTTTTGAAGATTCATAACTTGATAATAATTTATTGTTTTTTATTATAATGTTACATTCAATTTGCTAATATTTATTTAGAAGTTATGAATGTATGTTTATAATTGAGAGTGTGACATAGTTGTGTGTGTGTGTATGTGTACATAAATGCTTATTTATTTTTGGTATGAAGGCTATGATAACATCATAAAATTATTAATAAAATTTTTTTATTTCACGTGTTGAAATGGTGTTTCATAAATTGGCTATTATCATTTTGTGCACTTGCTAACAATACAAATTTTCTTTGAAGATTGCAATCCATTAAGAGTAATGCAAAACTGAGGAAAATGTATTTTAATAAAATGTTTAAAAGATAATTAGTTGGCAAATTTGGGAAGTACAACTTTGGAAATTATTTGAACACTAAAGGTCTGATGCACAAAAATTTGTGCAATCTGGAGGGGAGGGCACACCTTTTTGTGCATCAGACCGCTAGTGTTCAAATAATTAAAATACATTTTCCTCAGTTTTGCATTACTCCTCAGCCTGGCCTGTGCCCTCTTGCAGGCCAGGAGCCCATGGGGAGTGGGCCTAAGCTAAGGTCTGGCCTCCCTCTATGGGAGGTGAACCTCAGGCCAATAGGGGGATAGCACCAGCCAGCAAGTGGCTGGCCCTGCCCCCCAACCACCCCTCTGCCACTGCCGGTTGCTGCCATCGTCCCCTCCGTCTGCCCACTGGCACCTGCCTTGGCTGGCCTGACACAGCCTGCTTGCCAGCCCTGGCCCCTGCTGACCAGTCATTCCGCTGTTTGGTCGATTTGCTTATTGGTTTTATATTTTTAAGTTTGTCAACTTTCTTTATAATTTCAGTCAGATAGATTAAAAATTAACATTTAGATCTCTCTTCCCCAACCATTGGGGAAAAAATTTAAGGCAGCAACCCAAAAAGACAAACAGAAAAGAAAAGAAGAAATAAAACACAATTTTATAGTCACAAAGCAAAATGATGTGTGAGTGATAATTAACTTATCAGTCCTAGGGAAACTAAACTCTAAGGCAACAATAGGGAAAGCAGAGAAGCAAATTATATCACAAAAATCCCCAAAGCTTTAAGAATAGGCAACACATTACATGTTGAATTGGGAATCAGTAATGGAATTATCATAAATTTCCTCCTCAGTGTTCTCACATTCTCTCTAACAAAAGAGACAGGAAGGTGGAAGGCAGAATCCTTAGGATGATGGTTGCAGAAGACAGCTGTGCAAAAGGCCTAAAATATAAGCAGTTCAAATTGGAGCAGGTCAGAAAGTTCTTGATGAGACATCATTAGGAATATGAAATTAATAGAAAATATGTTTCAGTGTATCAAGAGGAGGTTCACACAGAGGTAGTTTGGAGTTCCTTTTATTGGACCAAAAACAAGGCAACAAAAGCAAAATAAACAAGTGAGGTTTTACATCAATTAAAAACAATTCTGGCCGAGACCGGTTTGGCTCAGTGGATAGAGCGTCGGACTGCGGGATCCCGGGTTCGATTCCGGCAAGGGCATGTACCTTGGCTGCGGGCATATCCCCAGTAGGGGTGTGCAAGAGGCAGCTGATCGATGTCTCTCTCTCATCGATGTTTCTGGCTTTCTATCCCTCTCCCTTCCACTCTGTAAAAAATCAATAAAATATATTTAAAAAAAAAAAACAATTCTGCTCAACAAAAGAAATGGTCAACAAAATGAAAAAGTAACCTATGGAATGGGAGAAAATATTTTCAAATAAGACATCTGATAAGGGGTTAATGTCCAAAATATACAGGGAATTAATACAATTCAGTACAAAAAAATGACCCAGTTAAAAAATGGACAAAGAATCTGAACAGACATTTTTCCAAAGAAGACATACAAATGGCCAGTGAGTACATGAGAAAGTGCTCAGCATCACTAATCATTAGGGAAATGCAAATCTAAACCACAGTGAGCTGTCACCTCATGCCTGTTAGAATGGCTGTTATAAAAAAAAAACACGAGAGAGAACAAGTACTGAGGAGGGTGTGAAGCAAGGGGAACCCTTGGACACTGTTGATGGGAAGGTAAACTGTTACAGCCCCCATGGAAAACAGTACGGAGGCTCCTCAAGAAATTAAAAATAAAATTGCAGTATGATCCAACAATTCCACTTCTGGTTATATATCCAAAGAAATCTAAATCATTCCCTAAAAGAAATACATGGACTCCCGTGTTCACTACAGCATTCGTTATTCACAAGAGCCAAGGGATGAAACCAATCTAAAGTGTTGTGGGTGGATGAACGAAGCAATAAAATGTGACATGTGTATAAAGATATGGGAATGTATGTGTTTATATATAGATATATGATAACTGTATATCTGTATCACCTATATCTGTATAACAGAATATTATTCAGCTGTTAAAAATAAAGAAATCATGTCATTTGCAACAACGTGGAACCTGGAGGGTGGGTGGTATGTATGTGAAATAAGCCAGACAGAGAAAGGCAAATCCTGCATGGTATCACTTAATGTATGGAATCTTTAAAACAAAAATGGTTGTCAGCAGCTACAGGAAGGTTGGTATAAGGATGCAGACTCTCTGTTATAAGTTCTGAAGATCTGTTCAAAGAGGCCATTGAGAGGCCGTGGCTGCTGGTTGACTCTCAGGCTGGACCCAGGAAATCAGGGTCTCCTCGCCCTGCCACACTATTCCCACACCAGAAGCTATTGCAATGACAAAGCCTCTGGAGAGTAAGATGTTGGGGGGGCTGTCTGGGCTGAATACATGACTGCATCCAGGCAAGGCCTCTATAATAACATTTGAAGGCTTTGGCAGGCAGGTGCAGAGATCTGTTTATCCCAGGCTGCCTAGGACAGCATCATGTGCAAGTGCTGCCACCTGAGTATTTGGAGTGGCTTGACTCTTGTTTTGTTTTGTTTTATGTTTTACTTTATTTTCACTTAACTGCTCGAAAATGAGTATTTCCCCCATCTTATTATGAAATGGAACCAACTTAAAGAATTTTAAAAAGAAAAATGAGGCATAAATAGAAACATTTACCCATTTCTGCAGCCTGGTTCCAGAATTTTAATATGGGATGTCTATCCCAGTGTGTGAGTGCATTATTCTTAGGGTGAGAGAGCCTATAAATAAGGAATCTCCCATTGGAAGGCTCCATGGATATATATATTCAGTCCAAGGAAGTATGGCTGCTTCCAGTGACAGCGACCTCACTCCCAGCTGCTTTTGCTGGAGGAACTGTCCTCTTTTCTGTGTCTTTCCCAAGGACCAGGGCTGTGTGTGATCCCAATGTAAACTGACAATAAAGGAGACAAATTAGCATAACTGACTGTTTCAGTTATGAAGATTAAATAGCCTTTTATTGCAGATGTTTGCCAAGGAAAATGCTCCCCAGTGGAAGACTCTAAGCAGTTAAGATAGATTTGATGAGGGTTTTAATTGCTGTTATGCAACTGGTAATGGAAAGTTTTTATTAAATGTCATGCAAGAGTCAATCGATAGTTTAGAGGAGAAAAGCTTCTCTCTAATGTGGACCTCGGGCTTTTCCAACAGTAGTTTACCAGCAGGGGCAGTTCCATCAGCAACCACAAATATTTATCAAGTACCCAGTATGCGTACGGCAATATCATAAATGTGTTGGCGACCGTTGGGGATTAGAAACAATAAGCCCATGCTGTGGACGATCTAATAATTTGAAGCAAGCAGATAAATACCATAGAAACCAAAGTAAATATAGTTGTGTCCAGTGTATACACATTCCACTTAAAAGCACCTCAATAATCAGAATAAGAGACATGGAGCAAATATAAACAAAAATAGAATTTTCTTTGCAAAATGATTTGTTAATGATTTTTGTTCATTTATTTTCTGAGTAGCACTATGGCTGGAATGCAGAATGCTTGGGTTCTAGTCTATTACTAACTACCTATATTGGGGCACTGCTTAACTTCTCTGGGGCTGAGTGTTCATCTGTGAAATGGGGCTTTGGATGCGCTTCAGAGGGCTTTTGTTAGCTCTGAGATTCCATGAACGAGTAAGCAATCCTAGCACATAATAATGTGTGTTGTAAAATTACTTTACACAATTTTTAAGACTCCATTCATTGCATGAAGTATATGCCTACTAAGATAAGAATCATACTTTGCCAATAACACATGTATTTTAAAACTAAACTAGAAACTTGATCAGCAGATAATAGTTGGCATTTCCCAGATCCCCAAACTCTGAAAGATTATCTAAAACAATTCTTATCAAATTCAGCATACTATCAAGTTCATCTCTTCCTTTTGGTGTCACATTCCCCTAACTGTTCAATGAGCTACGTGGATAATGGATAAGTGAACTGGAGAGCATCATGCTAAGTGAAATAAGTCAGTCAGAGAAAGATAACTATCACATGATCTCACTCATCTATGGGAAATAATGAACAACATAAACTGATGAACAAAAACAGATCCAGAGACAGGGAAGCATCAATCAGACTGTCAAAACTCAGAGGGAAGGTAGGGGAGGGTGAGAGTAAGGGGGAGAGATCAACCAAAGGACTTGTATGCATGCATATAACCCTAACCAGTGGTTACAGACAACAGGGGTGGGGAGATGGGTGGGGGAGGGATTTGGGAAGGTAATGGGAGGATGAGAACAAATATGTAATACCTTAATCAATAAATTTAAAAAACAAATAAAAAATAAACAGACACATGCAAATCAAAAAAAGAAAAGAAAAGAAAAGAAAAAAGAAAAGCATGCTGCTTCTTAAAAAGAGCTGATCTTTCCTAAGACAGGTGGTAGTAGAGTATGAATCATTCTGTGCCACGCTATATTCTTGTGATTTATCAAGACTGAATCAGCAGCTTGATTCCTGAAAACAAGTGCCTGGGATGAAAGGAGACTGCTGATTTTAGAGTGGTAAGACCTACATTCAAATCCCATCTTGACCCTTCCTTAGCTCTGGGACTTGAGAAAGTTGTCTACCTCTCTGAATCTGGCCAGTTTAAAGGACATAAGTATCAACATTATTAGAAGTGAGATAATCTACACATTTCTAGACTGCATATAATCATACATGTTTAGGTTTTTAAAAATCATTTTAGACAGACATTTCACAATTTTTAAAAAAAAATTTTAATTTTTTCTTTAAAGTATTACAAATAGTAGTACATGTTTCCTTTTTCCCCTCCTATTGACTTCCCCCCAGCCTCCCCTATCCCCCAGCACATGCCCTCACCTGCCCAACCGCCCCAGTGTCTTATATCCATTGGTTATGCTTATATGCATGCATACAAGTCCTTCAGTTGATCTCTTAAAGTCCCTGCCCTCCACCCTCCCCTGTCTTCCCACTGTAGTTTGACAGTTTGTTTAATGCTTCTTTGCCTCTGTATCAGTCTTTTCCCCCGATTTCTTTTCTTTAAAAAAAAATCTGGCATCTGCATACTGGAAATAAATATATAAGAACAAGAAAACATTTGAGTCTCAGTTTCAATGTCAAATAGTTCCTTATGTGTACATGTCAGCAATGGTATCTGGATGGTGGACGTATGGTGGTAATGCAGGTTCCACCCTCTCTAGTTTGGACCTGGGCCGCCTGCAGTGACGCACAGCTGCTGACTGCTAGAATGGCAAGGTGTCATCAGTGTCTTCCATCTCTGGACTGTCTTTGCAGTTGGAACAGACCTGTCAGTTCCTCTTTGTTGCAGGAATTCATATGGTCTTGGAGTTGTTTTCTGAAAATATACAAACATGTTCTTGACCAAAAGTTAATAAAGGGATCTTTTCTGTAAATTAGACTTGAGATTCTTTCTATTTTTGCCTAATTGATTTTCCTTCAGCTTATTTTAACACCATGTGTGTTTTTCATGGGTGTCCTGCTGTTAGCATTACAAATGGAAATTAATTTTCTGAAGTAAGAATTTTCTAGATGTAATTTACTTACAGGATATTTTTCCTTACATGATATAACCCTACTATGCCCCCCCATTTTTTTTATTAATGGGGGCTTTTGGAAATTTTATATTGTAGTCTTGGTAACTTTAAATTTTAATTTTTGCACAAAAATATGACTGCTTTAGGTTCTTTGCATGTTAGGCAATTTTATGAAGAGATGAACAACTAATAGAAATTTTAGTTAATATTTTAGGAACAGCTTTTTGTCCTGTACACAACTTTTCTTGAGTGTTCACTTATTTCAATTGGCCAATTTAAATTAATCTGAAACTTGATTACTATTTTATTATCGAATTTAATACTCAAACAATAATCTTAGTTTATGCTGTAAATATTAGTGGAAAGGATTTTTTGCATTCTTGAGTAGGCCCTGAGCACTCCTGGTACTAGACTGAATTTAGATATAGGGCAGCTGTTGCTGGCCGAGACTCTGTCTGTACCCTGGGTCCCCATCAGAGCTGTGCATGGGAGGTGAAGCAGCCATGGGGGCAGGAGACCTTTCTCAGAAGGGGTGAGAGTTCAGGCCCCTGCAAGATTAGGGTGTTAAGGGTCTGTGCCCCACCTCTGTTGACCTTTTAGTTCTCTCCTGTTGGCTCCTCTGCAACTGTGCCTGTCTTAGGTTGTTCCTTCCCTGAGGAATCTTACCCATCTCTGGCTAACCAGCCATCCTCCAGGGCCAAGCAGGGTGATGTGAGGTTCAATTCTGTCTCCTTGATCTTCTATGCCCCCATGGCCTCCACACCCAGCCACTGCCTTGTGATCCCCTCGCCTGCTGGTGGGGTCCTGTTACTGATCACATAACTCAGGAGACTCAGGTTTCTTCTCCAGGGAGGGCCCAGGTCACACCATTGGGCAAGAGACAGATCCATGGTGCCAGCCACCCAGAGGCTTCAACCTCAGCTTGAACTGAAAGCTCAGGCAACAGCTGTGTGTCCTTGGATTGTAAGAAGAGAGTCCCTCTTGGCAAAAAGGGCAAGAGGGGCCAATATAGAATGCTCAAGTGCCTTCCCAGTGCCTTAATTTCTTCTGAAAGGGATTAATTCTTTTCCTGTCTTTTTTAAAAATTGCTGCCAAACATTCAAAGAATTAGTTTGTAAGTTTCTTTGGGATAATTCAACAATATGCTGTTGACAAATATCAAAAATTATAATGACATTGTAGAATAATATTATGTAAGGGTATTATGGTGTCACAGGAGGTTAAGGAGAGCCTAGCCTAAGGACTGGTTTCCATAGGAGATGACATGCTCTAGGCCATGTCAATTCAGTCTCAAACTACCTGCCAAATTTTTTTTTATAGATTTATATAAACTTTGTCAGGGATGTAAAAACACAAATTACTTACCTTAGTTCAAGAGATCAAATATATTGATTTCCCCCTTACTACTGCCACCCCTCACTTACCCTGAGGTTTGACATTCTGATGGACTTTTCTCAGTCTCTGGATCCATTATTATTCATCAGTCTATCCTGTTCATTATATTCCACAAATGAGTGAGATCATGTGATATTTATCTTTCTCTGCCTGGCTAATTTCATGTTGTTGCAAATGTTAGGAGCTCCTTCTTTTTTACTGCAGTGTAGTATTCCATTGTGTAGATGTACCACAGTTTTTAATCCACTCATCTGCTGATGGGCACTTAGGCTGTTTCCAAATCTTAGCTATGGTAAATTGTGTTGCTGTGAACATAGGGGTGCATATATCCTTTCTAATTCGTGTTTCTTTTTTCTTGGAATATATTCCTAGAAGTGGGATCACTGGGTCAAATGGGAGCTCCATTTTTAGTTTTTTGAGGAAACTCCATACTGTTCTCCACAGTGGTTGCACGAGTCTGCAGTCCCACCAGCAGTGCACGAGGGTTCCTCACAATTTTTTTTTATATCCAAAAGAATTTTGTTTAGCTCTTATTCCATGTTAGGCGATATGCTAGGCAGGCAATTCCACTAGGAACCTATCATTTAATCCATAGAGTTGCACTGAATTTTGCTTCCAGATCAAAAGTTGAGTTGATATAAAATAATTTATAAGGATTTGGTGAAAGTGGAAGCAAAGGTTAGTGGGTTACTGTTTTTGAGGAGGAAACTGCTGTAGCTTATTCCCACCTTAAAGATTTGCCATGTATTCTTGCTCTGGAAATGGAGGTAAAGACTGTTGCCAGGAATACCATAAAGTGTCACTGCATTTTAACCCTTTCTCTCTTCCTCTCAAGATCTAGGATGTATATAAAGGCAAGCAACTATGTGTATACAGGTTAGAAAGCTGTGTTAGAGCCATTTTCAATGGAAAAGACATCAGAACTGAAATAAAATGTACAAAATGCACAACATAAGTGAAGGGGGATTGCTGTGAGCTCTGGACCAATTATTTAACAAAATGTAGTTTACTTCCCCTTCAGAACATAGTAAACATGGCAATTTTTTTTTCTGAAAGGTGAAATATAAAAGAAGGGAATGTTACAGATCTGCTACTATGTACCAGGCACTTTACCAGAAACAAAGTAATTTATATGCAGTATTCCATTTTGCCCCCTCATCAATCCAAAGAGTTGGTTATGACTGATTCCTCGTTTTGCTGATGAAGGAATTAAGGCTCAGGAACATTAAGTCATGCAGCTAGCAACAATAGAATTTAAACCTAAGTCTCCATTATAATCCCAACCCAAGTTTATTCCTGGGGATGCTTTTAGGTTCCCAGTGGGATGACTGTTATCCATTCATGGACTCACTATCATTTTGATTCTACTTGACAAAGAGTTAAGGAGGTGCCCCTTTGAAAGAACTCTGGAATGTTCTCATCTTGAGCACATTGCTTTTTGTTAACTGCATTTAAAATTTCATTGGAATTTGGCTTAAAGCTGATTCCTTCTGTTAAAAAATTCCTAAGAAAGGCCAAACACTTGTTAGCAGGCTCAGACATGTGGTAAATTAGATCATTGTTCCCCTATTCTTCATGCCTTTCCTGCATGAGAACTGTACAGCCACACTCTTTGTCACCTGACCTTGCAATCTGCTTTTTTCTTTCCCATATCCTTGATATGAAGTTGGGCCACGAAACTTTCTTTGGCCAATGAAATGTGGAAGAAGTGACAATGTACCAGTTGGTCCAGGCCAAGACCATTACAGGCTTGCAGTATTGTCATGTCATGCTCCTCTCTTTCACCACGAGGAGAACATGCGTAGGTGGCTGCTGGTCCAATGAGGATGAGAGAAATGCGGAGCAGACCTGATCCAACCTACAGACCAAAGCAGAGCTGCCTTTAGCCTAGCGTAGAGCAGTCAATCTACAGACTCACAATAAATGGCTTTTAATGGAATCCACTGAGTTTGGGGGTATAATATAGAACTATCATTGCAATAGTTAAACAGTGTGTATGAGTGAATGGGGCTTTGTTTAAAGGAAAGTGTTTGCAGATAAGAGAGTAAAGAGATCAGGTTGCTCACTATCTTCTGGTAAAGGAAGTGGGGAAGAAGTCAGATAATATGATTCATGTAGGAGAAGGAAGAAGAGGGCCCAGGAAATGACCATGGATGTATCAGGTCTTTGGAGATTGCAGGGGGAGGGGGGTAAGACAGCATGTACCTATTGTGTGACTTGGTCCTTGTGTGATTTCCTTGAGAACTCGAGTGACAAAATATAAACTGTCTCTTACATAAAAACATTAAGAGTGTCAGTGCCATTACATTCTGCAAGCAAACCTATTCTTACAAACCCTGGGACTGGTAACTCACACTCTATGTTTGGGGACAAAAGAATTTAATAGACTAGTGAACCTCCACATTAAATCTCCTGCTCTGTAGCTAAAATTACAGGGATGCTGGGTAAAGCAGGATGCCTGAAAATTATCTGAGATGAGTTTTGTGTCTAAAAAGAAGGTGCCAAAAGCAGGAAAAGAAGAGGATTTTTTTTTTTGAAATGACTTAATTTCTGTAGTGCTCTAATAAGTATTCTCTGCTCAATGGGCTGATGGCTGCTGCATTCTGTGTGGTTGTTTCTCTACTGCTCTTCAGAGCCACAATAGCACTTCAGATAATGGCCACAGCGTAATTGCCATTACACAGATGTTACTTGGTCAGATGCTGCTTATCTCTCTGGCTCTTAAACATCTGATCTCTGCAGCATCACACATTGTCATTCAGGTGGGAAGAAGCAGGATTTCTGAAGCTCATCTCATTTTCCAAAACAAACTTCTTAAAATGATAATAAGTACTGACTTCCTTGGGAAGGAACAACAACAACAGAAACTCTATGGAGAAAAATGTAATATTTCATTTACAGAGAATTGGCTAAATTATTATTCTATACCCACATAAAGGATTATCAGGCCACCATAAAATATAATAACCATTTGTATGCCATAAGCATCTATAGACGCAATTAAATTCAAAATTGTGGCGTGTGGGGATGGTTTCTGTTTTGGATGCATGGCAATTAACTGGTTATAGATCTATACTTACTAATTTGGACACATATACCTATCTCAATTCATTAGTGGAAAAGCTTGTTGATAAACAATACATATAATATGTATCTATTTTTATTATACAACTGTATGTGTGTGTATATATATATATATATGGGTAGAATAAAATATAACCTAATATATATTCAAAGTCAACAGTATTAAAGATGCCAAAATTCTTATTAGTGGTTATATCTGAATAATAGGATTATATGAGATTTCAACTTGTGCTTCATGCTTTCCCCCATTTTCTTTATGTAATGAGTACTACTTCAGAAAATCAAAATAATAAATATATTTATTTTTAAGAAGTAAATGAAGGCCATGTCTTTAACTTTTTAAAAATTGTGTATGTCTTTTTCCTTATTCAGAATAATGTAAACCTGCCATTTTCTTCATGTATGACCATAGTAGGAGTAAATTTTCATAAATGGATTAGGATGATTTGTAGATCATTGAAAAGGCCATCAGGCATCTGTTACTTATACAGGGTAGACACTATAAATATGCTTTGTCAGGTTAAATTCAAATACCTTTCCCTGGGAAGGTGAAAATGGCCTCTCATTCATTTAAGAAGCATATTCAGTATCTGGGGCAAACCCTGTTCTTTGTGAAGAAGAGAGGGCCCAATGCAGTAGCAATCACAATACTCTCCAGTGATCCTTCCTGTGCATCATCGCTTGTGGTCCTCATAATTTGAGGTACACCAGACAAAAGTGTGATCGCTTTTCAGATGAATGACCCAAGGCTCAGATCATTGAAATGATTTGCACACATCTGCATAGCCCCATTGCTTTCCATATTTGCAGCCATATCCTGGCCTCCTCCCCCCAGCCCAGTGTCCTTGATATTTCAAGCTTCATCTAAGCAATGGAAGTCTATTTTATTTTATTTCTTTGTTCTATCTAGCTATAGTTGCCTTTGATCTTAGCTTTCCATTGGAGGGCTGTTGCTGTCTAAAATTGGGATCAATTCCCTGGAACTAGATTAACTCTTCAGCTGGATTGCACTGGTAAAATCTAACTGGTCATTAATCCTAGTATATAAAAACCCTGGGTCCATCATGACCAGAGGTTCGACCAACTGGAAGTCAACCATGCAGTCAGTTCTGGGTTGCGGTGGCAACCCAGCACTGACTGCTGAGGGGGCTGCGAATCAGGCCCAGAGAGAGGCCTGAAGAGAGAAGCAGGGTCTGACCTATAGCCTGTATGGTAGCTGTTGATCAGCATTTGCTTCTCTCTTTTTCTCTTGGCCAGGTCAGCAGCCATACCTCCATTTCTCTTCAGGTCTCCACGGGGCTGCTGATCAGCCCCCCCTTTCTGATCATGCCCCATTAATTGGCCCAGACACACTGACTGGCATAGAAACCGACCAGTCAGAACCAAATCTGGGTGAAGTGTGAGGAGCTAGTGGCTGCTTAGGAGGTGGAGCTTTTGACACTGACTGGCATAGAAATTGACCAATCAGAACCATATTGGCCAGAAGAAGAGGGCAGTTGAGGGCAAGATCAGGCCCTCAGTGGAGGGCAGTTAGGGACAATCAAACAGGCAGGCAGAGGCAGTTAGGGGCAATCAGGCAGGCAGGCAGAGAGGTTAAGGGCAATCAGGCAGGCAGGCAGAGGCAGTTGGGGGCAATCAGGTAGGAAGGCAGATGGGTGATTAGGAGCCAGGTGTCCTGATTGGAGAGGATGCAGGATGGGCTGAAGGAACACCTCCCCTCCATGCATGAATTTCATGCACCAGGCTACTAGTAGACTATGAATAAGTTTGTGAGAGTATCTTGACAGCAGGCCCAGAGGGGATAAAGGAAGAAGGCAGAAAATCAGGAAACCAGGATGGCATATCTGAGCAATAATCTCCTAGAAGCCATGAGTAGCAGCATAGTGCCTGGGATTCTGAAGTGACCATATTTGTTGATTCCCCAGCATCCAGTCCACCCCAGTGATTAGTGTCAACTTGTCCAAGCAATCTCTTCCCCTAGCCCAAGAATTTGTTTATAAAGCAATAAGCAACAAAGTTCTGGTGAGTAAAACATTGGGGAAAGTATAGAAGCCTTCTAGTAAAGGTTTCTTTCATCTACAAAGTATACACAAAAAGAGAGTGTTCTTTTATTCTTTCTCTCAGTGGCTCTGTAAAGGAAGGTAAAACCAGAATGGCTGCAGCCATTTTATAATCAAGAGGAATCAGTCTGAAGTCAGAGCTCATGACAGAAATTTGGTGATGGTATGAATGAGCCATGGAGTCAGTTAGCCTTGAACTCTGAGTTGTTGACATCCTGTTAGGTGAGATGATTCATTTCCTCATAGCTGAAGTCCATCACATTTACAGTTTTCTGATATTTGCTGCTAAAAGCCTTAAAACTGATGTCGGTTCCTGAGAGAGAAGTGTAGAATCATGAGAGTGGAAATAAGAAGGCCCTGATAATAAACTCTCTTACTCCATTTTTTTTCTCAGAAATGGTCTTACCTGGCAATGTACTGCAGTACAGAACATTGTAGCTCAGAATTTTTCAAACATTAATGTAGACCCTCCTGGGAAGCTTGTTGAATTCATTTCTGCTTCAGTAACTGGATCCCAAGAGAAGCTGGTGTTACTGGTCTAGAGCACACTCAGAATAGCAAGATTGTGGAGAGCAAGGAATTGGATGTTGAGACCCACATATCGATGTAAGCTCTACAAGCTTTTCCATCATATGAAGGTAATACTTTATAAATTACAAATCACTATAGAAGAGCTCTCAATGATGAGGAGGAGGATTAAAATAGCCACTGCAGGTCCATACAGATGATATGTATTATGAGGTGATTAAGAGCATGGAATCTGAATTAGCTAAGTAGATCCAAATCCTGCTATACACCTGCACAGCTTCAAACAAACTCCTTAATATCTTTTTACCTCAGCTTTCTCATCTGTGATATGGATATGTTAACAGGATCAACCTTATGGAGCTATTCTGGCAATGGAATGAGATGATAAACATGCTAGGTGCTCAGAGGCACCTGGCAAACAGTCAATATTTTATTAGTAGCAACAGTTGTAATTATCCTGCGCAGCCATCAAGTTTTCTTTTGATTGTTTCTCATCAGTTGTGCCCAAACTCCTCTTTGCATTGAAACTTTTTTTGAGTTTTCTGTATTGCACTGCTTCTCCTAAAATGAAACCTGGTGTCACCCTACTAATCCCATTCTATGCATTGATCCATGGTAACCAGCATGGGGAAAGCCATACCCAAGAGCCTTACTGTTGGCTGTAAGGGCACATGTAAACTCTGAGAGTATAAAAAAAGTTACAGGGTTAACAGAGGGATAAGGACACATATGTAATACCTTAATCAATAAAGAAGTTTAAAGAAAACAGTTACAGCATTAATTTGGGTTAATTGGCCCATTTCAATCCAATCTAGGACCACAGAGGGAGGATACTGAGATCCACTGAGCACTGTGCATGAGAATCCTGTGGACAGCAGGGAAACTCTCTCCTTTGGACCTTTCCTCTCATCGCTTCTCCTTATGTACCGTATACCCAAGTCTCTCCTTTTATTGGGTTCATCCTGATAAGAACTTTAGAGAGCAAAGAAGTAAATTTATTTTTATCTGGTTCTGCTTCAGGATGGTGTTTGGCTGGACTGAGCTTCAAACCAAAAGCCTTCTCCTTCCCACCCATCTCCTGACTTCATTTTCGACTACTGCAACTTCCTTGTTGATGAGACAATTAGAGCTCTAATTTCCAAATTCCTCGGCTCTTTGACTTTTACTTTCTGAGATTTACATTTTCACTCCATTTCAACTACTACACAAAGTTAAATAAAATCATTACTCAAAGGTGCTCTACCTTCAAGGTGCTCTGTCTTCACGATTAATATCCCAGAATTCCATGCTTCCAAACCAAAGTTCTTATCTGTCACTTTGCTCAACCTCACATCTCTTGAAGTTTATCCTGGTCTTCCTTACCCCCATCCCCATACATCAGCTTCCTCTGGCTTTCTTGGATTCTTCAATGACTCACCTATTTTAATACTTTTGTCTTGATTGCTTTAGAAGTTGCTGCTCTCTTGCTCTTCAGTAATGTTCCTCTCATCAGTACCCAACTCTGGGTTACAACAGTAATTCTTATTTCTCTACTTATAAGTTCTAAGCTTCAATGGAGAAATTAAACAACAACCAAACAAACCACCAGCTAGAATAGGGAGTTAATCCAATTAACTCCCTATCACATTCAGACAGCAGCTGTTTCTAACATTTTCCCACATTTTTTAGGCTTCTGATCTCACTCCTTTTCAGAGCAATGTTTCTCAAATGTTGATGTACAACACATCTCCTGGGAACCTTGTTAAAATAAAATTTCAACAAATGATATTTAAATTTCTGGCTTAAATGCTCTTTCTGGAACTTTTGCAAATAAAACTATTTTCTTATTGTCGTATATCTTCAAGCTCTTCTCCACTATCTCCTTACCCTAGCTCACATGCATACTTAGTATAGTAAATATAACCTTTCACTAACTCTACTATTTTCTAAAGTGACATTTCCTAAAATGTGTTCTGTCAAAGAAAATCATTTCAAGTTATATTATTCCATGGAAAAATTAGATTCTGTGTCAAATACATTTAGAAATGCTTGGTTAAAGATAGTTCAAATTTTCCTTTATGAAGGTATTTCCCAGATATGTTTGCCTAAGGACCAACTTTGAATTGCATATTCCTATATGTAACAAATACATTTGAGAGAAATTAAAAAGGCAAAATTACCCATAATCCCATCAGCTATAATGATGATTAACATTGTTTTATATATCTTTCCAAAGTTTTGACCACACATGTATATTTATGCATACACACATACACCATATATAGTGTGTGTACATATCCTAATAATAAAAGCCTAATATGCAAATCAACCAAACAGCAGAACAACTGGTTGCTATGATGTGCACTGACCACCAGGGGGCAGATACTCAATGCAAAAGCTGTCCCCTGGTGGTTAGTGCACTCCCACAGGGGGAGCGCCGAACAGCTAAGAACCCTGAGTGCTAAGGATGTCTGAACTTTTAGGCATGTGATTAAAGACTAGGCAATAATCATTTTCCTATCATCTATTTTCACACTTATTTCTTGCTTTCCTGCTGCCTATATCACTTTGCACAGATCAATAGAGTTTTTGAGAAAGAAATACTTCTTTAAAAACTACATGATCTGTCATTCTTACTTCCCAGTCTCAGAGTCAAACTGGACTAACAACTTGCTCTTAAGGTCTCTGAGCAAACTCACCTAGCCTCCTGCCTAAGAGCTTAGCCTAAGGATGATTGAAAATATTAAGATATGAAAACACACTGGAACTATAATAAACAACTCAGCAATATGCCTTCTAAGGTGGACAGATTCTTGGTAGGCAGCCCTAATTACTGCAATCACTTTTAGGTGTTCTAATGCACTCAGCTGAATTATGCACCACACTGCTTCTGAATGACACAGCCATTTCTGACTCCATTAATATGGAAGATTTCAGCCAAATGCTCTTAAACGATAGCTTCTCCTTATTTGTAATTTCAGACTCTATTGATTTCCTTCTGTTCCCTTCATTATGATTTCAATTGATTACCTTGGCAACTGCAATAACAATGATTGCACTTGACACTGTCTGAGATTCTTGAGATGGTATTTGAATAGGAATGGTATAATTTGGGAGAAAGTGCCTGTAAGAACCTGTCATTAACAGTACACTTACACTTTACTTTTATTGACTTTATTCTTTTTTTGAGTAGGTTGTTGTCACAGAATTGGCTGTTAACAGGGCTACAGTAGTAGGTCAGACTTCTGCAGTTCTTTAGATGGTTAAAGGTTCTCATTATTAAAGAGAATGGGATGGGATGGCATAGATATACATAACACATGTGGATATATAATGTGTGTGTGTGTGTGTGTGTGTGTGTGTGTAGCTGGTGCCTTTTTGCCAGTACTGCCAACTCTGTGACTTGTAATTCAGATCAATATACCAGTTGAGATGGGTATTTGGTGGTGATTGATTGAACTTTTAGTGCATCAAAGCTCAGGTGAAAGAGTCCAGCCAAGATTTAATAAAGAATTCTACACAATGTCTTTATTAGGCTTTTAAGAAACAAACAAACAAAATTGCTTTATGTCGTTGTCACACCGCACAATTGAAAATTCAAAAGTTCAACTGTGGATTACAAACTGAAATTTATGCAAGCTCATAGTTCTCCACTTGAACTCAACTGGCCCTTCCTAAAAGACTGTTTGCTGTATTAAATTCCTGAAAAATATCAGTTATGCAACACAAGGAGAGAAACTTTCCTGGTTTTTTCTTCCAGTGTTGTTTTAATTAAGTAGACACCCATTCATCCTGTTGATGATAACTCAAATCTTCTGGAATAGGAGAAGCTATTAGCCAACTTGCAGGACTACATGAAAAATTAGTAATACTAAGTTGCAGAAATTTTCTACTAATAGGCCAAACTCTGTTCATTCTTTGGAAAATATATAACACTCTGATCACCGCCCCCCCCCCCAAATTTGGCTGATTTATATGAAATTTGCCTGGATGCGTTAGTGTAGTGAGAAGAATCCTGAATTCTAGGGTCATCTCTACTATAGATTGTGTGACCTTCTATAAGCCAATTATATCAGTAGACCTCAGTTTACTCATTTGTCGAACAAGAGGATTGGATTCAATGACATCCAAGGATCTTTCTAACTATATTTCTATAGAACATTAGACAAAGTAACTTCATTAGCCAGCTTTATATATATATATATGTCTGATGCACAAAATTTGTGCAAGGGGCTCAGTCCTCGCAGCCCCGCTTCATCCAGAAGGTCATCCGGAAGGTTGTCTTGATGGTCATTCTGCTCTTTGGTCTAATTAGCATATTAGTTCTTTATTATATAGAATATATATATGTATATGCGCATATATATATATATATATACACACACACACATACATACACACATATATATTTCAATGTAAATAGAGTAGAAAGTGCCTGACATAAAATGTGCACAGTGTTTGCAGAATCAGCAAATTTTAAAAACAAACAAATATCAAAGAGGTTTCTTGAGTTTAAGCTATTTTCTCTTCCTGTTCAAAATCATCCATGTTTGCCCATCTGTTTCCTTTGTTGACTGAAAGCTAATTAGATTTGATCAACTATTTTCTATTTGGAAGACACAAGATTCTAGTTGCATATTGAGTATAACCAGTTTCTAGCTTGGCATTTCCAGGGATGTGAGTATATATGTATGAAGATTTGGGCATTGCAGCCTCATATCAGAGAGATTTTTAGAGTCCCACAGTGAATGAGCTGAGACTTCAATGATGCAAATACTGAGAAGACGCTGTGAAGGCCAGCCAATCAGTATTTCGAGTTGATTGTATGTCATATCTTTTACATGGAAAGTGAGACGAGAGGGAAAAGAGGCAGGCTAAGAAAAAGACAAAAGAAGGGGAAAAGAGAATAAAGACTTCAGGAGAAGGCTGATTAAGTCAGGTTCTCCTGACTGAGAAGTCTGGTTTTTCACATAACTATAGATTCTAATTTTGGTTTTGACATAGCCCATTTCTCATCACTGTCAGAAGTTAAATCAGTGTCTCTAGATGAAAAGTCTTTATGTGTACTGTTTAAGGTTGACAATCATTCACCAGCCTCAATATTCAGACTTGCTTGTTGGTTAGTTTACTGCCTGCACTCCACAAAGGAAACTGAAGTAAACTGTGGATTGATGACAGCTAAACTCCATGAGGACACTGAAGAGTTAAGGAGGTGGGTGGGGGCCTATAACTTTAATCACAGGAGCTACATCTTTTCTTTAACAAGCTCTGCCTCCTAACACAACCTCAACATGGGGATCTTGAATGGTTCAGAGAGGTTGGTGATAAACACTTTCATGCTAAAAGATGAGGAAGCTAGGAAAGAGATTTAGGGCAATGTTTTTTTGCTTCCACAGGTTTTGGTAATTGCTTTCTTTCTAAACTGAAATGCCAATTTAAAATGGAGAACTCTCAAGAACAGAACTAACTGGACTATACCAGCATGGCCTTGAATACTGTTACTAGTTTTACAGAGATTTCATATATAATATCCCATTTAATTCTTAAAAGCTAGGTCTTGAAAGCAAATACCACATTAAGTTGGAATAATCTTTCCATTATAACTCAGCTTCCCTCTGGAAAACAAAGCTCTGTATTTAGAAAAGCCAAGATTAGGAGATCATGACCCGGTAGCCTGGGATGCACTTGTGAAGGAGTTGAGGTGCGTTGGCGTTGGTTAAGCATTAATTTTGAGTATGAGAGGTTGTAATTGCTAAATGCAAGGCCTTTTCTTGGCACCATTTCCAAGACTTACAATAAAGCCTGGGGCCTTTCTCCTGCTATCAGTGCTTGCATCCTGGCATGGCATTACCCCAATGGCTAACAGATCTGGAAGACTGGCATGGAACTTTGGAATGAGCAGATTTTCCTTGTGTTGGTGCCCCTTTGTAATGGTTGCTTGCTTTCTCATGCCACTGCCAAGAAATGTGTCCTTTCATGAGGACATTTGAAAGAGATGCTTTTTTGTTTAATGGTTTTCTGCACCAGCAGTTTGCTCATTTAGGGATTAAATGGATATCTCACCTTGGGAAGTTCTAGAATTGGTTCCTTTTCTGTAAGCAGGAAGGTGGCAGGGACACTGCAGACCTGAGGTAAAAGAGGACACATCTTTGCAGAGGAGAAAACAGTCTGTGTGTAGAATGCCAAGTATGTGGCATGGTTCTGATTATTCTCTTCCCAGAACTAAAATAATATAACTAACTTTGCCTACCAGGACTATAGCAGATAAATCCTATAGAATATAGAGTCAGCAATGTGGTTTCTACTATTGGGTTTTAAAAATACTTGGCAATATGCATCCTTGATGTTATGAAAGTGCCACCTGAATGAAAGTTTAGTAGAAAAAATAAACTGATGCACCAACATGGAATCATTAGTGAAGATTTTGACAATCCAGGGACTGAACCAAAAGGGAAGATATCACATAAACCTGAAGTTAAGCTCACTTGAACATTGGGTGGATTGCATTGGGTGACAGTCATTAGGTACAATGATGTATATACAATAATACACTCTTTTCAACTACATTGTACATTAAGAAATTGCCTATTTTGGAGTAAAAAAGGTGGCTTAGGCACAGATAGTCTGGATTCAAATGTCAGCTCTGTTACCCATGATCTGCATGGCCTTGGAATAGTCATTTAATCTTTGTGGGTTCCAATCTCTTTCTACTTATGGACATTGTTCTAAGCACTGTAGACATATTAATTTATTAATCCTCACAATAGTGGATACTTTATTCTTATGTCCAATATACTTATAAATAGTACCACTCTTAGACCAGGGTAAGAGGGGTCTCTTTCCTGAGCCCTGTGCTTTAATAGGTCCTGCTCTAGCCTTTCTCCAGCTGCACCCTCTCAATGGACAAAGAGTCTATGGGGTCAGTGGAATGCCCACCTGGATGATCAAGAGATGGCAAATGGGTAGCTGTTTGTGGGAAGTTCAGGTTCATGGGGCATAGTGTTTTAAACATTGTACCCTCATTGTAAACAAAGAACATGGTGGAAGAAAGGAGTACTTGCTACTCACCAACTGTTTTGGTGCTTCCATTCCCTGATATGGTACCCTGATAATTTTAATTATAAACTTTGTCTTCCTAGGATGATATAAGATATAATGGTATGTAAGCTTGATTTATGGATTTTGAATGGACATATGTGTAAGGTCTGGGGCTGGGAAAATAGGGACTTCTGCCATCTCACCCACTGAGGATGTAAGGTTTGGGGCTGGGAAGATAGGGACTTACCCAATCCCATCCACTGAACTGAACAATAGTGGCCCCCTGGGATATACTAGAGCTGTGCTAACATTCTGCTGGACAATAAACTAACACACAGACTTATCCAGGTTGCAGTTGTATGAATTTCCCACTCATAAATCACCTGCCACAATTTACCTCGGATAAACTTACCTCAGATATACCTGATTAGTCCAACAGCAGCATAAAAGAAATCCTGCCAGGCATAGGCGGGTGTGACTTCCCCCTGCCCATGTTTTCTGATTGTGGGACCTCACCGAGAGCTCTCAATAAACATGATCTTTTGTTTGTACCCAGCTTGTCTTGCTCAATATTTTGGCTTCAGTCAGATTCAATATTACTTCTCAGATTAAAACCTTACAATATGCTACATGGGCCTCCATTTGTACTATTTCCCCAGGCTGCACAAAGGTTAGAAGTAGGTGTGTGTGTGTGTGTGTGTGTGTGTGTGTGTGTGTTAGGAAGTTAAGACACATGGTAGAGTTATGATTTGAACACAAGTACTCTGGCTCCACAGTCTGAGTTCTCACTATGCTATTATTACAGACTAGTGGCCTGGTGCACAAAATTTGTGCACATTAAAAGGGTATTGGTTAGAGGAAATAATTTAATATTGCTGTTTGCTCTTTCTCTATAATAGAAGTATCAGAGACTAAAGAAAATTACTAAAATGTATATGAAAACCTTCCTCCTGTCAGAGTCTGGGGCACACCACAGGACCCAGAGTCAAGTCCCCACTCACTCACATGTGCCTCAAAATCACATGAGACCCAGACCAGCCACTCCCCGCCCTCCTTCCCCGCATTGGGGTAGATCCAGACCCCACCAGTCCCACCCTTGTCAAGCCTCGCAGAGCAGGGGGTGTCCTCAGGTCCCCTGGCCCAGCACCAGGATGGGAGGCGTGGCCTAAGGTCCCCCATCAAGTCCCACCAGGTGGGAGACGTGACCTGAGATCCCTTGTCAAGCCCCACTGGGTAGGAGGCATGGCCTGAGGTCCCGTGTTAAGCCCCACCAGGCAAAGGAGCACACCCTCAGGTCCCCCGGCCCAGCACCAGGAGGGAGGTGCAGCCTAAGGTTCCCCATCAATCCCCACTGGCATGGGGGCACAGGCTTAGGTCCCCTGTGAAGCCCCACTGGGTGGGGGGTACAGCCTGAGGTCCTCTGTCAAGCCCAGCCAGGCAGCCGGGGCACAGCCTCAGGTCCCCTGGCCTGGTGCTGGGGTGGAGGTTATGGTCTGAGGTCCCCCAGCCTGGTGCTGGGGTGGGGGTGCAGTTTGAGGTCCCCTGTCAAGCCCTGCCAGGTGGGGACACAGCCTGAGGTCCCTTCTCAAGCCCTGCCAGGTAGAGAGAACAGTCTGAGGCCCCCTAACCCAGCAACAGGATGGGAAGCACACCTTGAGGTCTTCTGTCAAACCGCACCAGGTGGGAGGCATGGCCTTAGGTCCCCCAGCCTAGACCTGTAGCAGGGGGAGCAGCCTGAAGTACCTGAGTCGAGCACCAGGGTGGGAAGCACACCTTGAGGTTCCCTGTCAAGCTCTGCTGGGTGGGGGGCGTGGCCTGTGGTCCCCTGTCAAGTTCTGCCTAGCAGGGGGAGCAGCCGGAGGTCCCCTAGCCCAGCACCAGGAAGGGAAGTATACTTTGAGGTCCCCCGTC
This sequence comes from Antrozous pallidus, assembly GCA_027563665.1. Lineage (NCBI taxonomy): Eukaryota > Metazoa > Chordata > Mammalia > Chiroptera > Vespertilionidae > Antrozous > Antrozous pallidus. The sequence goes on along the minus strand of CM050522.1, from coordinate 31,237,460 downwards.
AAGCCCCACTGGGTGGAGGACATGGCCTCAGGTCCCCTGGCCTGGTTCCAGGGTGAGGATAGAGGCATGAGGTCCCCTGTCAAAGCACTCTGGATTGGGGGAGGGTGTAGGCCTCCCGTCCCACTGCCAGGACCACCTCACGCTCTCTGTGAGCAGGTATGCATAGGATAATTGGGAGAGGGTGATGGGGGGCCAGCATCCTCGATGATCTGGGCCTCACAGCCTCTCTGCTTCAGCTCCCAGCATCCCGGACCTAGTGCTTTCATAGGGGCCTGACAGGCACTGGATATGGTGATGCCTTAAAAACAGAAGAAGCCCCCTTTAACTCTGGCTGGAAGTGCATTGGGAACTTATGATAAGGGGAAGCAGCCCAACATCAGGGCTGAAATAAGACCTTGCGTAGCCTCTGCAGGGGGCAAACCAACAGTAAAAGGCATCTTTGAAACAAAGACATTTGAATGGACAGTGGACATTGGGTGATATTAAGGAATTACCTTAACTTTTCAAGGTGTGACAATAGTTGAATATTTACTTCCTTTTTAAAGATACTCATCAGAGGATATTTAAGTGGGAATCAACTTGCTTTGAAAGTATGGTGTTGCCCTGGCCCAGCCCTCCCCGCACCACAGATGCCTTAAGGACCGAGCCTCTCCTGCTCGCTAGGCCCTTGAAAGCGCTGAGCGCAGAGGCGTGGTCCGTGCTTCGTTCCCCGCCCCCACCAGCATGAAGCAAAGTGTTCCCAGGTGGCGCCTGTGTGAAGCACTTCATTTCCCGCCCCGGCAGGCATGAAGCACCAGCGTGAAGCTCTGCGTTCCCTGCCAACACGAAGTGAAGCATCCAGATGCGCCGTGGCCATAACCCCAGCCATACACCCCACTCCTGTTTGGTTGGTAGTATAGGGAAGGTATGGTAATTTGCATGTTTTTCTTTTATTAGATAGGATGAGTTTAAGGAATCTGTAGGTAAGCTATGACAAATCTTTTCATCAACTTTTGTCTCATTACCCAAACAGTGGCCATGGAAGAAGGTCTAAGGTTTATAGCACAATAGCAGCCATTGTTGTACTGCTTTTAAGGAGACCCACCGTTCCCTGGAGCTGTCCAAGGGGCCAGGTGGAGAGCAAGAGATGGGTGGAATCATAGACTGAATCATCAAGAAAGAAACCATTTTCAGACATCAGAGAAAACAGGATATTGAATAGAATTTGATTGGGATAAGTAAAGAATTCAATTACAAAAAAATATAAAAGGGGAGAGAAACCAAAATAGCGGCATACGTAAAGACCTAGGCTTTTGCCCTGCACAACAATTTCAAGAATATAACTGAAGGACAGGACGGACACTATCTAGAACCACTGGAAAGCTGGCTGACTGGAAGATCTGAAATTGGAGGGTCATAGAAGTGCACATGGATAATCAGAGCCTCTGCAAAGCCCAAGTAAGGTGGAGACTCGCGTGCTCGAGAGGATGGGGTGTCTGAACTTGGCAGAGGGGCTCTGGTGGAAATGAGACAAAAACTCCAGGCTGCGCTGAACCCAGTTTGGTTTGCACTCAAAACCCGGGGGAACCAGGCCCTTACAGGGAGAACCTGGATTGCGGGCAGAATCCCAGGGGAAGAGCCAGAGGCAGACCTCTGGAGGCCTGTGTGTGAGTGCACGCAGAGGGGACAAACAGGTTGCTGGCTGTGTCTGTTAGAAGAAAGGAGCTCTGGCCAGAGGCAGAACTCTGGGGTGCGCACAAGTGCTCATGGTGAAGGCGTTCTGTTGACTGTGTGGCTGGTCTCTGGTGGAAGGAAAAAGGAGTTCCGATTGCACTGAACCCAGGTGCCAGGTGAAAATCTGAGATTCCGGATCCATTGAGGACTGGACGTTCTGGTAGCAGGCAAAACACGAGGGCACCTTTCTCACAGAAGTGCCTGCAGCGATTGCCTGCAGATGCTAGGACCCGACGACCTCCTGGGCCAGGGCTGACTGGAACCCAAGGCCATCGGCTCCACCCTGACACCCCGCCTTATCCAGAAACTCCACCCCATCCAAACCGAGCACAGAGACTTTGGCAAGTTTGCAAGTCCTGGTGCATAAGGCTGTCTCCTAGAGTAGATACAGCTGATCCTCACAGTCAGTTGGCCTGGAGGTCAATTCCTCCCAGTGATACCAATAACAAACAAGACTTATCTGCAACAAGGTTGTATACACAGTCCACAAAGGGGTGCACCAAGAGTGTACACCTCAAGTAACAGAGGAGGCTGAGACACCTAGCACACAAAGCTATCCAACCAACTCAGGAAAGCAGTGAAAATGGGGAGAGAAAGAAAGAGATTGCAAACAAAAGAAATGGAGGAAAACAAATGACTGGATATAGAGTTCAAAACCACAGTTATAAAGTATTTCAAGAGGCTCCTAGAAAAGGCCAATAAGCTTAGCGAGAACCTTGAGGGTATGAGCAAGACCCTCGAGGAGATAGTCTTGGATATGAAAAAGGACCAACTAGAAACTAAACATACACTGACTGAAAAAAAAATATTTTACAGAAACCCAACAGCAGACTAGAGGAACGCAAGAATCAAGTCAAAGATTTGAAATACCAAGAGGCCAAAAACACTCAACCGAAAAAGAAAAAAGAAAAAAAGAATCCCCAAATTTGAGGATAGTGGAAGAAGCCTCTGGGACAACTTCAAACGTACCAACATCAGAATTATGGGGGTGCCGGAAGAGGAGACAGAGCAAGATATGGAAAACATATTTGAAGAAATAATGACTGAAAACTTCCCCCACCTGGTGAAAGAAATAGACTTACAAGTCCAGGAAGCACACAGAATCCCAAGCAAAAGGAATCCAAGTAGGACCATACCAAGACACATCATAATTAAAATGCCAAGAGCAAAGGACAAAGAGAGAATATTAAAAGCAGCAAGAGAAAAACACTTAATTACCTTCAAGGGAGCACCAATACGCTTGTCAGCTGACTGCTCAACAGAAACAATGCAGGCCAGACGGGATTGGCAAGAAATTTTCAAAGTGATGAATAGCAAGAACCTACAACCAAGATTACTCTACCCAGCAAAGCTGTTATTCAGAATTGAAGGTCAGATAAAGAGCTTCACAGATAAGAAGAAGCTAAAGGAGTTCATCAACACCAAACCAGTATTATATGAAATGCTGAAAGGTATTCGTTAAGAAGAAGAAAAAGGAGAAAAAAGTGTCTGCTTCAAACTAGATCATGAATGGAACTGGAGAACAATATGCTAAGTGAAATAAGTCAGTCAATGAAAGATAAGTATCACATGAACTCACTCACTTATGGAATACAATGAACAACATAAACTGATGAACAAAAACAGATCCAGAGACAGAAATGCATTGACTGTCTAACCTCAGAGGGAATGGTAGGGGAAGGCAGGAGTAAGGGGAAGAGATCAACCAAAGGACTTCTATGCATTCATATAAGCCTAATCAATGGACTTGGACACCAGGGGGGTGAGGGCATAAGTGGTGACAGGGGGAGGAGGGGATTGGAAAGGGTAATGGGTGATGAGGACACATATGTAATACCTTAATAAAGAAATTTTTAAGAAAGGTATAAAGCACTGGTATGGTAGAATGAACTTGGGTTTAAAGTCAGAACTGTATTCAAATATGTTTTACTATTGTTTTCTAGATGACATTGACAAGTTATTTAAGCTTTTATTCCCATGATTGTGAAAATGGAGAGGCGAGAAATCCCAAGTAAATTAGAGAAATCCATGTAAAAGAATTAGTATAGTATGTGATACATAGAAGGCACCCCATAAATGGAGATATGCACAGTAACATAAACATTAGCAGCATTAAAATAAGACAATAATAATAATAATGGGTAATGTTCAAATAGAGTTTACTACATTACACACATTACTAAGCACTTTATGTCTTTTGGCTCTTTAATCCTCTTAACAAACCAATGAGAGGGTTCTATTATTATCATGAAGAAACTGAGGAATCAAAAGGTTAAATAAATTTCCCAAAATCACTGGAACAGGAATCATCACATTTTCACTGTAAAGGACCAGATATTAAGTATTTGAAGATTTGAGGGTCAGACCCTCTCTGTTATAACTATTAAACTCTGCCCTTGTATTGTGAAAGCAGCCATGAACAATACATAAACAAATGAACTGGGATTTTTTTTTCAATAAAACTTTATTTATGAACACTAAAACTGAAATTTTATATATTTTCAACATGCCATGAAAGGCTATTCTTCTTTTGATGTTTTTCCTAATTATTAACTTATAGACCATAACCTAATATAGGGAGTGTACTCGCTGGATTTAGCCTACAGGCCATGATCATTGTTCTGTGTTCTAAATAAACAGGCCCAGGGCAAGGAGGCCTCTTGTCCTCGTCTAAGGGAGTTCAGCATTTTGTTGTTCTAGCTCCAAAATCTGCTAGGATAAGGAAGGGCAGGGGAAGTGGCAAAGGGAGAGAAAGAAAAATCTTAATATTTTAAGGATTATTTCCAGACAATGAAGTCTCATTTGAGGGATACAGATGCTATTTGACTTGGAGAGATCCTAAAATAAGCACCTTGGGTATGAAAAATAAAGTCATAGATTAGATGGGAGACAAACTAACTCCTTTGATTCTCAAGAATGCATTTCTTGGGTGGATGTGAGCTTTCTTCTGATTCACAGAAGGCCTACTAGGTATAGAATTGAACATTTGTGGGCAGCATGAGGAACCATATGATGGGAGGGATATAAGCCATTTCTGAGAGAGGAACTCTAGGAAGAAGTGCCCAAGAAGAGAGGCAATCTTAAGAAACAACACATTTTTTAAAGGACTATGTTAAGGAACTAAAGAAATCCATGTCTGAGAGCCCATTAAGTCTATTTCTAATTCTAAGATGTAGTGAGCTTTCTCAGACAATGTAAGTAATAACCTTGTGTTGCAGAGGAGGAGAGGATTGAGGGTTGGGTTGGGAGTGGGGAAGGGGACGGGGACAGGGATGACAAGGAGTAGAAAGGAGGGACAGTAGATAGCTTCTAGACCTGAATAAGCAGTAAATCTGCAATAAAGGACTGACAAGTAGAACGGTCTGTTCATCCCTTGACAGCACCAGTGGGGTCCCTCAGTCTGGCCTCCATACTTTCACAATCTGGTACTCCTAGGAAAATGACGGAGAGCAAGTTTCAGCCCAATCCAACAGGCCAGACCAAGGGACCCCAGGAATGCACGAATTTGTGCACTGGACCTCTAGTATAATATATAGAAAAAGCCTTTGTCCACAAAGAATTCACAATCTCAAGAATTTTTTCCAAATATCTAGGTAGCACTTCTCTTTCACTTTTGCAAATTAAAACAAATATTTCAAACCCTGTTAGTGAGTCCTGTGCTTGTATAATATTAAGACTTAGATTATGTACAGAAGCTTGAATATTTCAAAGGGCAGAATCAAGCCTTTTCTGCCCAGTTCAGAGTGGCTGAAGCTGCTGGAGTCAGCTGGTCACTTCTCCCCACCTGCTTCCTCCTTTTCCCACCACCTGCTGTTGACTGGTCATTTTAACTCCCTTCTGTATGTAAAAACAGTCACTCTTTTCTTTTTCAGAAGAAAACAAGGGTAACAACAACCAAAAAAGGAGGGAGGTGTGTAGAGAACGGAGTAGAGATAAAGAAAGCATTTTGAGGCACTCCGCCCACTGAGAAGTTTTCTTCAGACCTGACGGTTGGGGCTCATGCTGAGGGATCACCGTCAGGCCAGGATCTGGACATGTTGGGTGTGCATCTGAAGGACACGTAGCAGGGATCATTTAATACCTTTTCCTTTCTGAGTTTCTTATAGAAAGCCCTACTCTTTCCATTCAGAAAGAGCACATTATGTTTCCGTGCTGCCTTGGAAGTCTTGTTTTATTATTGTTTAAAGTATTACGTATGTCTCCTTTTTTCCCTGATTGACCCCTCCCCGTCCACTCCCATGCCCCAGGACAAGCCCCCACCACCCCAGTGTCCATGTCCATTATTTATGCTAATATGCATGCATACAAGTCCTTTGATTGATCTCTTACCGCTCCTCCATTCTCCCCTCCCTTCCCTCTGAGGTTGGACAGGCTATTCCGTGTTTCTTTGTCTCTGGATCTATTTTTGCTCATCACTTTCTATTGTTCATTATATCCCACATATGCATTAGATCAGTTGATATTTATCTTTCTCTGACTGGCTTATTTTGCTTAGCATAATCCTCTCCAGGTCCATCCATGTTGTTGCAAATGGTAAAAGTTCCTTCTTTTTTATATAGCAGCACCGTATTCCATTGTGTAGATGTACCACAGTTTTCTAATCCACTCATATGCAGATGGGCACTTAGGCTGTTTCCAAATCTTAGCTATTGTAAATTGTGTTGCTATGTACATAGGGGTGCATATATCCTTTCTGATTGGGGTTTCTGATTTTTGGGATATATTCCTAGAAGTGGGATTACTGGATCAAATAAGAGTTTCATTCTGAACTTTTAGAAGTCTTTTGTAGGGACAAGTTGGTGCTTCATTGAAAAACTGTATTATCTAGAGCATACCTTTTTGGGCTATGTCATTCTAATTCTAGAGAAGCTACTAATATGTCACAACTCTATAAATTGAAGTTAGCTAATAGCAATGAAAAACCCTTCTTGCCTGGAGATAAGCAAATTCCACCCAGTGGAGTTTCAAGGGACTCCTGGCTTCTCACTGAGAAAAAGCTGGATTTGTTGCATGTGCACACTGCCTTCCCTCTGTCTCCACTATAACTGCATGTGCTCTGTGCATGCTCCTTTGAACTGGTTGCAACATCAAAACAGTCTCCTCACTGAGGAGTTAAATGAAATCTCTACATCATGTTTATTTTGAATCTTGGTACAAGTCATGGTTTTATGTTTTGTGAAAATTATCATTAAACCCTTTTTTCTAGTTTGCAGATTAGGAGTTACTCCTGGCAAGCATCTGTCACCAGTCAACACTAAGTTATAGATAGACAATGTGTTTGTCTTTCTTATTTTCCAAAGCCTAAATTCATCCTATTACTTACATTCAATTTCATGTTAATCCATTTCAGAACTCAGAGGGATGGAAAATAAGACTGTCTTTCCAGATTGGGGAAATATTTTTACTTTTATTTATTTATTTATTTATTTTTAATTCAATGTATTGGGGTGACTTTGGTTAATAAAATTATAGGTTTCAGAGGTATAATTGTAAAACACCTCATTTGGATATTATCTATATTCACCATCCAAAATCCAGATTCCTTCAATCACCATTTACCCCCTGTTTACCTTCTCCTACCTCTCCCAAGCCTCCTATCACTCTGGTACTCACCATACCATTGTCTATGTCTGAGGGGGTTTTTTTTTTTTTTTTTTGTTTTGTGTGTGTGTGTGTGTGTGTGTGTGTGTGTGTGTTTTACTGTAATTTTTTGCCTCTTTCACTCAGCTCTTCTACTCCCTCCTTTCCGACAGCTGTCAATCTGTTCTGTGTATCTATAAGTTTGTTTCTATTTTGTTTGTTAGTTTATTTTGTTCATTACATTCCATATATAAATGAAGTCCTATGATATTTGCCTTTTTCTGTCTGGCTTGTTTCACTTAGCATCATACACTTTAGGTCCATCCATGCTGTCATGAAAAGTAAAAATTTTCTCTTTTTTTCTTTATAACCAAGCAGTATTCCATTGTATAAGTGTACCACATATTTTTTTATTATTTTTTTTCAATATATTTTTTATTGATTTTTTTACAGAGCAGAAGGGAGAGGGATAGAAAATCAGAAACATCCATGAGAGAAACATCGACCAGCTGCCTCCTGCACTCCCCCTACTGGGGACATGCCTGCAGCCAAGGTACATGCCCTTGACCGGAATCGAACCCGGCACCCTTCAGTCCGCAGTCCGATACTCTATCCACTGAGCCAAACTGGTTTCGGCCCACATGTTTTTTTTTTTAATCCACTCATCTATTTATGGGCATCTGGACAGCTTCCAAATCTTGGCTATTGTAAATAACGCTGCAAGGGGCAGATGAGTGCATTTATTCTTTAAAATTAGTGTATTGAGATTCTTTGGATACATTCCTAGAAGTGAGTCTTAAAGCAGTTCCATTTTTAATTTCTTGAGCTAAGTCCATATTGTTTTTCATAGTTTTCCAAATGCTGCACCAAACTGCATTTTCACCAATAGTACAAGAGGATTCCATTTTCTCCACATCCTCACCAACACTTGTTGTTTATTGATTTAATGATAGCCGTTCTGACAGGTGTGAGGTGACATCTCATTGTTGTTTTAATTGATATTTCTCTGATGATTAGTGACATTGGGCATATTTTCATGTTTATTGGCCATTTGAATGTCCTCTTTGGAGAAGAATCTATTCAGGTTCTTTGCCCATTTTTATTGGATTTTTGTTTTCTTGGTGTTGAGTTGTATAAGTATTTCATAAATTTTGGATATTAACTCTTAGTGGATGTATCATTGACAAATATGTTTTCCCATTCAATGGGTTGTCTTTGCATTTTGTTGATGCTTTACTTTGCTGTGAAAAACTTATGAGGTAGACCCATTTCTCTATTTTGTTTGTTTCTCTTGCTTGAAGAAATATATATGAGAAAATATTGCTCTGAGAAATGTCTGAGATTTTATTTCATAGATTTTCTTCTAGGATTTTTTATGATTTCAAGTCTAACATTTAAGTCTTTATAAATATTGTTTTGAACTCAGTATCTGGTGAATTACTTTCTTCTATTTCATTTAGTTCATTTTCTGGGGATTTCTTCTGTTCTTTCATTTGGGGCCTGTTTATTTGTCTTTTTATTTGGCTGCCTCTTTCTTTGCTTTTAAGTATTAGGTACATCTGTGATCTCTCCCTAGTTTCATAGGATAGCATTATATAGCAAGTGCCTTGTGGGACTCATTAATACAGGCTTCTTGGTCACCTGAACTGGCCACTTCATGAGTGTCCCTAATCCTAACCCCAACAACATTACCACCAACCTACATAAGAACATTTCCCCCCCTCGCCAAACATTCAATGAAATGATAGACTGGAAATACCTAGAAATGAGGATTCCCACTTACAACAGGTCCACAAGTTTTTAAGTCTCCAAACTAACGTAATAGGTATTTTATCCATCTATTTTATAGTGAGAACAGTCATAAAAATAAATATGAACAACCCCTAATATTTTTTAGTTAAGAAGCTTTTCAAACACTATACAACCAAACTTCTAGAAATAGTTAAGAGATAATTTTCCTTCATCTGAAATTAAATTATCATATAAAGGTTGCTTTTTGAAAATAGGAGAAAATTGGTGCAATTTATAGAAAGCAAAAGTCATATTAAGAATCAAGAAAAAAATTCCAAGACTGTATAGAAGTTCAACCCCAGCCAAGTGACTATCATTATCCCACAAGTATGCATAGGGAAAAAAATTCTATTTAACTATACTCAGTTATTTTGAAATATATGCTCTGAATAGTTTCAATGTCACACTTGTCTTTTGAGTAACCAATATTTGCTTTCTTATGGCTAAAAGAACTTTCATTAGAACCATAAATAAGCAAAAATTAAGCTATTAAAATGTGACTTTAAAAAATGTGACTTTTTAATACAGCCTTTCCATTTTAGTATAGTAAGAAAAATAATTTCATATAAAGGATGTGTTCTTCTATATTCCACAAATATTTTGAGATTTGTACCTTTACAAATAGGTTTGTATTTAGCAATCAAATAAATGAAAAAATTACATTTAAACTATAGCTTGATTTCTAACTAAATTAAAACAGAAAACCTGAGAATTAAAAATTATATATTTTTTTTTCATTAACTTCTTAATCATCAGAATTGTCAGAAATAAGTGACTATTCTTCTGCTAAGTCAGTATTTTCTTTTAGTGTATCAACTTCTATTTCATGATATTCTTTTTAATTCATTGAGAGGACTCCTGAGGCCTTTATCTGTCAGTACCTATAGACGCCTGAACACACTTTAGCAGCTGCTCAGCTTCCCCAATCCACGTGGACTGGTAGAGCCCATCCCCTTTCTATGGACATTATTAGTGTTTTACCTAATTTGTCAGTGCTCTGATGGGTAGTCTCAAAAATAAATTTTTGAAAAATTGTGCAAGAATTTCTGTGGGGTAAGCACTGCCAGGTGCAGCTGTGCTTCTGTGGGATGTTGGCAGGTCCTGCACACTGTTCTCCCAGGGGAGGGGCCCTTCCCCTTCCTCCCCAGGGAACCTGCGGGGGCCCTCTGCTGCCTCACTTTGTCCCCAGGGATGATGGTCATGAGACCAGAAAACTGTCAGTCCGATGGTGACAGCGCCTTGTCCCCCGTGTTGACGGTGTGTGTGTGCCCACTGGGGAGGTGGGGCATCTCTGACATGTGCTGGTATGTGCCCTGCCTCTAGATAGACAGTGGTGATGTTTGCCCAGCATCAGGAATGTACTTCATGCTCAGGAATGGCAACACTTAAAATATGAATAATAAGATTTATTTATTACTTAAACAGGGTTACAATGGAAAAATGAAGACTAAAATCTCAAGGAAGAAAATAATAAAACCAACAACTACCCAAAACAACAAAATAATAAAAATCAAAAGATGAAAAATTGATTCACGCTGTGGAGCACAAAAAAACAGCAAAATAAAAACAGAAAAGAAAATTTCAAAGAGTGTGGGTGGAAAAAGTTTTGCCCTTATGACAGGGTGATCATATTCAACACGGGGCCCTTGAGTGGGGCTCTCCACAGGCAGCTCCTCCTCTGAGGATGGAACCGGCACGGGCTCCATGGAGGGTTCTTCATCAAATGGTGATGGGGCCTCAGTTTCTTCTGGGGCCGGCTCTGGCTCCACAGCTACAGCTGGAGGGATTGCTAGAGGTGGTGAAAGCTCTGGAGGTGGAGATGCCTCAGGCTCTGCATCAGGAGGAACCGCCTCTGCCTCCTGGGCTGGTGCTGGAGTTGGGAGAGGAGAAAAGATCACCCAGGTGCCTGCATTCCCATCTGCCCCCCAAAGAGAGAACACAGCTGGAGCCCAGGACCCACCACAGGACGTCCTCCCCACCCACAGTCCAGCAGATGGGTGGCCTGAGGCTGGTCTTTACTCCTGGCCAGCCTCTGGGGGTGCTCCCTGTGTCTGGCAATAATTCCTCCCCATAAGTTCACATGGATCTCCCCACCCATTCCACCCCTACTAACCCCCATCTCCTCACCCTTGGGCTCTGCCTCCTTGGACTCTTCCTCGTTGGGCTCCGGTTCTTCCCACAGGGTGCCATTAACGGGGGCATAGCGCCTCAGGTAAGCGTTGAAATTTCGCATCGGCAGGTTGGGACCGAGCAGCTTAGAAGTTGGAAGGTTGTGGAGCCCGGGTGGCTTCAGCAAAGGAGTCCTCCATCCAGTCACACACGCTGGCTCTCCAAACGCCAAGGTGGCCACACGCACTGTAGGCCTGTGCTGGCCCACAGTGGTGTGGCTCATTGACCCCTCACTCCTGGACATGAAGAAGTGGTCTTCCTGGACCAGCTGCTGGTCCACCTTTATCTGGGTTGAACTCTGCAATGACAGTGAGCAGCAGCCAGTAAGTGGGCCTCAAGTGTGACCCTAGTCACTGGTGCTTCTGCCCCCTGGACCTTCTGCTCCCAGATCAGGCCCAGCGCTGTGTCTGCACAAACCTCCCCCAGGGGAAATGAGTAACCTCCAGGGCTCAGGATAGACCTCGGACAGAGGGCGCCACCCACAATCCATGTCCACCCAACCAGCCTTGAACTGGGGTGCGAACATGACTGGTCCTGACACCCCAACCCAACCTGTTTCTGTTCTGGGCAGGCCCTCCCCGTGTGACACACACACACACACACACACACACACACACACACACACACAGAGTGAGGGACATAGGGCTGCTCAGGTGGGATCAGAGTGGTGGCCTGGCCTGAACAAAACTGCCCTAAGCCTCTCTGTGTTACCTGCGGGTCCCGCTGTGCAAAGGGCCACAAGCGACGTCTGGACTGAGTCCGGGTGCAGCGGCGGGCACGTCGGGATACACTGTCATCGTTGCCTTTCTTGAGGCTACGGCCTCGGGACACGGGGAGACAACAGGAGAACATGGTCTCCTCACCAATGTGTCTATCCGAGTGAGAGGGGAAGGGGCAGTTATAGAATGTAGCTGCCTGGTTACCAGGTTCTGTTAGGATCCATCGTCAGGAAGTGAGGTCACTCTGGGTCCCCTACCCCCAGCATCTCCTCAGACATGGGCAGCGACCTCACTTCCTGACGATGGAGCCTAACAGAACCTGGTAACCAGGCAGGTAGATTCTATAACTGCCCCTTCCCCTCTCACTCGGATAGACATATCGGTGAGGAGACCATGTTCTCCTGTTGTCTCCCTGTGTCCCGAGGCCGTAGCCTCAAGAAAGGCAACGATGACAGTGTATCCCGACGTGCCCGCCGCTGCACCCGGACTCAGTCCAGACGTCGCCTGTGGCCCTTTGCACAGCGGGACCCGCAGGTAACACAGAGAGGCTTAGGGCAGTTTTGTTCAGGCCAGGCCACCACTCTGATGCCACCTGAGCCCTATGTCCCTCACCGTGTGTGTGTGTGTGTGTGTGTGTGTGTGTGTGTGTGTGTGTGTGTGTCACATGGGGAGGGCCTGCCCAGAACAGAAACAGGTTGGGTTGGGGTGTCAGGACCAGTCATGTTCGCACCCCAGTTCAAGGCTGGTTGGGTGGACATGGATTGTGGGTGGCGCCCTCTGTCCGAGGTCTATCCTGAGCCCTGGAGGTTACTCATTTCCCCTGGGGGAGGTTTGTGCAGACACAGCGCTGGGCCTGATCTGGGAGCAGAAGGTCCAGGGGGCAGAAGCACCAGTGACTAGGGTCACACTTGAGGCCCACTTACTGGCTGCTGCTCACTGTCATTGCAGAGTTCAACCCAGATAAAGGTGGAACAGCAGCTGGTCCAGGAAAACCCCTTCTTCATGTCCAGGAGTGAGGGGTCAATGAGCCACACCGCTGTGGGCCAGCACAGGCCTACAGTGCGTGTGGCCACCTTGGCGTTTGGAGAGCCAGCGTGTGTGACTGGATGGAGGACTCCTTTGCTGAAGCCACCCGGGCTCCACAACCTTCCAACTTCTAAGCTGCTCGGTCCCAACCTGCCGATGCGAAATTTCAACGCTTACCTGAGGCGCTATGCCCCCGTTAATGGCACCCTGTGGGAAGAACCGGAGCCCAACGAGGAAGAGTCCAAGGAGGCAGAGCCCAAGGGTGAGGAGATGGGGGTAGTAGGGGTGGAATGGGTGGGGAGATCCATGTGAACTTATGGGGAGGAATTATTGCCAGACACAGGGAGTAAAGACCAGCCTCAGGCCACCCATCTGCTGGACTGTGGGTGGGGAGGATGTCCTGTGGTGGGTCCTGGGCTCCAGCTGTGTTCTCACTTTGGGGGACAGATGGGAATGCAGGCACCTGGGTGATCTTTTCTCCTCTCCCAACTCCAGCACCAGCCCAGGAGGCAGAGGCGGTTCCTCCTGATGCAGAGCCTGAGGCATCTCCACCTCCAGAGCTTTCACCACCTCTAGCAATCCCTCCAGCTGTAGCTGTGGAGCCAGAGCCGGCCCCAGAAGAAACTGAGGCCCCATCACCATTTCATGAAGAACCCCCCATGGAGCCCATGCCGGTTCCATCCTCAGAGGAGGAGCTGCCTGTGGAGAGCCCCACTCAAGGGCCCCGTGTTGAATATGATCACCCAGTCATAAGGGCAAAACTTTTTCCACCCACACTCTTTGAAATTTTCTTTTCTGTTTTTATTTTGCTGTTTTTTTGTGCTCCACAGCGTGAATCAATTTTTCATCTTTTGATTTTTATTATTTTGTTGTTTTGGGTAGTTGTTGGTTTTATTATTTTCTTCCTTGAGATTTTAGTCTTCATTTTTCCATTGTAACCCTGTTTAAGTAATAAATAAATCTTATTATTCATATTTTAAGTGTTGCCATTCCTGAGCATGAAGTACATTCAAGATGCTGGGCGAACATCATCACTGTCTATCTAGTGGCAGTGCACATACCAGCACATGTCAGAGATGCCCCACCTCCCCAGTGGGCACACACACACCGTCAACACTGGGGACAAGGCGCTGTCACCATCAGACTGACAGTTTTCTGGTCTCATGACCATCATCCCTGGGGACAAAGTGAGGCAGCAGAGGGCCCCCGCAGGTTCCCTGGGGAGGAAGGGGAAGGGCCCCTCCCCTGGGAGAACAGTGTGCAGGACCTGCCAACATCCCACAGGAGCACAGCTGCACCTGGCAGTGCTTACCCCACAGAAATTCTTGCACAATTTTTCAAAAATTTATTTTTGAGACTACCCATCAGAGTACTGACGAATTAGGTAAAACACTAATGTCCATAGAAAGGGGATGGGCTCTACCAATCCTGGTCCATGTGGATTGGGGAAGCTGAGCAGCTGCTAACGTGGGTGCAGTGGTCTATAAGTACTGACAGATAAAGGCCTCAGCGGTCCTCTCACTTGAGACACTTGGAAAAACTACATCCATTATCCCATCTGTTAGACTACATATATGTGATTTCAACAGGTAGACACACATGTTAAAATGACATGATACTGTATGTAGAGAACCCTAAATATTCTATCAAATCTACTAGTAATGATAACTGATTTTTTTAAAATTAGCAGGATCCAAAATAAATAAATCCGTTGCATTTATATACACCAATAATTATCAGAAAAGCAAAAGAAGAAAATCTATTTAAAATGAAAACTTAATAAATAAATTACCCTGGAATAAATTAACAAAGTATGTGAAATAACTGTACTTCAAAAATTATAAAACACTGAGCAAGAAATTTAAGTAAATATATATAAATGGAATCATATACTATGTTCATGGATTGGAAGAATTATTACTAAAATGTTCATACTACCCAAAGCTATTTTTTTGATTCAACGCAATTCCTATGAAGATACCAATAGTTTACTTTATAGAACCGGAACAAATATTCCAGAAATTTATGTGTAACTGAATTATCCATCTTTTAACTTCTGTTTGAAATATTAACCCTGCTATTTGGCTTCTATAGATGCTTGCTTGTTTAAATAATAAGGAAAATAAGACTACTACCACTTCAGAGAGGCAATTAAACCTTCCCTGGACGAAATTATCAGTGCTGGCACCAGGTCAAGCCTTTGGTTGAGGTCTCAAGACCCCAGCACATAGGGGCTCTTTAAGAACTTGCAAAGGAGGGTGGAAACACCCCATATTTGGGAGACAAAGTAGATAAAAACATATAAATAGGGAAAATTCCTCCATGTTGGGGCCCAAAATTTGAGAAACATTTTCTTCTGGACCCACACATAATAAATAGAGCTCCATCTCTCTAAGTATTGCTTGGTTCTTGTCCAGTTTTCTGTAATATAACTACAAAAGACACCATATATTCATAGCAACTTGAGAAAGTAGAACAAAGTTGGAGGTATCACACTACTTGGAATCAAAGTATACTACAAGGCCATTGTAACCACACAGCATGGCACTGCCATAAAAACAGACATATAAATCCATGGATTAGAATAGAAAGCCCAGAAATAAATCCATGTCTTTATGGTTAATTAATATTTGACAAATGAAACAAGGACGTAGTGTTGGGTAAATAAAGTCTATTCAGTAAATGGTATTGAGAAAATTGGGCAGAAAACTGCAAAAAATAAATAAATACAACTAGATCAACTTCTCACACTGTACACAAGAATATACTCCAAATGTATAAAAAATTTAAATGATAAATTTGAAATCACAAAAATCCTAGAAGAAATCATAGGCAGTAAGATCTTGGTACTTCTCATAGCAATATCTTTATTCTGACATATCTCCTCAGGCAAGGAGAACAAAAGATAAAATAAATTAATAGGACTAAATTAAACTAAAAAGTTTTTTCACATTAAAGGTAACCATCAACAAAATGAAAAGACAACCTAATTGTATGGGAGAACATATTTGCCAAAGATACATCTGATAGGGGTTAATGTCCAAAATTTATACAGACCTCAACACCAATAAAAAAAATCCTTTTAAAAACAAGGCAAAGGACCTGAATAGACACTTCTCCAAAGAAGATAGAGATATGGCCAATAGACTTTTGAAAATATGCTCAACGTCACTAATCATCAGAGAAATACCAATTAAAACCACAATGAGATGTCTCCTCACACCTGTTAGATGGCTATCATCAGTAAATCCTCAAATGACAAATGTTGAAAAGAATGTGAAGAAAAAGGAACGCCTGTGCACTACTGGTGGGAATACAGACTGATGCAGCCCCTGTGGAAAAAAGTATGGAATTTCCTTAAAAAATTAAAAATGCAACTACCTTATAACCCAGCAATTTCACTTCCAGCCATATAGCCAAAGAAACCATAACACTCCTTTAATAGTAAGATTTGACCTTGTCATTTTCTGCTTCTCACTCCTCTCAGAATGAAGTCTAAAATATTTGTTATAGCCATGTGTTCCTTAGTCCCTGCCTACTTCTGCTCACATGTCATCATATTTTCTTTTCTTTCTTAGTTCAAGCCAAATCATCAGTCTTTGTCAGTTCCCACAATGGTCTGATGCAGTAACTTATTCCTCTTACTTCAAAGCTACTCTGTTTTTCCTTTAGCTTTTTATCTGTGATTCATACTTTGATTCAGTTCTGTCACTTGAGGGCATCTCTCTCAGTAATCCACATGATAGTGAAGCTGCCATATTTTCCCTTCATCCCACAGACTAGTTGTACAGTTGTGTGATCATTAAGTTCTTTTTCTAAATATTTCTCCTGTTCTCTTATTTGTGGTACGTTTCTTTGTCTCCACACTTTGGCTGCCACTGGTGTTTCTTTCTATGTATTAGGTAGATCTGCTATGACTCCCAGTCATAGGGTGGCCTTATGTAGCACATGCCTTTGGGACCTCGTGGCTCAGTCTCCTTGATAACTTGTGTTGGGTGCTCCAGGAATTTCCTTTCTGTGGCCCATGTGGGCCCTTCTGTTGTAATTGAGCCTTGATTGCTTTTGGCCCTTTTGGTGTGGGTTTGACTCTCAGGCTGGCTTACTCTGAGGACCAAACATGAGCACAGTGTACTAGGTGCTGTGCAGATGCTACCCACGCAGAATGGAATTCGTCTCAGCAGGGTCTGGTTCCTGATGTGGTCTCCCTTTGGACATGCCACTTGTGAAGCTAATTGGACCATGCTCTGATATTGTCTAAGGCTTCCCACTGGGTGTGTTGATTTTGTGGCCCCTGGTGCAGATGAATATTGGATGACTTGTGCTGGACTACCTGTCTGGAGCTACAAAACAGTCCTTGGTTTGTGGCTTCCTTTGCTAGACCTAGATATGTGCAGGAAGAATCAAACTGTACACAGAGGGTGGCTCTTTTATTTATTTATTTATTCATTCATTCATTCATTCATTCATTCATTGCATAGCGCTTTAAGGATTGTCAGCAATAATCCCATGGATCCCCAAGCTCTCCCTTTGCCTGTCGTTGCCTGTGGGCTACCAGCTTACCTTAGTCACTGAAGAAGTCTCTGGCAGTACTTGAGTTGCATGAGGAAGGTTCTTATTGAGTCACCAAGTAGGGGCAAGAGATGTTCACCAAATCTATATAGGTTCGATATTGGTGCCAGTGCAAGGGTGTGAGGCCACTCAGCAAATGTCCCAGTGTATATCATATCTGGCTGCCACCCGCAGGGTGCTCTCACACCTTTGTGGTGATGGTGGTGGTGGTGGTGGTCTCAGGGAGCTGTCAGGGTGAGGCCAGCAGAGTTTATCGGGCCCCGAAAGATCAGTATTTAGCCATGTGACAGGAAGGCTCTGCACTGCTTGAGCATGTGAGGGTAAAATGTCCTCTGACCTAGAGCCACACAATTTACTCTGTCCCAGGTTCTGACAGCAATGCAATCTCAGCGGGCAGGACCACTGGAAGTCTGGACAGGTGAAGGTTTAGGGGAAGGTGGGAAGATTGTCCCCCTCCCTGGAGTCACACTACCTAGTTTGTCCTGAATTCTGCTCAGACCTGGGCAGGTTGGAGTCATCAAGTGTTGAGAGGATGGAGCCACCTGGAATTCAGAGAGTGGGCCTAGGAGATCTCCCTTCTGTGTGAGGCACAAGTCAGCTTCACAGTAAAGTGGGGTGAATGGCCTCCCACTCCAAAGCCACACAGTTAATTCAGAGAGACTCCTGAGTCTGCCTAACCCTCTACACTCCGTCCAGGCAGCTGACTCCTCAGCAGGCGGAAGCTTCATAGGGTAGGTCAACAGGGAGTCCAGAAGTTGGGGCTATTTCATTCGCTCAGGCTGATACTGTGAAGAGGAGAATGATCTCCACAAGAAAGATGGTGTCTGCAGTGTGATAGAGGGAGTTAACACAGGGATCCTGAAAGCTGTCCCTTCAGCTCTCTCCCCAGAGCCACAAACCCTAGTCTTTCCTCATGTAACTCTAGCCCATTCTGCCTTCTCTTCTGCAAAAACCCAAGATAAGTGGCTATCAATGAGATTTTGTGCATTGAATCTTTGTCTCTTTATTATGATTTCTTTGTCTATGCCTCTAGCAGATTCCTGCCTCCCCATGAGGGACAGATTCCCTGCTGATTTTCACAGCCAGATGTTATGTGGGCACCTGTTCCTGGCTCTGTGTACTGGACCTGGGTGCCCATGTTGATTTTGAGACCCCATGCTTCTCAGAGGGAAACTTTGCAGCTGAGATACCCTGCCAGAATATCAGCCACATTTTGTGGGAAAAAGGCCAGCACTTTTTACATCCCTGCCCTTCATACCAATCTCAATGGAGCTTCTTCTGTAATTCCTTGGTTATAAGAATCTCTTCCAGGTAGTTTTCAGTTCATTATTCAGGTTGATTGCTCTTTATTGTAATTGTAATACCAGTTTGGTCCCAAAAGGAATAAGTGTAGCTCCCACCAACTCTGCTGCCATGTTGGATGTCCCAATATTTTAAGTAGCCCCAAGACACAATGCTATGCATAAAAGCACAAAGACAGAAATTACAACATTCCGACACCTTTCCTTCTCTATTTCCTTCAGATAATAAGCTTTGCAGAATCAGTATCATGATTCTTGATTCTCCCCTGACGTATGTAAATGGTCTTTTACCTTGTTCTGCCCATCCCTCTTAAAAATCAGCAGATAAATATCACGTGTTTTTAGTTTTTGCAGCCCAAAATAATTGACCGAAGAGATAAAGTTTTAAAAAGTGAAAACTGTACACTTCTATGAGAACATTAATGCAAAATGTTCTTTCTGCTTGACTGGCTGGAATGGAGCCTAATGTAAAAAGAGCATAACTCTATTACTCAATGATGGTTGCTGGGTATAATGCACTCTCTCTTGAATAGGTTTAAGAAGCTAATAGAATTAGTTTATTATAATTAGGGTTGATGGGATAGCAGATGAGTTTTGCACAATAAACTATCTCATCGAGTTCCACTCTGCAGGCTGCTTTTCTGGTCCTGAATTGTGTCCACCTGTGCCTTTGGTGGAGCACCCCATTCTAGAGCATGGAAGCCCTTCTAAAAGTCATTCACTATGTGCAATTTCCTGAAAGATTATGAGTTACATAGTTCCATTTGACTAGGGGATGGAACCCTTATCCCTGATTATTTTCAATCAATCAGTAAGCATTATGTGTTAAAAGGGTTGGCAGGGATAGAGAAGCATATGCAAATAGCATCTGGCCTCATAAAGTCAAGTTGAAAAAGAAAACTAATCAATCTCTAGCAATGAGAAAACCATTGATTAATCCCCTCAGATACTGGTTTTAAGTACAATAACAATGCATAGAATAATGGTAATGAGGAACTGCCTCAGAGAAAAAGTAAAATGTGAGTTAGTCATTGCATGCTATGTAAGTTGAGTATTCTAGGTGAAATATAGGAGGAGCAAAGGTAGGAAGGTGCAAATAGCATGGCACATAGAGAATTTAGGGGGAAGTGGTATGACATGCCTAGTGCAATTTATAAAGTAGTGGGAAGTCAGCTTGGGTTGGGGAAGGTGGAAATGAGGATTCAGGTGATCTGGAAATATGGGCAGAGGAATCTGGATTTGGTACAAACCTAAACAAGATCACTGAGGGATTGGGGATGGGTAATAAATAACAAAAGTGGAGATTTAAAGAGGATGGGTTGGAAGGTAAAGTCCATAAAGGTAGAAAAGGAGATGCACAGTGACTAGAGTCTCAACTGGGGCTAGCATCACTGGGAAAAAAAAAAACAACAGAAAATCTCATACATATTTTAAGGAACAAACAAAATTTTAATTCAATAAGGCAAACATTTATTGAACATATAGTACAAAGCGCTATGAAAAGCATTGCAGAAAACCTTACCATAAACAATGCTGTGTTTCGTTAGTTTAAAATCTAAAATGGGGGGTTACAGGTATATTGCACTGAGTACAGCACTGAGCCAGATAGGTCCATCCATGCCTCTTGGGAAATTCCTAAAGGTATTCAGAAGGGATAGACATTTATGTCATAGAGGTATTAGGCAATTTCATAAAGACTCATTAAACTATAAAAAATGAAGATCCATAAAAGCTAGAAATATTATGGACATGGAATTCTTGAGAAATGGACTGTAATTGGAATTTAACTGGTTCAGGCAGGAGGATGGTGAATGTAGAAAATGCAAGAAAAATGTGGGAGGCACAAAATTATGGAAGGTCTAATCTTATGAGAAAATTTAGACATTGCATGCTATTTATCAGGAAGGCAATGGGGAGACATAAAAGTTTTTTGAGCAGAGACTTTTTTTATAACTTTTATGCATGGTAATTGTGGGTGTTTTTCTCTCTTTTCCACGTCCAGCACAGAGAGAGAGATTGGGTCCAGTTTCTGAGTAGAGGAGCTGGGGATTAAGAAATAAAAGTATAGAAGATAAAGACGCAGTAATAGAAAAAATAGCTGGGGCCAGGTGGGATGTCTGTTCTCTCTGAGGGAGAGACAGCATCTGACACCCAAACAGCAGCAGTTTATTTATAATCCCAAAATACAAAGGTGCAGGAATCCAATCCCCATCTCACCAATAGAAAGATGTGGATAGGAAGCCAGGAAGGCTGGTAAACAACCTTAATTGGCTCTGAAAGGTCAGAGCCAAAACATTGTTATTTAAAGCAGCTTTCCCATCAAACAATCATGTAAATCCTTACTGATAAAATAATCTGCCTGTTATTGGAATTGCCTGCGTAAGGGCAATGGGTGTATCCCAAACCTGAACAAAAAGGATAGCCAGACGCCTTGGATTTAGCCCACAAACAGTTAAGGAATGCTCAAGGTGTCTTGCCCGGGGTGCCCCCCACTGGTAATAATGACCTTGCATCTGAGATGGATTTGTGGAAAGGACTTAGAGGAGAGTTTAGTGATGAGGAGGTCAGCTTTAAGTAAAGTTAACTAGGAACTATAAAAATAGTCATAATAAAATAATCAATATAAGAATTCTTGCAGGGATAGAACCTTAAAAGCCCGAGTATTAATTAGACATAAATCTGAGTGGCAAGAATGAGGTATTTGACTAAGATTCCTTGTTTGTGTGAGTGGGTAGTAACATTTGAACTGAAATAGTGAATATGGAACTAAAGCAGGTTTGAGAAATATGATATGAATTTTACTTTGAGGACACTGAGTTTGAGGTGCTCATAGATTATTGTTATGGAACATCCAAAAGGAACATAAAATATTTGCTTGGAACCTAGAGGAATAGTCAAGCCTATAGCTCTACATGAGTTTTGTCCACGAGGGATGTGAAGACTGAGTCTCTGGAATTTAATGAGATTATTTCAGAATGAAAATATACCAAATATGGGCTAAGGATCAGATAAAATATTTATCAGGCAAAGATGAGGAGAAACCAATGAAGGGGTGATATTATTAAAGCCAGGTGTTGAGATACAATGTAGATGAAGAGTTGGTCATATATACTGCTCAGTTATTATTATGACTAAGAAATTAGTCATAATATCATTGGATTTGGCATTCGGGAAACCAATGATAACTTTATGGGAGTGTCATTTTAAGAAAACTTGTGAGGATAAAAGTCAAATTATACCAAGTGACATAAAAAGGGAAGCAAAGCCATTAAGGCTACAATTATTCTTTGAAAGTGTTTAGCATTAAAAAGGAGTAAGGAACTACGCTAACTTGCAGGTGCAACAGATTTGGAAGAAAGAACTCAGAGCAATTTTATATGAACAGAAGAAATCATTGAAAAAAATAGAGATTTTGAAGATAAAAAAATGTGGGGATATTGATGGAGAAATAGGTAAAAATACTATCAAAGCAAGTTGACAGGTTATCCTCAGGGCAGAAAGAACACCTATTTTCCCTCTCTGATATTGTTAGACTAAACTCATTTAATTTTTTCAACAAGATATGGGACCCATAGATAAAGTTATGTAAATTGTGTATGGAGATCCAGCTGTTAGGGGCTCAGCTGCATGCTCTCTGTGACCCACCGTTTGAGCCCAATTAATTCAGCTTTATATTTTCTGAATTGGCCTCATTGCCTCAGTCTTGGCTCCTCTTCCACAAATAACAGTGTATTGGACAGTCTATTAGGCTTATGGTTGGCTTTTAATTTTACGTTAATATCTGAGAACTCCATAGTCTTCAGACCAGCTAATTTCCCCAGAAGATATCTCCATGAACCCTCTCTGGGCCCAGTTTGTCTTGGAGAACACAGCAGAGCCTTTGAGTCAGTGCTGGGATGAACTGTTTCTAACTTTGAAATATTGGATTTCTGTTGGGAAAGAGATCAGATTCAAAGAGGGAGAGTCTGTCTTCAGATCTGTTGAAATTGATGTGATCATGGAACATCCAAGCACAGATGTTTTTAAGGTAGTTGGAACTATGGCATTAGTACCCAGATAAGAAGCCTCCAATTTCTTCTCTATTATAAAAATTAATCCTATTATCCACCCCTAAAATTAATTCACACACATATATATATATACACACCTATTGACTTGAAGTGAACTTCTCCCTTTCTCTCTAACTCTGTCCACACTATTTCTCCTTCCCTCCTTCTCTCATATATATATGAGATGTGGTGAATAAAACCAAGGATAATATGTACGCACTACATGCTTATGTGTGTATATACATAAATATATATACATAAATGTATATGCATATATATATATAGTATGCAGATAGGTATATATTATCTTCAAATCCATCTCCATCTTCCTCAATTACTTATTTTTATGTGTATGTACCCCTTTCATGTATAACCAAATTAGGCTAAGCATCATGTGTCTGCATAATTCTCTCCAAACAAATTCTCTCTAGTGATCAGTTAATTATTTCTGGTGATAAAGATGGTGACTTTATTCCAAAACAATTTAATGCAGGTTCAGTTTTACTGTATTTGGTTTCAATAAATAAGTTCTCAGATAGGTCACAGCTTCCTGCTAAGGAGCTATGGCTGAGAGTGTACTGCCTGCATCCAATCTGTAGCAGGCAGGTTGAGCAGAGACTCTTAAAGGTTGTGGGAAGTTCTTAGCTTACCTTGTAGGACCCAACTTTCTATCTCTGGAGAAAGTCATTTTAAAATAACCAAAGCCATAAAATATCCTTGAATTTTCTTTATTGCCTGTGTTTCCATTTATTGCCATAAATGTAAGTCATTAAGAAGATTCACTCTAGCAGAAGACCATGGAGAATTGACTTAAATTGAGCAAAATCATAGGGTGAACTGAAGGCTTCGAATTAGTACATTTGAGAGGTCTGTGGAAATGAACAGATTTGATACACTCTTTGAAGGGGGCATCCAGGAAATCCTTCTGCTGTGGGAACTGGAGATTTGGCCCCTTGTTTCCCTTTTAAAGAGTTAGACTGATGTCAGCCAAGTGTAATAATAAACACAAAATATGGTATCTGGTAATGTTTGATTCACCAATGCAACTAAAGTTCTTCCTGTAATTCTGACTGGTCTGAGCCACTGAGTCTCAAAACAAACCTTGTAAACCCCCCCCCCCCCCCCCCACCACCACCACCCAGGCAAATATTCTCTGCACACCAAGTACTTCCTACCTCAGTGTTAAGAGCTGGGCTTCTGCAATCAAATTGTTTGTATATTGTGTTCAACACCACTCCACCAGCCCCCATGAGCTCTGTGACCTTGGGAAGATTGTTTGGCTTCTGAGTTTTTATTTCTTCCTCCATAAATTCATATGTGAGACTTCTTCTCTTTTACCCTCTACATCCACCTTACACCCTTCTCCAATCTTTTACCAACCCTTGGAGAAAAACCACTATAGATAGGATGGAAATTTAATTTATTGTCCAAAATGGAACACATGAGAGTAATAAAGGAGGGGACTATTTATCTCAGAAAAAAAGATGTAAAGTAATATCGTTTTATGCAAACCCAGGAATATGGTCATCAAAGTGAGCTATGTCAGTGGACACATTTGCTCTCCAACATTGCCTTTTAATTGGCCTGCAAAGAGGATAGAAGGAGAGAAGAGAATGATGCTAGGGTATTGTTGTACCTGATTTTCTCTTTGTGGTCTTGCCAAAGGCTGGCTATGTCCATTAACCAAAGGTCACAAGAGTTATCAGGTGGGTTTCGCCATGTAGCTTTCCCAGCTTCCAGTACCTGCTTCCTTCCCTTGCCCTTTGAGACCAATATTTAAGGAAATTGAAGATAATTAAGTTAAATTACTTATCTAAGTTTATGGCTCTAAGTAACAGATTAGAGACTTGAGCCCAGGCCTCTTGAATCCCAACCTGTATTCTTTCTACTGCACTACATTATGATAGTGTTTGAATCAAGAAAGTTTCATTGGATAGTTCTTTAACCTTCTCAGATATAATTGTGAGATATAATCATTAAGCACTGAGCATATGGATTTCCTGTTCAGTTTTAACATTAAACATGACTAACTTGTTGGGACAAAAGGAAGATGAGATGGCAGCAAAGGGGAAGAGAAACTACTGCACTTGTAAACTCCAAGTGGCTCCTGCTCTCACTACCCTTTTCTCATAAATGTAAAGTCATGGTTACATTTATGCTGTGACTATGACTCATCAATTTACATATTGTCAAAACAGCTGTCCTGTGCTATCCTGTGCCAGCATGGCCAAGGGTGAACCTGAGGAGGGGCGGTGAAGGGTTAAAGAAGACAGACAATAGAATAGAACTGGGGCTCAGCGGATCTCCCTTGCCTGGATGAGGACATGGAAAAGATCCCACCTCAAGCCAAAGCTTTATTTTATCGTCAAATCAAAACAAGGGTAGTGGTCAACATGGTCACAATGTCCCTGTTTTGGCAGCACTTGCTGCACCTCCCACAGCCATTAGCTACCTAGGAAGGAACTAGGAAGGGCTATAAGGTTAAATGTAATTATGCTAAGAGGGCGCTGTCCTCCAAGCTGGGATTTGTTTGTGGCCCTGCCACAGGTCAATCCAAGGTTTGACCCTATAGCTGCTCCCTACACAATGCTCCTGGAAATCCCTCAAGAGTGCCTCACAATCCACTCATTAACCTGAGTCACTGAAAACCTCTGGCCAGTTTCTCCTCCCCTGCTCTTGCTCCCTTCTTAGACATAACTGTCTTTAAAACATTGTAAAGAAGCCTTATCATTGTTCCTGCTGATGGTACCACCATCAAATTCTGTGCCAAATCTATTGTGTCCAACTGTTCCAGTTTTTCAGTCTTTGCAGAACAGACGGAAGGGGCTCCATCTTTTTCTGAACCACACCCAGACAGCTGGACCTGAAAGCAATAATCTTTGTGCCAATCTTTCCCAAACTTAGAAAATTCCTCCATCAATTTCTTGTTCCCATCCCGTGACCCACAAGCACATAGACTGTCCAAGATACTGGATAAGAAGTGGAATCCATTCTTTACCTTCTTTTCCTTGTGTTCATTCAGCCTCTCTTACTCCCAATAGCCCTCTCTCCTTTACAAACGCAGAAATCTCCATGCCTAACAACCAGTGGGTTCAGACTCTGGGTAGGTGGACCACGCTAGTTTCTGTACCTTAGTTCACAGATTCCAAATGCCCTGCTACAGTGACGGCATTTCAGGTTAACTGTTTCAGAGTAGGCAACAAACATCAAGCAGGTCTTGTTAGCAGGAAAATACTAGTATTCCATTTACTAAAGCGAAAAGTTCTTACGTCTCTGAGGATCAACTTTACCATCTTTCCCCCAAAACCAAGTAGCATTTATGGACAAAGGGCACAAAGTAGACATTAGAAACTCTGAATTCCCACCACATAACTGCCATTTATTGATTTGTTTAGCTTTGGGCATGTTACTTAACCTTGCTATGTCTTAGGTTCCTCATCTGGAAACAAAAAAGAATTAAAAGTACTCTCCTACTGTTGGAGTTGTGTGGATTAGCTAATTAATGATTGAAAAGTTCCTTATGAATGCTAAGTAGTCTTACTATTCTTGCAGCGGGAGATGACTGATGTGTGCGCAGTGGTGCTGTACATGCCCTTTTGTTACTCAGCCCTCTGTGAGTGCCCCTATCAGTTGCCAACCTCACTGGGGTCACAGCCTGGCTCTCAGACCACCAGGTCCATGCTTCACTGCTACCTGAGTTGTGAAACTCAGGCCTCATGCCAGCCCTCCCCAACAAATCCATTGTCAGAAACCATCTGACAAGGGTCACCACTAGACAACAGCCCACTGAAACTCCATTTGTGTTTGTATCCATTCTTAGATACTCCAAATTTCTCAAATAATGTCATAGAAATAGGCTGGTTTGCTATCTGCTCCCAAATGTATAATTGGTGTGTGTAACACACACACACACACACACACACACACACACACACACACACACACACACTAGCAAGAGACATATACACAGACTTCCCATACCTGGCAATACTTGTAAATCCAAGCTGTCACCTTATAACTCACAGAGACAGTTATAGGTACTTATTAGGAACGCCAGAGAGTAGTTAACCCAAAAGATCCAAGACTCTGAATCTAATATTTAGGTTGGGAATGTATTACATATTCTTTTAGTAGATTTATGTTTTATTTAAGTATGCTTGCTTTCCTTGAGCACGTATAAACTGTCAGGTGGCCCGCCTTCTCAATCTATTCGCCTTGTTTTAAACACTTTTCTTACTGCTTTCTCCTCTTCTCCATCTTACTCATTTTTGGAGAGAGAGCTCAATATCTTCTCTAGAATTCCATCCCTGACTCTCACAGACTTCAGTATTTCCCACCTCAATGTGGATTTAATACTGGAGTACCATTCATTTGGTCCTTAATATTTCCACCTACCATATATTGCCATTTGCCTTTTGAAAATGTATCCCAGATGTTAACAAGGGTCTCTTGGCAGTTTTAAAGCTAAACTGAATCAATTTTAAACTCCATTTCAAACCTGATGGAAATTCCAAGCTATCCTTAGATTCCTCAAAGTCATTGAGAGGTTACATTTCAAAAGGTCACTTCTGACTATGGGTTATACCATCTTTGAAATACTTCAGGTTATAGATCATTTTATTGCTCCAGAGTACTGTTTTTGTTCTGTTTGAGGTTCACCTAAATATAAAATTCAGCCTCTTCTCAGTTTTCACAGGGCCTCCTCTGCTCAATGAAAGCATTCATAATGCGGTAGCCATTACTGATGAATTGAGGATAATGGAGGAAGGACCCCCTTCCAAGAAACAGCAACAGCTACAAGTTGATTCCTGTTCCTTAGTAATCTGACTTTAAGGGACTTTTAATTGACCAGCTTATGCCTCCAACTTCACACCCTGAATTAGGACGACTCTTTGCACCCCCCTACCCAACCCTGACACTCTTTTCTTCCATCCCTTTTTCACAACAGAACACACTTTCCATCATTTTCTTATGCATCATTTTTATTGTTTGACTCCTGGACATTTTTATCATCAGTATCTTATCTTCCATCACAAAATTTTAAGGTATTTTCCCCAAAATATAGCTTTTTCTCAAGGGAAATTTTATGCCAGCTGTTAAGATGCCACAGTTCCACACTGCTGCATGCCCTCCCCAAGTACATTATTAGCCCTTTTAAGTCAGACCTTCACATCTTCCTTTCTATATTCCTAGGGCTCAGTACAACCTAGGACTGGCTGATTATGGTGATCTCCATAGTACGTAAAGCTCTGTGCCTGGTGTGGTGAAGAATATAGTGGGGAATCTAATGTACATTCTGCCTTCAAGAAGCTTATCTATAACAATAAAAGCATAATATGATAATTAGACCAGACAACCTTCCGGACAAAGACCTTCCAGACGAAGCCGGGCTGAGAGGGAAGCCCGGGCCTCAGGTGCCAGAGGGGAGCTGGTGCTGAAAGCTGGAGAAAGGAAAGCCTACTCTGTTGCATGAATTTCATGCATTGGGCTTCTAGTGGTCTAATAAAATACTTGAAAATTTAGGTGATGATGATATTGGTGGCCACTAACAAGAGACTCAATGAAATGGGAAAGAAACTCTGCCGTTGAGTTGGAATAAATTGAAGGTTGCCTTGAATAGGTAAACTATTACATAAATGTTTTCACACTGATATTAGGACTTAATTATACTTGGGAAGCAGACATATTGAACTTTCTTCACATGTAGGGTTTCTCATCATGAAAATCTGTTGGCCAAATATTAGTTAAGCAATTGATATTGTTCTATAAAGTATACCATTTGCCAGCATTTTTAAATTTTTATATTTTATATAAATATTTAAAAATTATTTTATATAGACATACAATTAAAAGATTACAGACTCCTACTAAGTATCACTTCATGTAAGTGATAAAATATTGCTCTATCGGGTTTGGCTCAGTAGATGGAGCGTGGACTTCGAAGAGCAAGTACCATCAATATGTCTAGTAAGTAAAGTATCGTCAGCCTGGGTTCGATTCTGATCAAGGACATGTACCTTGGTTGCAGGCTCCTCCCTGGCCCTGGTCAAGGCCTGTGCAGGAGGCAACCGATTGATGGATGTTTTTCTAATATCGATGTTTCTCTCTGTTTTTCTCTCTTTCTTCCATTCTCCCTAAAAATCAATGAAAAAAATGTCATCAAGTGAGGATTAACAAAAACAAACAAACAAATAAGCCCTTGGTGCCTCCCTTTATCATAAATAGTCTTCTTCCTTCCTATCAGAGATAACTAATGTGTGACACTTTTCCATTTGTGTTTTCCCAGGTCACACTATAATAAAAACTTGTATCATAGGCCTTTCTAAAGGCAGACTTGTGGTTACAAATTCTCAGAGCCTTTATTTAGCCCTTCATTACTCAGGCTAGGCTGGATTCCTAGTTGTCTGTATTTGCCAATGGGCAGATTTTTCATTAGTCCACACTTTTGTTGAAAGTGGGACCTTTCATGGTTCTGATTTTACAATGGTTTAATCATTCCACCCCCCCACCATGTGTGGGTAGGAAGCCTGCCTTGTCTGCTGGGACTAATAGAGGCTTAAAGCATAGACCCCATAGTTACCTTCTCCATCCTCAGCTCCCTTTCTCCTCCCACAGGGAAGTTGGAGCTTCATCTTTCATTCACAGTTCTGATTTCAGCTCCCTCTTCATTACTGGCCTCTGCAAATTTCCTTTCCTTTCTTATGAGCTTAGCTCTAAATTGATTTTTATTCACCACTTTTAAGTATTCCATATTTTAAAAAATGTAACTGTTCCTACAGATTTTTTTCAGTTCAATAGTCCACTTTATAACTCCTGATTGGAACAAATTTATTGTCATTTACCAAGTTGCCACCACTAGCCTTCTATACACTTCTCAATCACATCGGGCACATTCCCACCTTGCTATTCTCTATATCCAGAACTCTATTTCCTAGGAACTGGCTTCTTATATTTCTCAACACAGAGGCCCTTATTGACTACTCTATCCAAATTGGTGTATCAGTAAGTATCTTTATCATCTTATTTTGTTATCTTTACAATGCATTTCCTTGTTTGAAATGATCTTTTCTTTTTTTAAATCTATATATTCATTGAATGTCATTTCACTTTCCATAATGTAAGTTCCTAGAGAAGTAACTTTGACTGGTTGATTCATTGTGGTATCATAGTGCATAGGCATTCCTATCTCATCCACAGCCCCACATTGGAACTAACCACAGTAGTTCTCTATCTTGACTGCACACTGGAATTAACCAGGGTTTTTGGTTGGTTGTTTGTTTGTTTTCCCAGTTTATTTATTTTTATTTTTTGCAGTATAACAGATTTAATAGTAGTACATATGTTTTCTTTTTTCCCCCCATTATTCTCCCCCCACCTTCCCTAACCCCCAGCATATGTCCCCACCTGCCCCCCCCCCCCGCCCCAGTGTCTTTCAACACATTCTCGACCATAAGTTAACAAAGGGATCCTCTCTGCAAATTAGACTTGGGATTCTTTTTATTTTTGCCCAAATGATATTCCTTTGGCTTATTTTGACACCATGTGTGTTTTTCATGGGTGTCCTGCTGTTGGCATTACAAATGGAAGTTATTTTTCTGGAGTAAGAATTTTCTAGATGTATTTTACTTACAGGATATTTTTCCTTACATGATATTACCCCACTACCCCCCCCTTTTTTTTATTAATGGGGGCTTTTAGAAATTTTTATCTTGCAGTCTTGGTAATTTTAAATTTTAATTTTTGCACAAAAATATGACTGCTTTAGGTTCTTTGGATGTTAGATAATTTTACAGTGAGATGAACTACTAATCGATATTTTAGTTAATGTTTTAGGAACCGCTTTTTGTCCAGTACACTTAATTTTTCTTGAGTATTCACTTATTTCACTTGGTCAATTTAAATTAAACTGAAAACTTGATTACTATTTTACTGTCAATTTTAATATTCAAGCAGAAATTTTAGTTTACCCTGTAAATATTAGTGGAAAGGATTATTTGCATTCTTGAGTAAGCTATGAGCATTTTTGGTACTAGGCTAAATTTAGATATAGAGCAGCTGTTGCTGGACGAGTCTCTTTCTGCAACCTGGGACCCGGTCTGAGTTGTGCGTGGGAGGTGGAGCAGCCATGGGGCAGGAGACCTCCCTCAGAAGGGGTGAGAGTTAAGGCGCCTGCAAGGTTTGTGGGTGAGGGTCTGTGTCCCACCTCTTTTAGTTCTCTCCTGTTGGCCCCTCTGTGACTGTGCCTGTCTTAGGTTGCTCCTTCCCTGAGGAATCTTACCCATCTCTGGCTAACCAGCCATCCTCCAGGGCCAAGCCAGGGTGATGTGAGGTTCAGTTCTGTCTCCTTTCTAGTCTATGCCCCCGTGGCATCCATGCCCAGCACCTGATTTGGGGTCCCCTCGCCTGCTGTCGGGGTCCCGGTACTGATCACATATCTCGGGGGACCCAGGTTTCTTCTCCAGAGAGGGCCCAGTTCCCACCATTGGGTGAGAGACAGATCCATGGTGCCAGCTACCCAGAGGCTTCAACCTCAGCTTGAACTGAAAGGTCAGGCAATAGCTATGTGTCCTTGGATTATAAGAAGGGGGTCCCTCTTGGCAAAAAGGGCAAGGGGGCCAATATAGAATGCTCAAGTGCCTTCCCAGTGCCTTACTTCCTTCTGAAAGGGATTAATTCCTTTCCTATCCTTTTTTAAATTGCTGCCAAACATTCAAAGAATTAGTTTGTAAGTTTCTTTGGGATAATTGTACAATATGCTGTTGTCACATATCAAAAATTATAATGACATTGTAGAATAATATCATGCAAGGGTATTATGGTGTCACTGAAGGTTAAGGGGGGCCTACCTAGCCTAAGAATCAGTGTCCATAGGAGATGACAAACTCTAGGCCAATGCAATTCAATCTCAAACTAGCTGCCATTTTTTTTAATAACTTTATATAAACTTTGTCAGGGATGTGAAAACACAAATTACTTGCCTTAGTTCAAGAGGTCAAATATATTGATTTTCCCCCCTTACTCCCACCACCTCCCACTTACCCTGAGGTTTGACATTTTGACAGACTTTTCTCATTCTCTAGATCCATATCCTGTTCATTATATTCCACAAATGAGTGAGATCATGTGATATTTATCTTTCTCTCCTTGGCTAAATTCACTTAGCATAATGCTCTCCAAATCCATCCATGTTGTTGCAAATGGTAGGAACTCCTTTTTTACTGCAGCATAGTATTCCATTGGGTAGATAACCAGGGTTTTTAAAACCCGCTTGCTCAGACTGCACTTCAGACCAACTAACTCAGAATCAGAATTGGGTGGGCCTTGAATATCAATGTCTTTATAGTTCCCCAGATAATTTCCAAGAATAGCAAAAGTCAATAGTCACTGCTCTACCACATTCTGAACAAATACGTAACTATCCTGAGCTTGGATGTTCTTGCACTTTAAGCTCAAAGAGGAAAAGCTGTCACTACTTTCCTGTTATTATATTCCCAGCATTTAGCTCAGAGCCAGAGAACTGGAGGGCACTAAACAATTATTGATTGAATGAGTGAAAATCTTAAGTGGGTTCCAAAAGTAGCAGATGGAACTTGCAAGGTACTGATCAATAAAAAGAATTTCCTTTTCACTAGATGAGCATGTTTTCCTTACTTTGGGTTTCCATATAAGAGTAGTTTCCCTACACACACTCCTGGCATCTGACTGCCCCGTTTACTGTACTATTTTTCTGAGAAGGCACATGGCTTCTCTGACTGATATACATAGGATGAATAAAGGCATGACTGACTCAGTTCTGACTTTCCTCCTCTTAGGAGTGAGAGCTGAGGACACACGAAAATACACATCCCTCCCTCCTCTCGAGCATCGCCTTGTGGGGAGGCTCCCTGTCCAGTGCTGCCTGGGACGACAAGTCTGCCTTATTCTGACGCTGGCTTTCACATTCAGAGCCTGTTTTGTTGTTCTTCCCCAAAAGCTCAGAACTCCAATGAGAAAGGAGGGTGATATCTATCTATTAGGGAACCCCTCAGAATTCCAAATATAGTAAGTTCTTATTTAACATGCAACTGTAAGTAAGACTATGTACAATGGAACCAGTTTTACCAGAGGCTAATTAATATAAACAACAGTTAAGTTCCTATGACATTTTGTTTAATGAAATGACATTACTATAAGCTATACTTATAACTGAACTAATTCTACCATATAAAACACTGTAGTCTCCAGTGTCCATAATACATTGTGGGCATATAAGAAAAATCCACTTCTCCTGACAACCTCTCAAACATTTAACAATGACTGCAATCTCCTCCCCCAATATCCTTTCTTTATAAAGGTGTATAGAATTCCAGATTCTTCAATAACAGGTTTTCGGGTGGCTCTTACACTCTAATCTCACAAGACACTTGGCTTTATTTCTTCTTCTGAAACTGTGCTGCCCAGCAATGAGTCCCATTGAAATGAGAGACATTTATTTATTCTTGAATAAATCTGCCTTAAAAATTAGGCCAAAAAAGCTAAGTATGTACATCACTAGTTTTTGTGTCTGTATGTTTATATGTTCATCTATTTTCCTAAATGGAAAAGATCAAGTTATTGTCTCATATAAAGCTCATGACCCAAAAGTGTTTTTTTTCATTTTATATTGTTGGCATTTATGAATTATTCAATCA
Source organism: Antrozous pallidus (assembly GCA_027563665.1). Taxonomy (NCBI): domain Eukaryota; kingdom Metazoa; phylum Chordata; class Mammalia; order Chiroptera; family Vespertilionidae; genus Antrozous; species Antrozous pallidus. The sequence goes on along the minus strand of CM050522.1, from coordinate 31,203,873 downwards.
AACTTGAACAAAAACATCAGAAATTTTATCAGACCCACATTCACTAGTAATGGTTTGAAATAAAAAATATAAAAATATGCTTGCAGGCTCTCAATATGTTTTTAAAGTAGATACATGATAGGCAGACAGACTTAACTATATTGTTTTCTTGCATACATATCCTCCTACAAGAATTAAATTTAGAAAATTGGAAATATAAGCAGATTAAACTATATGTGATTAGTGAATAGAAGCAGAAGAATAAAGTAATTCAATAATTATGTGCTTCAAATAAAGGGGGAAAAAACATACCAAAACAGGGACAAATGATTATCCCTTGCAGCAAAAGATCACTTAAGCAGGGTGAGTCTATTTACTTCTTGAGCACTTATCAACTGTGAGCCCACAGTTTTGACAGCAGTGCCTGATTAGAGTGAGAAAGATTAGCAGAGACAAAGATAAGGGCTATCGCTATACTGCTATTTCATGAGTCATAAGGAGGGACTCAAGCATAAAATATAGTGAAATGTTCATTAAATGTTGGTGCTAACTAAATCTTCCTATTCATGAGTATCCCTCTCAATACCTAAAGATAGCTAAGATTTGGCAAACAAAATTTTCTTACTGAAATATATAGCAATTTCCCAACATTGGAATTCAACATAGCTCAGCAGAATGATGAATTGTAGGCCCAGAGAGAAGTACCGCTGAGTCCAGCCATGAAATTCCACACAGGAAAGGAATTCACATCTGTTCTTAAATGACAATAAGCCAGAAAGATAGAAGATTGATTCAGGAGCCTCTGCATATGTTATAGCTGTTAAAGTACATGTGGACTTAAAGGCACTCTCTTCGATTAATGTAAGCACCAGGCTAGTTAGTAATCTATTCAGCAGAAATACCACAAGCTAACAGCAGTTTATGCTATGTGAATTGTGCAATCTAAACATAAAATGAAGGGGTTGAGAATGTGGTGGTGACTCACTTGGAAAGATTCTGAATCTGACCCTGGCTCAATTGGTTTGAGCATCATCCCGATACTCCAAGGTTGTAGGTTCGATCCCTGGTTAGGGCACAATCAATGAAGGCATACATAAGTGGAACAACAAATAAATCTCTCTCTCTCTTTCTCTCTCTCTCCACCACCCCCATCTCTCTTTCTCTGAAAGATTCTGAATCTGCTTCCTTGAATATCTTTGAGTGCTCTCTACCAGAACCCAGGCAAGGCGTTTCATGTCTCTTACCTTACTTGTGACTCACAACTGTGAGTAGTTCTGAAAATACCAGTAAAATGGTTCTTCCTAATGATATAGTCAGGAGAGAGAACAAACATGTCCTAATAAACATTACCAGCTGCAAATGTATCTTCTCTACATTTAATGTGAAATTAAATGCCTGGAATTAAAATCAGGGAAGTCATCTACACAATAAAATAGTAAGTAGTTACTAATTAAAATAAAAACAAAGACTCCTGCACCTAACCATGATACATTGTCAAAATGTATCACAACAGGGTGTAAATATGATCTTATTTTTATATGTGTGTGTTTTATTTACATGTATATTTTTTACTTAAATTAATTAATCAGGATATATATATATAATTATTTGTAGTGATTATATTTGAGTGATGGATAATTTTAATGTTCTTCCTTATATTTTTTTTCTAAAATGTTTGATTTCTTTTAAGATTTAAGATATGTTTATATTTTTAACACAAAAAAATTTGTGGAGGCAGATCATGAAAAATTTATAAAGTCAGAGGAAGTAGCTAAACCAGGACTTAAATTCAGAAATGTCGCTTTGAGGTCCCTGTACATTCTATTATAATACAGGTGCCTTAAAAAAATCACAAATATAAAAGGAAGGAAAAAAAAACAAGAGTAACATAGAAGGTGGGGGTGGAGGATGGTTAAGGGAATAGAAATAAGGAAAGAAGTCTAGTAGCAAAACCCAAAACTTAGTGCTTCAGTCATTTGCGTTTCCCTTTTGTTGTTGCTAGCCTAAAGAAAAGTAATGCTTAGGCTAGTCAGTATAACACATTCATTTGACAACTATTTCTTATGTATTGTCTAAATTATTATAAAAACATGCCTCTCTGGTGTAATACAGGAGAGATGATGTAAACACGTGTGTGTGTATGTGTGTGTGTGTGTGTGTGTGTGTATGTGTGTCTGTGTGTGTACCTTCCTTAAAGTTATTCTTCTTTAGACTGGACTGAATAAACTTGTAGGTCAACAGAGCAAAATACATACGTATGTATAGGTTTTGAAGATGGTCACAGCTTGGAAAATTTGTGAAAATATATTACATATTTCTAGTCTGGCTTTTAAAAATGAAGTTAAATGTGTTGTTTTTGTACAGTTCTATTAAAATGATAACAGGTCACTCCCATTTCCTCCCTACATATCCTATCTAATAAAAGTAATATGCAAATGGACTTTGCCTCCATTACACCTACCAGCCATGCCCTTCAGCCAATCAGGAGCAAATATGCAAATAAACCCAACCAAGATGGCTGCCAGAGAGCACAAGGGAGGCTTAGGTTTCCCTGGTGATGGAGGAAGCCAAGCTTTCCTCCTGCCATTGCCAGCCTAGGCCTCCACTCAGTGCTACAAAGTTTCAAGTATAGAAGATAATGACGGCAGCCACAGAGCTGGAGAGAGCAGGAGGCTTGAGTTGTACCCAGAGATGGAGGGAGCCAAGCTTTCCACCTTCCCTGGCTGGCTCAGGCCTCCAGTTAAGGTTACAAAGTTTCAATTATAGAAGATAAATAAATCCAACAGAAATGGCTGCCATGATGGAACGGACAGAGGCTTGGTTCTGCTCAAGGCAAAAATGTTTCAATTGTAGAAGATAAATAAATTCCAGATTCCAGGGCCTCCACTTGGGTCACTGGGGATATGGCCAGCCTGCAAACCACCACAGGCCCCTAGCCCAGGCCACTGCAAACCCCAAGAGAACCCCCAGCCTTATCCGGGACACCCTTTAGGCCAAACCACCTGGCCCCCACCCATGCACAAGGCCTCTATTCTATTAATAAAAGAGTAATATGCAAACTGACCATCACTCCAACATACAAGATGGCTGCTCCCATGTGATCAAAGATCCTGCCTCCATGTGGACACAAAATGGCCACCACAAGATGGCCAGCAAGGGAGAGCAGTTGGGAGGGACCAGGCCTGCAAGGGAGAGCATCATTCCCATATGCCAAAGTTGGAGTGATCAAGCCTATAGGAGAGGGCAGTTAGGGGTGACCAGGCCGGCAGAGGAGGGAAGTTGGGGGCAAACAGGCTGGCAGGGGAGCAATTAGGCATCGATCAGGCTGGCAGGGGAGTGGTTAGGGGTTGATCAGGCTGGCAGGCAGGAGCAATCAGGAAGGCAGGCAGGTGAGCAGTTGGGAGCTAGCAGTTCTGGATTGTGAGATGGCAGTTGGACATCCCTTAAGGGGTCCCAGATTGGAGAGGGTGCATGCTGGGCTGAAGGACAACCCCCCCACCTGCACAAATTCCGTGCATCAGGCCTCTAGTATGTATATAAGGATAAAAACATGTTCCTATAAGTTCTGTAATGTCTTTAAGTTATTCTGTTTCCAAACTTCCTCAGATGCTCCTAAACCAGTGGTCAGCAAACTCATTAGTCAACAGAGCCAAATATCAATAGTACAACAATTGAAATTTCTTTTGAGAGCCAAATTTTTTAAACTTAAAATTCTTCTAACACCACTCTTTAAAATAGACTCCCCTGGCTGTGGTATTTTGTGGAAGAGCCACACTCAAGAGGCCAAAGAGCTGCATGTGGCTTGTGAGCTGCAGTTTGCTGACCACGGTCCTATACTGTATGTACTAAGCTGTTTTAAGTCAGAGCCTATGGAAGTGTTCATTGGAGTTCTATTTCCCTGACTGGAAAAAAATGTACTTGGCCTTGACAATTTCAAAAGGTTGTCAATTAAAGAGAAGCCAACTAATTTTTTTTATGAGGCATGAAATTCTTAAATTTATTATAATAAAAAATGTATTATCCTTCTATTACAGGGTATTATAGATTACTAATAGTAGAGTTCTCTGCAGAAAGTAGCTTTTGGAGTATCAATAACTTTCCAGTGAATAAAAATACAGAAAGTTATTTTTAATTTAACCTGCCTATAGTTAAGTATAATAAATACTTTATAGAGTCTAAAGATAACTTTGTGTTCCAAGTTCTTATTTATTATCATTTAAGATATGGGTAGTACTAAATATTTTACCAGATAAATAGCATGCAGACAATTTAACATATTCAAAACAGGGTGTCCAAAGTGGGTGCATGAGATATTTAGGAAGACTAAATTAGAAACCAGGTATTTTTTATATCCTCATTATTCAATTCTCATTTTTTAAATATTAGTTTCTAAAGTTCATCATGTATTTTTCTACATGTATTATATACATGTTACATATTTAAAAATAAATGAATGTCAATATATTTGGGTAGTGTGTTCAAAAGCATTCGAGTTGGTAAACCATTGCTCTTAGAAAATAAGATGAGGAGAGAAGAGGAAATGAAATCGTTCAGCCCCCTTGGTCTAATAGGCTTTAAGTAGGTAGACAAATTACTTGGGAAATAAAACAAACAAGTCACTTGGAAGGAAAGCTACATCAATGCAGGACAGAGATTTTTCCCAAAATAACTGAATGAAGGAAATAGTAACTTGCAATGCTAATAAAATGTTTTAAATTCAGGCAGGGGAGTCATTAAGCTAACTGATTGGCCTATTTTTCTCCTTGGAGCAGCTCAAAAATCTCTTACCTAATGGAAATGGAATTGTGAGAAAAAGGTTACAGCATTTTTAGAAAGTAAGGTATAATATATTTGGTCAATTATTTTGCCTTGCTGCATTGACTGAGGAGTCAGTACAGACATTACCACAAAGCTTAAAACTCCAGACAGGATGTTGTAGATATTACTACCACCTCACAAATTGTGGCTGAGTTTGTGTCCCTCCCTCTCACCTGCCTTTAAAAGGGTAACTACTTCTCTAAAAGGCAACGTTCACATTGTTGAGAAAAGTAGAGGAAGCAGAGAAGGAGGAGCAGCCTCCTGCAAGAACAACCAGAGGTAGGAGTGTCCCCCTGGTCACAGTAAGGGCTGTGATGAGAAAGGAAGAGGGCCAGGGACACCATGAAGAAGGCCTTGGGCATCAGGGGGGCTAGGGATGGGCTTTCACTCTCCGTCCCAGCACCTGGAAAGTAGCAAAATTAAAAGAAGCAGAAAGTTTGCTTGCGAAGTATGAAGTCTTCCAGATGGAGAATGCTGAGGCAGGCCAGCAAGCTCTAGGTTCTGGCAAGACAGAAGGGCTGATCAATTTATTAGAAAAGCAGGTGCAAGGCATTAATGTCAGAAGTCCAAGCAAACCGCTTTTGGAAATTCTCCAATATGACAGGAATGCCCCAAACCCATGGGCCTCAGTGAAGCTGAAAAGTCAAATTCTATACGCACAAGCTAACAAGTATTTTCTCTTTAAAGGCAACCTCTTAGGCTTTAACAGCTGAAACCAAGTCATTTTAAAAATACAATAAAAGTTGGAGCTATAAAGACTATGGAAACTTACTTAACAGCATGAGCTAAAGATAACCAGGAATTTGCCACAGGGAACTATTAATGCTTTTGATGGAGCTGCTGCATATAGAGCCTAAGGTAATAGATGTACAGAAAGAACAAGCTAATAAATACTAGTTCTAGAATGGCTCTGATTTAAAGGAGATGGGAGTGTTAAGTTGATGGATAAGTCCCACAATTCTTTTCTTTTATAAGGTCTGCTAAGCCAAGTTGGCAATCATATTTTAAATTCATTCATAAGGTCCCTATAGATGAATAAAAAGCAAATGTCATTTGTCTGGACACTCAACAAAATTAGAACAAAGTTTGTATATACTCACTCAGCGTTAAGAAACGTGTTAAATTATGACTTCTGGTGAATCCATTTAGCATGTTTTTTTTCATTGCCTGGAAATATAGACTATTTCTAGCCTGCAGCTTTATAGTAGCCTTTAGTAAACTCTGCCTAATAGAAACAGAACAACAGTGAGAAAGGGCCTAGGGAATAGGGAGATGAGAATGAGTGTTACTGACCTTTCTGAGTCTTGTGTTTTCTTATTTTTCCTTCTGCTTTTTGAATTCTGGGTTTTGTTTTGTTTTTTTTGTTTGTTTGTTTGTTTGTTTTGTGTGGGGGGTAGTTTATTTTAAATGAGGAAGTCAATTAAGGCAGACTCTACAATCGAGGGCATAAACTCACTAATCCCAAAACACCTTGACTCAGTTCAACAATGCATTGATTCACTGTTTTTGCATAAAAAAAAAAAACTACCAAGAAACTCAGTGGCTGGGAACGATAATACCTTATTATTTCTGGTGATTGTAGAAATCAGCAAGGACTTGACATTGATCTGGGCAAGCCTTGGTGGAGCTCCACTGGGCTCCCTTGTATCTACAGTCACATGGGGACGCTTGGGTGCCCCTGGCAAGGGTGACTCACCTTAACCCAAAGGTTTTTCATTTTCTAGCAAACTATCTCAGGCTGATTGTCATGGTAGTGACAAGGTTCAGCAAGAAAGCTAGAGTGCAAAGTTTAATGGCACTTGAAGCCGGGACTGGGAACTAGTCCACTGTGACTTCACCAACAGTTCAGTGGATCAAAGCCAGTCAAGGTTAAGACTCAGCCTGGGCTTGAGTCACAGTCTAGATTCAACACGTGGGGGGATGGGGGAAAGAGTCTCTACAGGAGCAGCTGCAAGTTCTCTCACAAGAGATATAACTATAGGGAAGGGTTGAAAAAATGGGGTAATTTTGTGCAATCAATCTGCAAGAAAAACACAATGAAGACATGTCAGTTGGATCTGTACATCAGTTGTACTAACATTTTATACCAAAAACATGAAACAGTGATAATCTTGAATATAGCTAGGCACATTGAGGAGTTGATGATTAAAGATAGATATCCTGGATCTTAATTGCTTGGATTTCAATCCTGGCTCTAAAATTTAACATCTGTGTAATATTGGGGAAATGTTTTACCTTCCAAGGTCTAGTCTTATCTTTAGAATGGGAATGATAGCAGTACCTTCATCCAATTGTTGGTGGGAGTATTAAATAATGTATACAGTCTGGCACACAGTCATTTAATAAATGTATAATATTGTATTATTATTGGCACTAGTAGGAAACCACCAACAAAGATGTAAATTGTAAGAAAAGATAAGTCATGTGGATTTCTATCTGGAAAAAAAAAAGTTATTTCACGGAAATCTTGCTGATCCTTCCAACAAGTAAATCTCCAAAGTATATAAATACTCTGTACTTACTTCACTTTTTAAAAAATAAATGGGATTCTGAATTCACTTTAGTATATTTCTTAAAAAGCCTTTATCAAAGCAATCTATAATTACAGCAGCACTCTCCAGATATGACCAAAGAGAAACATTCTCAAGCAGGTCTTTCATGAAATTAGAAAGAAATGTTCCCAAACCTTCTTACCCCAAACCTCACTTCCAACCTTTTTACCCAGTAAAGCCACAAAGGAACTAGATCAAAAGTTCTGCAATTTTAGGTTAATGTATCACAAAAAGTACATATTCTACCCATGGGTAGAAAAAGGAGAGAAAGCCAGGCTTCTAACCACAGATCACAGAAGGGAGTAGGTAGCAGGCACCTATCACTGGGGAAGAATGATGGCAGTGCTTCTGTGAGATGAGAATAGAAGAAGAATCTGAGAAAAGAAGGATGCCAAGTCACCAGAGAAACCAATTATGCTTCCAAGCAGCCAAAACATACGCATATGCCTGTGTGCCCGAGGCTTAGAAGAAATCAGTGTTGAAAGAAAATCAGGATTCAGATCTAAAGGAAATCATCTTCTTTGTGTATCCAGTCTGCAGTTTTGATTTTTTATCTCAATAGAATTTACACGAACTGTTCAAATCATTCTCGTTGCACAGATACAGCACATTTACCAGCGTGTTAACATTCTAGTAGAAGAAGTGGAATTTGATATATGCCTTTTGGGCTCCTTCAGTAGAATGGACCACTCTCATAAACTTTACTTTGGAGCTTCAGGGAAAAAGAAGCTAATATATATTGAACATTTGCTATGCAGCAAGAAACTGCAAATGTTTTCACATATGGTCTGCCACCTAAGTCTCACCACAACCCTGCCAGGTATTAACCCCATTTTATAGATGAGAAGATAACCTCAAGAAGTCATGTGACTTGATGTATACCACAAAGCAAACATTCCAATGGAGCCCAATCAGATTGAGTAGTTGCCAATTAATAGTGAAAGATAAACATCAAGCTGGCAGGTCACCTCTCTTACTCCATCACCTTTTATCGCCTGAAAACAGGTATATTTCACCTTTCTCTCTTCCATCTCTGTTCACACCACACAAATGCCCCAGACAGAAAGATCTAGCAAAATGATGAAATCATTTACCAAAACATCACCACACACACACACACACACACACACACACACACACACACACACCACACACACATACCCACACACACACACACACACACATACACACACACACACCACACATACACACACACACACACACCACACACACACACACACACACACATACCCACACACACACCCACACACACACACACCACACACACACACACACACACGTGTGATATAATTCAGAAGTAGGAATGAAAAGGGGGGTGAAAATGAAGGTTTATGTAGGGTAAAAATTTGAATATAATTGAAACTTGGCTTGCATCTTCTGTGCTCATCACATCACGCCATGCTTTTCAGAGACCTATGTTGAATTTTTTGTTTACTGCCCTGTATTGGTCAATTCTCCTAAAAATGAAGCATGATAGACAAAACAAGCAGTTTTAATCCTTTTATCTCAGGAATAGACAGTGCACCAATGACAAGAAAGTGCCAATATGTAAATTTGACTATCATGTAGATTTAAATGTAAATTATCCCATAGATTTGATTGTATATATATATTCAATTTAATATATTTTTATTGATTTTTACAGTATAACATATTTAATAGTACATATGTTTTCCTTTCCCCCCTTTGTCCTCCCCCCAGCCTCCCTTACCCCCTAGCACATGTCCCCACCCACCCCCATCCCCACCCCAGTGTCTTTCATTCATTGGTTATGCCCATATGCATGCATACAAGTCCTTCAATTGATCTCCCCCAGCATCTACCTCCCATCCACTCCAGCCTTCCCCCTGTAGCTTGACAGCCTGTTCAATGCCTCCCTGCCTCTGTATCAATCACTCTCCCCTGTTTCTTTTCTTTTTTCAAAAATATCTTGCCTCTGCATACTAGAAATAAATGTATAAGAACAAAAAATGTTTCAGTCTCAGTTTCAATGTCCAACTGTTCTGAGTCCCAGTTTCAGTGTCAAATAGTTCTTTATGTGTACATGTCAGCGATGGTATCCAGGTAGTGGACAATGCAAGATCCATCCTCTCTGGTTTGGTCCTGGGCTGCCTGCAGACATGCACAGCTGCCGACTGCTAGCATGGCAAGGTGTCATCAGTGTCCCCCATCTCTGGACTGTCCTCATGACTGGAACAGACCCGTCAGTTCCTCACCGCCGAAGGAACCCACATGGTCTTGGAGTTCTCTGAAAACATACAAACATACTCTCGACCAAAAGTTAACAAAGGGATCCTCTCTGCAAAATAGCCTTGGGATTCTTTTTATTTTTGCCTAAATGATTTTCCTTTGGCTTATTTTGACACCATGTGTGTTTTTTCATGGGTGTCCTGCAGTTGGCTTTACATATGGAATTTACTTTTCTGGAGTAAGAATTTTCTAGATGTATTTTACTTACAGGGTATTTTTCCTTACATGATATTACCCCACTGCCCTCCCCCTTTTTGATTAATGGGGACTTTTTGGAAATTTTATATTGCAGTCTTGGTAATTTTTAATTTTAATTTTTGCACACAAATATGACTGCTTTAGGTTCTTTGCATGTTAAGCAATTTAACAGTGATATGAACTACTAATATATATTTTCGTTAATGTTTTAGGAAAAGTTTTTTGTCCAGTACACTTAAATTTTCTTGAGTATTCACTTATTTCACTTGGTCAATTTAAATTAATCTGAAAACTTGATTACTATTTTACTGCCAATTTTAATACTCAAGCAGAAATCTTAGTTTATCCTGTAAATATTAGTGGAAAGGAGTATTTGCATTTTTGAGTAGGTCCTGAGCATTCCTGGTAATAGACTGAATTTAAATATAGAGCAGCTATTGCTGGCCGAGTCTCTGTCTGCCATCTGGGTTCCGGTCTGAATTGTGCATGGGAGGCGAAGCAGCTGTGGGGGTAGGAGACCTCCCTCATGAGGGGTGAAAATTCAAGCCCCTGCAAGGTTTGTGGGTGAGGGTCTGTGCCCCACCTCTGTTGATCTTTTAGTTTTCTCCTGTTGGCCCCTCTGTGACTGTGCCTGTCTTAGGTTGTTCCTTCCCTGAGGAATCTTATCCGTCTCTGGCTAACCAGCCATCCTCCAGGGCCAAACAGGGTGATGTGAGGTTCAGTTCTGTCTCCTTTGTAGTCTATGCCCCCGTGGCCTCCAAGTCCAGTGCCTGCCTTGGGGTCCCCTCGCTTGCTGGCTGGGTCCCGGTACTGATCACATATCTTGGGGGACCCAGGTTTCTTCTCCAGAGAGGGCCCAGCTCACACCATTGGTCGTGAGACAGATCCATGGTGCCAGCTGCCCAGAGGCTTCTGCCACAGCTTGAACTGAAAGCTCAGGCAACAGCTGTGTGTATTTTATCCCATAGGTTTTAAATTTCCTTTAAGGCACAGATATCTTATAAATCGAGTTTGATCTTTGTATGCCTTTTAAGGAATTTAAATGGTTTAATTATGGTTGCCTATATGTGTACCTCTGGAAGTGGAGCCTTGTAGAGAGACTGAAAATTTTACAAAACTCAGTTCTTAGGTAACCAGCAGACAATGAGATGGGCAAATATATGCTACTGGGGGATCCAGATTCAACTTTGCATTCACTCTGAGGATCAGATGTGTTATTTCTTCAAGAAGTTCTGGGAAGCCTCCAAGTCTCATGAGCAGGATGTAGGTACTCATGAGACTGTTCAATATATATTATATCATTTAAATCAATCGTGTGTTTTATGCTCATGTTTACAGGAGTTGCTCATGAGGGATTTTTGGAAAATCATGTGTGCTTGTATTTGCCAGTTTGTCCTCAAGAACTGAGTGAGCAAAGCGGGGTGGTATTCATGGTGGCTGGTAAGAGCTCTCTCTCTGTATGTCATGGTTTGCCAATACAGATACTTGAGAGAACAGATAGCCTGTGGCCTTGTCTTTTGATGACTCTGTCTATACATTGGAAAATACAAGAAGTCATAGTATGAAGAAATAGAGGTTATTGATGAAAGCAAATTGCAAGAGTGATATGGGTTGAGACTGAAGTCAAATAAAATACCTATGGTTCGATTATTTTTTATTTCTTATTTCTCTGGATAGGAAATAAAAGGGTGCCAACATTTGTTAGTATAAAAACTAATTGAAATTATTTACTGAATCAAAGGTTGGAATTCAGAGTGAATGTTTTTAAAGAAACGCACTAAGAGAATCGGCTTAGAAACTGCAGTTTCTTGTGACACAAAGGCCAAGCCTGGGTCAGCGGAGCTCTCCAATTATTTGATACTCTAGTTACTTGGTCAGCTTTCTCTCTCAGAAGATCAGACATTTGTGGTAAACCATTTTGGGAAGGAAATTCAAATTCACTACCAAGTTGTACCCAGGAATGCATTGCCACTGAACTCATTTCACCAAGCAAACCAAGCTGTTGCTCAAATACCACTGACTCTTGCAGAACTCCTCAGCAATAGAAAAAGCCTCTTACACTAAATATTAGTTAATTTTCCAACCAGTAACACTGGACTCACGTTAACAAAGACCTCTCACAGTTCAACGAGTCTCTTGTTAATCAGGAAAGAAGTTTCTGCATGCATTTAATGATTGGTCTTTTCAGCGGATGTTATTTCAAGAGGATTTCATGTTTATATTGCATGAACTATAAGCAATGGCTATGTGAAATATTCATTTTCAATGCAGCTCAGGGTTAGCAGAGGATATCAAATTGAGAGGCTCACAGAACAAATGGGAGATGTCTCAACAGAGTAGAGTTGCAAATATCCCTTTAGTTTATGGTCTTCAGAGCTGGCTGATAAGCCTGGTTTCCTCCTGAGAGAAGAATGCACAAGCAAGCTGGTGGAGCTACAGGTTGAACAAATGTCATTACTTTGGAAGAGGGAAGCCTGTGGCTCATGGGATGGTCAAGGAATCCTTAGCTTTACAAAAGGGGGCTATTAAAGATAACTTGTTGCCCCAAACATCTTTATGTTTCATTTTTACTTCTCTAAATCCTGGCAATTCTTTAAGGTATAGCATCTATTTCACATCCTTTGTGAAGATTTGCCTCAGCACTCCAACCCACAGCAATTATATTGTCTTCCAAACTACTCTGGCTCAAGGAAGAAAAATATAATAGTGATTAAGTCCTGGCGTAGGCCTGAGTTCCAGCTGTGATTCATCCTGGCCATGTGGTGTTGGGAAAGTTTCCCCTCACCTCTGATTCCTGATTTCCTCACCTCTAATTCTAATCTAGTAGTACTTTACCTCATTGAATGATTATGAGGATTAAATTAAAAGTGTCATGGGTAAAGACCTGACCCATAAGCTCTCAAGCAATTTATCATAGTCTAACAAGATGTTAGCATTGCTGTATGTTTTATATATTCCCTACATTAAGGTGACTCTAAGCTCCATCAGAATCACATGTCTTACTTACTTGTGTTTATATCCACTACCATCCATTTTAGTGCTTTGCAAATCTTAGCTACCCAGGGAGTGTTGACTGATGGCTGGTGTTTTAATCAATATAAATGGCTTTGGCAGAAGGAATGGAGCTGTATCCTAGAGATGGATAGTCCACAGACATATATACACTCTCATTTGGGTTGGTATATGCTGCCCTGGTATGGTACATACAGTAGAGAGGAAATAACCTCAGCAGTTTGAGTGGCTCTTGCCTCAGCTATGACAGAGGGGAGAGTGAAAAAGACAAATGGCAAAGATTAAAGGGTCTAGGGTGCCTTTAAGAAGCAGTTTAACATTCAGATTTTTCTGGTTTATTCACAGCAATGAAAAAGCTGGACAAGTATTTGCTCCCAGAATGCTCAGCATGTAAACCTGGGATCTGAGGAGGAGTGGAGACCTGAAAGTTGCCTCAGGCTTGAGTGATTAGTGCCAGAGCCTAACGGAGAGATGCTTCTGTTAATGTGTAGTTATAAGAGTATTTGGCAGGGGGTGGTAATGTATTACCATCGTGATTACAAGACTAGCAAGTTTCAAAGAGTAAGACATTGAACCCTTACGACCAGTGGCTAAGGTAGAATCCCTTTGTTTTATCTGGGAATGTGACTAGCAAAGTCATAGAATATGTTTGTTTGCAAAGTATCCTGGATTGGAAGGAGATACATTACTTAACTGATGCTGAAATGCAGCCAGCCCCATACTTGGCCATCATGAATCACTCAGTCTTATATTGAGCTCTTCATTATTTTCCTATCACACCTTGTACACTCATACCAAGGAAATCTCTCCCTGCTGCCTTCCAAAGTGATTCCCTCTCCTATGGACTGGCTATATCACATCCACTCATTCTAAAAGCCATGTCTTGTGCATCTACTCAGAAGCAAGTATGATTTTAGGTAATATATTTAACTTAGGATAAAGCATACAGTTTCTGTCCTCAGAAAACAGGGAGGTCCACCAGGAAAGATAGACAAGAAAAGAGTCACAGCATAATAAAATGCAATGCTACAGCTATGCATAATACACTGTGGGCAGAGGTGCAACTAATCTACATAGCTACAGGTCAGAGAAGCCTCCTTAGACAAGTCTTTCCGTGCTGAGTTTTGTAATATGTGGAAGTAAGTATTGGCTGGAGGAAGGCAGAAAGAAAGAGCATTTGCAGAGGAGGTACTACACATATCAGGTCAGGAAGGGGTAAGAGTATCTTCCAACCTGAAATTCATTGGCTATAACTGCATCTCAGAGCATGTCATGTTTGCCCTGCTGGAGGGAATAGGCTTGATGCTGTTTTCAGAAAGACTAAGGAAGAAAAATGAACAAAATTTGATTAGATATGCCAGTAAAAGACTGGAAAGAAGCTAGAAGTAGTAATAGGAGAGAAGATAATCTAGGGGGAAAATAAATCTTGTTTGATCAGAATAACATTGTGGTAGTTGGGAAATGTTCAGGTGAAGATAAATAGTGGAGAGTTAGGTGTTACTTCTGGAATTCAGGAGCTAAAGATACACGTTGGGGAGTCATCAGTAATTAAAACCAGAGAAATGGATTATATCACTGAAAGAGTATGTAGGATGAGAAGAGTAGAGACCAAAATTCTGGGCCAAGCACTTAAAGAAGAGAACTTGATAAATATTTAAAAAGAATGGCCAGAGAGGTAGGCAGAGAGTCATAAGAAATGTTTATGGAAACCAAGGGAATAGAGAGTTTTCTGAGACGAGGAAGTGATCAACAGAAACAAAAGTCACTTTGCTGAAAATTGACTTTCAGTTTGACATTTTAATACTCACTATAATCTATATATATAAAAGCCTAAGCAACCAGCCAACTGCAGTAGCTATGATGTGCACTGATCACCAGGGGGCAGATGCTCAATGTAGGAGCTGCTGAACTGTGGTCACTTGGCAGTGGTAGTTCCCGGGTGACACACCTGGAACCAGAGAGGAGGGAGCCCGTTCCCAGGTGCAACAATTGAGAACCGCCCTCTTGCAATCTGGGATTCCTCAGGGGATGTAGGAGAGCCTAATCCTTGAATCCATGCACCAGGCCTCTAGTTCTCTGATAAAATACTGACTTGCTAATTTGACTCTTCACAGTTGCCTTCTCCCACCTTGATTAGAATTTCAGGTTTTCTGTGACTTAAAAAGGGAGGCAGAACTGCCAGTGTATAAGCAGGTATTAATTGATCTTCAATTTCTCTTTAATGTTAGAGAAGCCTGGCAGCAACAATAGATTTACAGGGGCAGAACATGAGAGACTTGGTCCAACGTGAAATGGTCCCCGCTTAGTGTTTATCCTGAGAGTTGGGTCAGTGCTTCTTACTGCTGATGGAGGGAAATATTCATGGCATTTTTTCAGTCCCCCAGACTGCAAATTCCTCATCTCAACACTTAACTGCCCAACAGCTGCTCATTCTGTGCCCAATTCAGGGAGATTTATTTTCAGTGACCATGAAATGACATAGTAGCCATGCCTCAAGAGGATTGGTTCTTTCAGAATGACTTCTACCTTAGTCTGGCAAACCTGAGAAAACTGTCGAGTTTGTTCCAAATGTCAGGTATTACAGTCTAATGAAATTAAATAAGTTCTATAATGAAAATCCATTAGTTTTACACAAAAAAGAGAAAAATATGACACATATTTCTATAATAGCCCTTAGAGTCATCTGATAGCTTTTGAGGAATATTATATATATTTGGCTAAGCGACTGACTGTCCAACTAGTTGGTAGGTATGACACGCGCTGACTATCAGGGGGCAGATACTTAATGCAGGAGCTGCTGAGCTGTGGTGACTTGGCAGCAGCAGTTTTCAGATGCCACACCTTGGAACCAGAGATGAAGCAGCCCAATTTCTCACTGGGTCGCATGATTCTACCAGGGCACAGACCCCACCTGCCAGAGGGACTCTGTTCACTCCATAGATGCCCTTTGAAACTAAGTGCTGCCCCAGGTGTAGCTGGCCGGGGAGGGACCACTGGAGGTTGCCTCCAGGGCGTGTCCAGCCCCTTTTGCCCAGTCCTGCCCCACTAGCCACCTTCTAATTAATTTTCTTTCAATGTGCATGAGTCTGTGCACTGGGTCACTAATTGTTATATAACAAACCACCTTAAAGGTGAGTAGTTTAAAACAACATTGCATTGTTATTTTTTTATGATTCAATGGTTTGATTTGGTATTTTCTATGTACATTTCATCTGAACTCACTCATGCAACTGCATTCATTCAGCTGTTGGGTTGGCTGAGATGGAACCTTCAAGATGGCCTCACCCTCATCTGGCAGTTGGTGCTGGCTGTGGGCTGGGCACCTCCATTCTCTTCTACACAAGCTCTCACTCTCCTGCAAGGCGGAACATGACCATCTCAGGGCAGCAGTACAAGGATGTGAAAGTGAGGAGAAAGCCACACAGAGTCATTTCCTCTGCATTTTATTTTCTGGGAGAGTCACAAGCCCACCCCAGATTCCAGGGTGGAGAAATAGACTCCATTTCTAGATGGCAAAAACTGCAAATTGTTCTTCTTCGTTACCTTGTGTTTGTTGATTATTACTTACCGAAGATGCTGTATGAAAAGAAGAGCAAGTTCTCTGAAGCCAGAGTACTTGAATCCGAGTTCCTCCCATTTCCACCCACTCTGCTACTCCTTTCTCAGTGGGCTGTGTGAGTATTCGATGGTATCTTACTTATAATGTGCTTAAAAGAGTACCTAGGTCATAAAAAACACTCAGTAATTATTAACCTCTTTTATTAGTATTTTAAATGGCCTATATTTCTATTCCATATTATAATATAAACATTTTCCTATGTAATTACAGATACTTTCCATACATATTTTAAATTTCTTTTTAAAAAATATTTATTGTTCAGTTTATTAATTACATTGTTCCCTTTTTTCCCCCTATAGCTCCCCTCCACCCTGTACCCATCCCACCCTCTGCACTCACCCCCCTCCACTGTCTTCTCACATAGTTGCATGATTTTTGTCCAGTCTCTTGCTGCACTTCCCACACCCCTTTTCTCCCCAAGAATTGTCAGTCCATTCCCTCTCTATGTCCGTGTTTCTGTTACATTCACCAGTTTATCCTTCTTCTTCCTCTTCTTAAAGAATATCTTTCAGCATTTCATATAATATTGGTTTGGTGGTGATAAACTCCTTTAGCTTTTTCTTATCTGCAAAGCACTTTATCTGACCTTCAATTCTGAATGATAGCTTTGCTGGATAGAGTAATCTTGGTTGTAGATTCTTGCTATTCACCACTTTGAATATTTCTTGCCACTCCCATCTGGCTTGCATCATTTCGTTGAGAAATCTGCTGACAATCATATGGGTGCTCCCTTATAGGTAACTGTTTTTCTCTTGCTGCTTTTAGTATTCTCTCTTTGCCTTTGCTCTTGGCATTTTAATTATGATGTGCCTTGGTGTGGTCCTCTTAGGGTTCCTATATATTGAGGTTCGGTGCGCTTCTTGGACTCCTAAGTCAATTTCTTTCACCAGGTGTGGGAAGTTTTCCGTCACTATTTCTTCAAATAGGTTTTCATTGTCTTGCTCTCTCTCTTTTTCTGGCACCCCTATAATTCGGGTGTTGGTATGCTTGAGGTTGTCCCAGAGGCCCCTTATACTATCTTCAATTTTTTGGATTCTTTTGGTTTCTTGCTTTTTCAGCTGAGTGGATTTTACCTCTTTGTATTTTAAATCTTTAACTTGGTTCTTGGCATGCTCTAGAGTACTTTTAGGTCTTTCTATAATATTTTTTATTTCAGTCAGTGTATACTTAATTTCTGGTTGGTCCTTTTTCATATCCTTTAGAGTCTCCTTCATATCCTTGAGGGTCTCGTTCATTTCCTTGTAAGACTCATTCATTTCCACATTGGTCTTGTTCATTTCCTTGCAGGTCTCGTTCATATCCTTGAGGGTCTCGATCATTTCCTTGTAGGTCTTGCTTATTTCCTTATAGGTCTCGACCTTTTCTAGAAGCCTCTTGAAAAGCCTTATAACTGTGGTTTTGAACTCTATGTCTAGTCGTCTTTTTTCCTCCATTTCTTTCACACCTGATTTTTTTCCATGTCTCTGCATGGTGGCTGCTTTATGTGGTAGATATCCTCTAAGAGACAATGGCTCAGCCTCCCCAGTTACCTGAGGTGGGTACTCTTACTGCAATCCTTTATGGGTTGTATAGTATTTTTGAATTTAAACCCAGCTTGTTGTTGTTAGCCCTAAGAGGGTTTGACCACCAGGCCAATTGGCTATGAAGGGAGACTGTGTTCAGGTTGGATGGGCGGAGTCTCTGAGCTGAGCAGGCAGCCTCAGCATCAGCTACGTCCTATGCAGTGCTCGCGTGCGCGTGTCTCTGTTGGGTGGTAATTGTTGCAGGCACCTCCAAGAGAAAGCCGCTAGTCTCTACCCCTTGCCAGACAACTCTGCCTCTCCCCAAATGAGTCTGCACACCCAAAGTCTCACCAGGGTTATAAAACAAAGCAGTCCAGTGGTCTCCGGGACCAGGGGACAAGTCACCAGGGAGCAAGTCGCGCGTCTGTGCTGTCGCACAGTTTACACACGCAAACTGCTTTTCCAAGCAACCTGGTTTCTCCTCAGATTAGGAGACCTCTGCCGTGCCCGGCTTCCAGGGTACATACCCTGGACCTCGGACCTCGCCTGGCACTGGGGAATCCGTGCAGTAGGACGTCTCTGCCCTCCCCATTGGAGAAATCCAGCCAGGTTGCTGCTGCCAGCCCTCCAGCCCGCACGCGGCCAGGGCTCCTAACCTCTGTTTCCATGCGTATCTTCAAGGCTGTGCTCCGCCGCTCTTCTGAGTCTCAGTGTCCCACCTTTACTTTTATTTGTGGAGTTTTCACTCAGCTAGCTGTCCGGTGATTCGGGGTGATGTTTGTTTTGTTGTTTTGTTGTAGTTTTTGAATTGTTGCATGGGGCAGAACAATAAGTGTTTACCTATGCCGCCATCTTGGTTGCTCTCCATATTTTAAATTTCTATCCAGCAATTCTTTATGTGGCTATACCATCTCCTTAATCATCTCCTCTATAGTATATTTAATCCAATTCCCATTATTAGCTATTACATATGGAATGCAACACTAATTTTTAGGTACAAAGCTATTTGTATTTGGGGGTGTGCACAGACTTATGTGACTTTGCCCATATTTTTGTGGTTATTTCCATAAGCTAGATTCTCAAAATTGGACTTCCTGGTATTGTTTAATGGATACATATTGCCAAATTCCCTCTCAGAAGAGCACAACTGTTTACACCCCACCCACAAGATCTGAGAGAGGTACCGCTTCTCATGTGGTATTACCTCCTGATAAAGCCTATGAGAAATCCAGACTATCCTAATTCTCCTCCCAGTGGAAACAGATTAAAGCTCAGTAGAAAGGCAGCCTTAGATGCCATTTAAAAATGTTAGGGAAAATATGTGGGGGATGGAAGCAGACATGTCTAGTGAAAATAGAAAAACAAATATTCACATTAAAATAAAATAGTTGCCATCTGTTCTTTCAACAATAAACTAAAAGAAACACACTTAAAGTAGTAGTTAAAATTGCTATTTTTATTTAGTTGACTAGTTTGATTTTCTTTAGGATAATGTCCAAGTAATGGGAAAACCGAAATGCTAAATAAACATCAGAATTTCCACAGCAGCCAAAATGCCCTGTTATGATCCTGTACAAAGCAAAAGAGGATAATGGGTGATTTTGACATTTATAGAGGGTATTGGCTCCCATCATTAGACGGATGACTCCAACATAGTGACAAGAAGTCCTAATCTTTCAATCATATTTTAATAGAACAAATTTTCTATACTCAGGAACATGAATAGGCTCTTGGCAGTGTGGGTTATTTTAATGGACACATCACTTTAAGCTAAACCTTCTCCATCTGTTCAGCTCTCTAATTACCAATGCATAAAGTGCATAATTCACAATTACATCATAAAAACAAAATCTACATTATATCAACTTATGCCAGAGCTTTTCAATCTATGCTATTTGGCATCTGTTGTGGTATTAATATTTGCTCTCCTCCAACAAATCAGAGGCAAATGCACCACTTTCCCAATTAGAAAAATCAGAAAAAAAATTACTTGCTTGCAAGAGGAAAAGGAATTCTTTAATGTACCATTTTCTTTCACAGTGGCGTCTTATTGTGTAATATCACTTACTTTCTGCTATAATCAGTCATTCCAGTAGAGTTCAATCCCTCTCTGAGTTGGGCCTTCACAACTTTCATCAGAGAGAGAGGTCATAAAAAACCTAAAATGTTTACATACTACAATGGTAAAGTTATATCTTAGCTCACTTTAGAAATATAAATAATATATTTGAGAACATACAGAGAAAATAAATTATATGTTATACTATATATAATGTATATGTATGATTTTTCATCCCAGGAAAGATTGGACAAGTCTGGAAAGCTATTAGGGGGAAAACACAATAACACAGGAGGATACTAAAGGGAAAAAGAAGGGGAAAATGTAGATAGGCCACAGGCAATCCACTTGCTCCGCCATCCCTTCTCCCATCTTAGTGTCTGGAGGTTGAGGGATGTATAGACTCCCCTGAAGACCATGTCCCTAGCTGCTCTGCATTGCTCTGGGATTCCACATGCTTAGCTTTGGTCAGGATGTACTAGTAGTCCTTTGATGTTTATAATTGTTTATAAAAGTAGGCTCTTTGCCTAGCTTTGGTCAGGATGTACTAGTAGTCCTTTGATGTTTATAATTGTTGGCATCTGTTTGTTTTTGCCTATCTGGTCCACTCAAGGACAGGGTACTTCGAGTTCCCTTGTGTGGTGTCACCACAGTGACCCTCACCTGGAGGCCTAATGAGGGCCTTGTTTCTGGTGACAATCATGTAAAACTTGGACAAAAAGTTGGAGAGTGCTGAGAGCTTCAGATAGCAAGGAGAACATCCAGTTCAAGAAGCTTTCCTTTTGCTGTAGGTAAGAGCGATACCACTCAAGCAAGTAAGGCTAGAGGATGGGTCTTAGAGGCTGGCTTCTACATCTGTGTAGACACTGTTAATTTTTTTTATTAATCCTCCTGAACAAATCACTTAGGGGATATTGGCACCCTGTAGATGCAGAGAGTATCCTGTTAATGAGACATGCAGCAAGTTCATTGAGCATCTATTTCCCCATAATATCATACACATATCTCCTATAACACTTATCAACTAATATAATTATTTCTTCACATTTGTTGAAATAATTGGATGGGGAGAACCCTTAAGTTAGTATTACTAGCTAAATGTGTCTATTGCATTAGTGCACTTGCTAATTTACTTCTTAGCCAGTATTTAGGAAAGAATGAGAATTGAGTCAGTTGTAAACATGTCATCTTGCACAGTATTAAGCTTTACAAGGTGAGGGAATTCTATTTGTAATAGTGACTTTATTAGGTTCACATCTGCTGATTTCTATAATGTTTGTTCTGAATACTCAGAATGTTTTATCTTTCAAAAGAGTTTTGGGAAAAAAACGAAAACAAAACCTTTGCATGTGTTTTACATTTATCATAGTGACTAGCGAAGCTATGATTCAAGACCAAGTTTCCTTAGTCTCTTCTTAGACTCATACTCATTCCCAAACAACTCAAGATGAGGTGACCTCAGAATTTCTTCTCCCATGCTATGAAGAAAGCTTTCAGAATCTTCTTTCTGAAACCTCAGTTGTAGATATACAATGTGGTATCAACGATATTTGCGGATAACGCTGAAATTTATTTTAAGAAATTCCTTATTGTACATTAAATATAAATTGCAAAATATCTTCTTATCTTCTATGATAAATAAAATTGTACTCCTACCATTATTTCTGGGCACTTATTTAATTCATAAATTATAGCAGAAATGAAAAACTGGG
This sequence comes from Antrozous pallidus, assembly GCA_027563665.1. Taxonomy (NCBI): domain Eukaryota; kingdom Metazoa; phylum Chordata; class Mammalia; order Chiroptera; family Vespertilionidae; genus Antrozous; species Antrozous pallidus. Next base: position 31,182,151 of record CM050522.1, on the reverse strand, counting down.
TCCTAGTTACAAAAAGAATAGCAAACTCATAATTATTTAATAAAATACCATCTAAAACATGATGCCTGTCTATGAGGGATTAATGCAACATTGTAGCAAAAACTTTTGCTATAAGCAGAGATTTGATTTCTTGCTTGGAAACTTTTGCTAGATATCCACTCTGTAGAAATGTAGCTCAAACAACTGCAGCTGGCATTTCAGCATCAGCAACATGTCCACAACCCAATGTCTGCTATTATCCACCATGTCCCAAAAAACACATTCTATTAAAACAGAGCTACTGTTCTCTAACTACATTCAGCTTAGATTCACTTCTCTTTTCTCACATTGTTCCCTCTGAACATCGCATTAGGCCTTTCCTCCCTGCATGAAGTCCTAATCTCCATCTCTCAAATCCATTCATCTTCTAAACCCTGTTTAGATATCATCTATCCTTAAAGACTTCCTCCCATGGATATAATCTCTCACCTCGCTGATCCCTCTTTATAATGAAATAATTATTTTATTCTCTCTACTACTTAATAAGTCCCTTGACTATAAAGACAATACCATAGTAATTTAAAGTCTTCTGCAGTACCCAACATGATGGCTGACAGGTAATAGGCGCTAGAAAAATCCTTACTGAATAGATAGAGCTCCTTATAGGAGTGTGGGGGCATATATTGGAATTCCTTGATATCTCAGCACCCTAACATAGTGTCAGCCCAAAGTTGGTGCTTAGGAAACATTGGTTGATGAATCAAATCATAGAAAAGGAATTCAGACATTCTACTTGCCCTTTTCCCCAACACCAGAAGGAAAGACCTGAGGATCTACTTTTTAAAATTGTGTGGTCCCTTTAAAAAGAAGCCTGGCCATCCCAGAAGGTCAGCAGTAACACTCAGTGCAGAACACAGTGATCACATCAATATTAATAGGTTCAGTGAAGTGCCCCTGGCTCCAGTGCAATCTGATTAATAAAATAAAAAAACTAACTCTAAAAATAATTTGCCTCCTGGATACCTTAAAATGGATTTTACTAATGAAGGGAGAATAACGAGCATGGATCTCTCCTTTCTTACCAGTGAATCCAATGTTAAAACAGGCATGAGTCTAAAATGGCATATTCTTAACTGCCATCACCACTTCTTGAACATTTTGCACACTCTTCATCAATGGTTACAATTTGAGACATTTTAGCAGCCAATTAAGGGATGAAAGGCTAAGGGTGAGGGAAATAAGGAAAGGCAAAGGAATCAGACTTGGTTTTCATTTAGTTTATTTTAGCTTCACTTGGTATTGTTCAATAAGCAGATTACTATGTGGAAGATCATAGAACGGCATGTTTATAACAAAATATGGGACTGTTGCCCAGCTAGCATGGCTCAGTGGTTGAGTATCCATCTATGAATCAGAGATCTTTGCTCGATTCCTGGTCAGGGCATATGACTGGGGACAGGTTTGATCATCAGTAGGGGGCATTCAGAAGGCAGCTGGTCAGTGATTTTCTCTCATCATTGATGTTTTTATCTCTCTCTCCCTCTCCATTCCTCTCTGAAATCAATAATATATATTTACTAGAGGCCTGGTGCATGAATTAATGCACAGGTGGGGTCTGGCTGGACTGCCCTGATGGGGGCCCATGGGACTGGGCCAGTGTAGGGGACGGGCCATGGGCAGTTGGCCAGCCTCCTGGCCCTGATAGGGATGTTGGGGGCCGATTGGGGGCTGGGCAGGCCACGGGGAGGCCAATTGGGTCCCGGATCAGGCTGGTTGGCTGTCATAGCCACCAATCATTCTGGTCATTCTGCTGTCCCGGTTGCTGGGCTTTTAGATAGATGATAGATAGATAGATAGATAGATAGATAGATAGATAGATAGATGATAGGTAATTTTTTAAATGGAACTATTGGCAGACATAAAGATCACATATTTTTATTTACAATTCTCTTTACCTTTAGAGTAAAATCAGAATAACATGCAGCTGGATGAATGGGTAGTGAGAGAATGGGAAATGCTGTTCCTCAAATCTCACTGGCCAGCAACCAGGCTGGGGAGCATTTCAGAGGCTGGTGCTGCCCTTTCTTCCCATGTTATTTGATCCTGGGAGTTTTCCTCCTCTGGTGTATGTGTGTGTGTGTGTGTGTGTGTGTGTGTGTGTGTGTGTGTGTGTGTAAAAGAGAAAGACTAACAAACTGAGACAGACAGATTGAGAGGCAAGCAGAGATGAGAGTAGGTAGAGGGATAAAGAGAGAATGCCATTGGAGTTTTGAAATTCACATCAATCTCTTAAGCTCTCCCCCATCAGCTTTAAAAAATAAATAGGCAAGACTAGAAATACGTAAGGATAATGGGAAACACCCTTAATCCTTCATACTTTAATCATTTATTGTCCTAAAAGTATGGTGTTGAACCAGATCCTTTAAAATATTTTCTCCCAGTTCTATTTCCTGAATTGAAAATATTCCTTAGCTGTCACATGCTATGATTCTTTCATCTCCCGAAGTTACTAAGAAGTCCCATATTATGCTCTAAAAATACCCCTTTTTTATGGAATCATAGAATACTGTCTCTGGAAAGCACTTTGTACATAACCACACTTCCCTCACTACCCTCCCTTTTATGCCGAGGAGACTGGAATCTAAATCCCTGCCTGTTCAGCTCATTGTTTTCTGTTGAGAGTTGCTGATTTTTTTTTCTTGCATCACTCTGACTCCAAGCCAGTTCATTTTAATGTACAAGATTGCATTGGTATGTAATAAAGAAAAAAACCCTAAGTAAGTAAAACTATGAATGTGCCCTATATTGATGGAAGACTTCTAAGAACTTCATTCACTCATTCAATCAGTAAAAATTGACTGAGTATCTATTTGCCAGATACCAGAGAAAGAAAAGAGGATAAAACAGACTCTATTTTCACCAATTCTCTCCACCAATGAGGAGAACCCAGAAGGCTGGTGCACAACATGCATGGGCTTTCTCCTCTGACACCTTCTCGTTCTGTCCTTTTTCCTTTCCACCATATCTATTTTCCCACCCACTTTGCGGTTTTGTGCCAACCTGAAGTCAGTGCGAACAGACTGCTTTCAGCTCCAGGTTGAAGAGTTCACTAATGGAGGCACAAACACCTGTAGAAACTTTGTTTTTCAGAGCCATAAAAAGGCTGCCTTTAAACCCATGATTAATTTCCTCTGCAAGGAAATGTGTTAGTCTCAGTGAGTGCCCCTGCTGCTAAATTAACTTCTGACCCTTTCTATGTCCTTCCCAATGACTCTTTGAAAGTTTCGGATTTCTTCAATGAAATCAATAATTTGAGAAGGAAATCACATCACCATGGGGCCACCTTTGAAGACTTCTATTGAGGGCAGCACACAGTGTGGGTCAGATAGCCCCTCCTGACTTTGCCATTTGAAACCTTGGTGCTGAGCTGGCCTTGGCAGCATTCTGCCTGAGCTCTTTATTGAATATGCTTCTCTTTTGATCTGCCTCTAATTTACCCTGTTCTTTGTGCTGCCTTCTGCTCTACTGGGAATCGATGGATGTTTATTGTGCCACTGGTTGTATCCCTAATTGCTTGACTATGAACCCCTTGAATGTGGTTGCTTTATTTCTTCTCTAAAAAAACGCCTTTTGCTTTCTCCATTTCATATATTAATGTTTCCACAGCTCTCAGAACTAAGTGACGTAGCCTAAAGACATTTGAATACTTGGGGAATTTGAGTTACAGTCATGACAAATAAAAATAACTGGATTGCCCCTGAAATAGCTCCTGAGAGAGACATTTGATATGGGCCTTATGTTTTAGCCCAATTCTACTGTAGACTAGATTCTACTGGATTTGACTCACTTTGATGTTCCTCTGCAAGTCATGCAGAAAAATCTTGGCCTCTCCCTGTCCTCTTCTCACCAGTGGACTTTAATCACCTTTGACATAGGCTATGCCCAAAACCCCTGGTAACATCCTGAAACTTGTATTTGTTTTGTGGCCCTCATGCTGTTCCCAGTGATCATCTTCACTAATGGTGGGTGTCAGTCCATTTGAAATTAATCACATCAGATTGAGGAATACATTCATATAAAATCTTAGACGGCCACATTTCCCCAATAAAATATTCATAACATGAAGCTTTCACCTTTATAAATCATGGTTACTCTATTGATTTTTTCCCCACATTTTCCAAACAAGCTCGTAAATTTTTTAAAACATGGATGAGAGAAAACAACATCAATGAATAGATGGATATATTTTTCAATTACATGCATTTCTGATTTTACTACTGCCTTCAGCTTACGTTAGAAGAATGAGATGCTGTATAGAAAGGGGATCTTCTAAACCTAATGGATGTGGAGGTTGATTGCTTAATAAAAAGTTATTGATCATGATGGCTATTGCTCTTGAAGTTAAATTAAAAGATTAATTTAAATTAAAATTATTTAGTTACTAGTGTCTGAATTATGAAAAGTATTGCTTATGAGTTTGTATGTATTCTTAATTATTGACATGCATGTTTATTTGACTTTATTTTTACTAGTAATCCTTGTTTGAGGCAACACATGTGAAATGAATAGAGAAGGAAAATGTTTTAGTTATGTGTTGCTACATAACAAACCACTCCAAAACTTAGTGGCTGAAAACCACAGCAATTTATTATTGATTCCATGAGTTGAATAGATTCAGTTCTTTTACTTTGTGTGAATCCAGGTGCCTCACTACTCACTGCAGGGTGGTCTCTTGCATGGTAGCCTGAATCTTTTTTATCGCAGTTGTTTTCTAAGAGAAAGAAGCAGGAACTGCCAATCTTCTTAAGGTCTGACTTCTTTCAAAACTCAAGAGAAGGAAATATATACGATAGTTCTTGGTGGGTGGACTGGAATCAATGTATGGCAAGGAAAATTGCTGTTGGCCATTTTTGGAAACAAATATAGAAAGTATATCATACTGTTCATAGAGGTAGATGTCTCCCAAATTATTTACATTTGCTGAGCAAGCCATAAAAATATTTTTGCTGGAAAACTATCCTTCTAAGAATAAAGGACCACTTGGTATATGATTGAAATAAAAGTGAGGTATCTGAAATAAATGTGACAAAAGCATATTATTATCTGTGTGCATTTCTCTTTTATTATCTAATCAAATGGTAGGCCATGCACCAGATACAGATAAATTAAACTTTGTTCTATATATAAAAGAGGCAAAGGAGTCAGTGCAAGTGGTATGTGTGTATGTGTGTTTGAGTGGGTTTTCTCCAGAAAGTCTCAAGTAAGGCTATGATGCATCAAAAGTAACTATGTGACTAATTGGAAGCTAGAACCTTGCTTTTGTACCATGACTAGAAGGAATACTAGTTCTCACTAAGATGTAAATGACTAAAAGGTTGAATATGTTATCCTCCAGAATAATTTTCATTTAACACAAGACCAAGGCATATGGTATGAATGCATTTTTTTGTGTTTGGGCATCAAGTTGCAGAAGCTGTACATCAGAGTTTCTGACTTCTAGAAAATTAATCAAATATAGCTCTGGGTCCTCTCACCCTCTCTGTTCTAAGAAAATGCAAAGTAATAGCCATGACATAAGCAAAATGTAATTAGAAAAGCAATCTGTTGGAAAAAGAAATGCTAATGCTTTTCAAAATGAAGCACTGTACCATGTAGAGAATTTGGTTACTATCCATTGTTTCAGAGGATCCATGCCATGGTTCCTCACCATTAGCCTTGATATTGGAAGAAAGTCATTTCCATTTTATTCTTGACCTCCAAACTAACCAAAGTCTTTACAGTACCAAGTAATGCTGCTTAGAGGAGTTTTCAGGACTTATTAATGTAATACTTTGAAATGAATTACAAGGAAGAAGTGGCATATTTTATTGCAAGCATTCTTTTATTTTTGTTTGTAAATGACATTCTTTGATATTGTGGATAAGAAAAAATAGGGGGAAAAAGTCAGTCATCATGAATAAATCATCAGTGAGAGACGCCTGAATTATGTGCTGTCATCTCTATCTTTCCAGCCTTGACAAGCACAGTGTGTGGCTGCCATTAAGAGAAAACGTGTCGTGGTACCAGCTATTCTAAGCACTAGTGAATGGCAAAAGTAAAAGGATGGGATGGTGGTGTGCTCATGGTAGCCATAGTGGTACTGGCGGAAAATGGGAAAGCCCAGGACAGGAACTGTGGTTCTGGAAAACTTGTAGGAATGTGAGTAGAACCCAGAGGCACCACTGGCTTAACAAAAAAGCAGCAGTGGTAAGAATGCTTCTTACATTTGCATACATTTGTGATTTTGTCTTTGCTGAAAGTAAATCCATGTAAGGCATTATGGTAGGCAATTCACATAGATTACTTCACTTAATTCTCATGGCAACTCAATTAGGTCAATATTATATATATGGTGAGTTCAAAATAAGCATGAATAAGCAAATTAATTTGCCCAAGATATTCAAACAAAAAAATTACAGAGATGGGATTAAATCAAACAAATCCAATTTCAGACTCAAACACCATGCTATAGATATAATTGATATACTACTAGAGGCCCAGTGCATGAAATTCATGCACAGGTAGGGTCCCTAAGCCTGGCTAACAATCAAGGCTGATGGGGTCTTCTGGCTGCTGGCCAAGGAGACATTTTGCATATTAGCCTTTTATATATAGATAGTAAACATCATCCTTTTGGTGTATAGGTTTTTAAATATATATATTTTTATTAATTTTAGAGAAAGAGGAAGGGAGAGGGAGATAGATAGGTAGAGAGAGAAACACCGATCTAAGAGAAAAACATTAATTGGCTGTCTCCTATGCACACCCCAATCAGGGATCACACCCACAATCCAGGCATGTGCCTTGACCAGGAATCGATCTGGTGACATTTTGGTGCAGAGGGCAATGCTCAACCAATTGAGCCACAGTGGCCAGTACTGATGTATAGATTTATGAGTTTGGGCACATGCACAAAATCATGTAACTACTACCACACTCAAAATATAGAGGCACTTTCATCACCTCTTCAAATTCCTTCATGCCCCTTTGAAGTCAACCCTCTACGCTTCCGCCTTCCCTAACCTCTGGCAACCACTGATTTGTCTCCTTTACAGTTTTCACTTTTCCAGCCTTTTGAGTCTGGCTTCTTTCATTTAACACAAGCATTGAGATTCATTCATATTGCCATAATTAGCAAATTATACCTTTTTATTACCAAGTACTCTCCCATATTTATTCATTCATCCATTGAAGAACATTCAGGTTTTAGTTTTTCAAATTCCAATATCTTAACCATGATAAAAGACTGTATTTTCTCAATGAGAAATCTTTTCTAATTATCATAGCCAGAGTCCCCAATGATATCTTTGTTTATGTATTCTCTCTTGGGTTTCCTGAGAACTTCTATGTAGAGCTATAAAGAAACACGAAATCTGCTCTATCGCAAGTACAGCCCTACAGTGTCAGTTTCTCTCTCATGCAGAAATGCCATTAAATTTTCATTATAATGGTCATACAGTACCTGTCACAAAGTAAGTGTTTAAAACTGTATGAGATGAATAAAGAAACAAATGAATACTAAATAAATTATCCAAATTAATTTTCCAGCACAGGATGTAGAGGAGAGGGTAATAAAATCAAGATTGGTAATTCAGCCTTGGTTTGGAAATACAGACAGTTTAATAAATGATGTATAATGTACCAAGAAATATTAATATAGGATTCTAGAAGTCTATACGTTATTTCCCTACACTGGGCCAGTACCATTATTTGAAAAGTGAAAAAAAATTATTGTTGATCTAATTTCACAACATCAAATAACTACTTTAACTGTATCTTTTCTCAGTTCTAAACATTTTTCTTATGTAACTAGCTGGTAATTTCATTGAATTGACCAAATCAGCTATTGCTTTGACATTTGTGTTTTTCTAAAAATTTATTTTCTTATGATAACATAGCTTCAGAATATTTCTACTCAGTTGAATACAGGTTTTCAAAATCCTATTCCTTTTAACAAGGCAATATACATACTGAATTTAATATATTTCAGTTCGAAAACACTTTTAACAAAATTCCACATTTGTGACATGGGTGTTTTGTTTTTTTTCTGCAAAGGATACACATCAACAACATCAAGGCACTGAGAAAACACAGAGATTGGAGTCAAAATAGATTGGTTCAATTCCTTGTTTGTCATTATCAGCAGTGTGACTCTTGGGTAATCATAAAAACTCTCTGAGCTCTATTTCTTTATCTATTGGATGAAGATAACTTATGTGCCTTCTGCCTGGGAATATTGTGAGGCCCCCAAAAATGTTATGTATATGAATACCCCTCATATTCTGTGTAATGAGCAAGTGTGTCACCAATGTCCAGGGCCACCCTGGTACTAAGATTTTTCTTGCATAAGCCTTTCCTAATCATCAAGTCCACCCACACACTCTACTATCCAGGGCTTATAGGTGTTCTGGGCTTTTTTAAATGAGCAAAGCTTTCTCAAAGGGCAGTTGACATGAAACCTAATATCTTGTGGCATCAATGAGCTTCTTTTTTGTGATGTGAGAAAGCCCCTCACTTCCAGAATTACATAAACTGCCCAGGTGATGAGTGGGACTACTAGAAGTAGTAATTAGTTCTATAGAAATCAATAGAGTCTATGTGTTCAGCTCAGTACCCAGTGTGGTACAGGCCACACTGGAAGCTGGACAATGTTGACCTTAACTCCTCTCCAAAAGCCCCACCCTACCCTTATCAGGACATATCTTCTCTGAGGTCACACTCCCACTTCCCCCTCATTCTCCAGCACAGGATGCCCTATGGTAATTTTTCTAAAGCCGTGGTGTGGCTTGTGTGTCTTTCTATCACTAGATCTTCACTTTTTATTTTCAAAATACGTTTTGAAACAATTTGGATTTCTCTAACTAATTAAGATAAATGTGCTAGGAAAGCATTAAAGACAGAGATTTCAAGACAATATCAACTGGAAGTATAAAGCTCTATGCTAATAAAAATATTCTTATTGAATATATCCTCTCCAATTTTGACAGTTAGGTTTCTGACAACTCAGATGATGGAGGAATTATAGATGAAAAATATGGGGATTTGAGAGAAAAATAAGATAAGGGGATTGAAATAGAGAGTGAACTGATGGAAGACTTTGAAAATATTTTTACCTCAACTGAAATAATACATATTAAATAAAGAATAGCTCAGTGATATTTTCATACATATAAAATTCATAGAAATTAGAACTCCAACTAATTTCTTACTGCCATTTCTGTCCACTGGTAACTTTACAACATTTTCTTGCTTCAACAGTTTTTATTAGATGCTTATAAATTTGTTTTGCTTGATAGCAGATCATATACATACCATGGCATATGGTAGATATTAACTCATTCAACTCTGTTCTAATCAACTTTGTGGCATGTGTTTCTGCAGGATTATCTTAGAGCTTAGATTCTGAAAGTGCTTGGTCCCCACCAAAAAGATGTACCTATGAAAGGACTGGCAGGCAGCAGTGAAATGGGACACTTTTGCTAGTGAGAAGAGCCATGGAAGCATTTTGCTTTCAGCAACAGCAGAAACAAGGCTCTAAGTGTTCAGTCCTTAATTTGGTGGGTGTTGTTCTTAGGTGGGATATCTGCTGTGTTGGCATGGCTTGTGGCTGTGATGTCATGGTTCTGGACCCAGGTGTTTCCCGAGGAGCTCCTTAATCCTCCAATGGTGGCTGAGGGAGTGTAAGCAAGACCCTGCAGTTGAGGAAATGGCTTCTAAGTTCCTCACTTCTGATCGTTCCTGCCTTCCCTGTGTAACAACAACAACAGGTCCTTTGATGGGTTAGTTCTGCATGTTGCTTTCAGATTCAATCTTGAAACCTCTGCCTACAGCCCACATTTCTTAAAGCAAGTAATTCAGTGATTAACTCTCTTTCATATTTGAACCCTAATTTATACATAACCTAAAACATTTTGGTGTAATTCCAATTTTAATACCTTTTCTCATTTATGATTTGAATTATTGACTCTTTTTATGGGCTTCTATAAGCCACCCTAAGGGCACAGAGTAACTTATATACCTGGGATGGAAATAGATTGATGAAATCTTTCTTCAAAGAGTTCCCTTTTATTTCTACAATGTTTGCTTCACAGATAGGGTTATTTACAATATCTGCTCTGTTCATAAAAATGTGAAGCTAGAAAATAACAAAACTGCAGAATTGGGCTAATTGTTCACCTGTTGCACCTCCAAAAGGTTGAGTTCTCACTGTATGAGCAGGCACCTGAAATGCATTTTAAAAGTGAAATCATTCTCAATGCTTTCATGCCTTTCAAGTCTGCATTGCAAAAAAACTTCAACTACTTTTTCATCCTTTTATTTTTCCTTCTAATCATTCCAAAAACAAGTGGTTTGAGATCATAGAACTGCAAAACTAAATCTGGAAAAGCTGTATAGAGATAAATATGTGTATACTAGATTGTGGAATGAGTAGCAAGCTCATATGGGAAATAATTATCATTATCTATGTAGTTTGAATTTTGATCAAAGTGATCAATATATTCATTTTCATATTTTAGAGAAGGCATCACAAAAGCATTTGTGAAAATATTTTTTAAAATTTGAATTGACCCCAAGTCCATTTCTTGATTTAATTCCTAAAAATTAAACTAATGTATTCTGTTTTGTGTTTTCTTCTCATTCATTTTCAATTTTATTTAAACAAAAATTGAAGAAGTATTTTCTTGTCATTTCTTTTACCAATGTCCTTAGATATTGCTGATAAAATTAAAAGGTCATTATATGTATTTATGATTTTATCACATTATTTTGCCTACTTTCCCTCATTTTAGAATGATTTCATGAACAGAAGAGAGGGAAGAGTGAAAAGGAATGAGGGGAGAGGAGGAAGAGGAGGAGGAAAAGACCTTTTATCTTTCCCAAGAGAGTAAAATAATACTTACAGGCACAGAAATCACAAATTGTTGGCTGAAGACTAGTAAAAGCATTTCACCGATGGCCATTACCCTTGAGAGAGCACTCAATGTCTGGTGTTTAATAGTCTGGCATTTTAAGTGGTACATTGAAGCTTATAAAATATATTTAGTAGTTTGCTTTGGATTAACTTTGACTGCTTTTTTCTATACCTGCATTTTGAAAAAAGTGAAAGGGGAAGAGGTTGGCTCAAAAAAGACTGGGCGGAAAAGTTGAAACAAATACAGGGAAAGCAAAGGATTTCTCCAGAGGGCCATTAGCCTGGCTTCAGCCATTTAGTTCCTATTACTTAGCCTATCTCCAAGCATGTGCATAGGGGGACTATACTAGTTAGGGGGCTGTCTTCACTGCTGAAAGGCTCATCTGTGCTTCTCACTGACTGATGCATCAGATGAGGCCAAGCCTGGGCCTTCGATGACTGATACTTACCCATCCCACATATACCCTTATCTCTCATAAATGCTGTGGGAATACAAGAGGGTGATATTTGAAAAGCATTTTTAACTCTAAAAAATGTTCAAATCTCTCTATTAATAAAAATGTTGTTGTTATAAATCCTAGACTAGGCACAGATATAAAAGTTTCAACGTCAGCCAGATTTGGGATTTCAGAGTACTTTAGATTCACCAGGTAGATAAAACACTAGGCCTTCTATGATGGGAGAATGCTGATGTGTAATTTTTTCAGACATAAGCCTAAACCCAGGGAAAAGTGGGGAAGGACACTAGGAGACAAATAGGAAATATATCCAAAAATAGGATACCAGACAAATGGGAAAAATAAAACCCTTAAAAGTTTTAGAACTTAAGAAAGTGTACACAGGCTCTCTGGGTGTGGGGGGGGGGGGCAGGGGGGAATGCACCACTATTAAAGAATATAGAAGAACTGATTTTTAAAAATTGCCTATTCCTGAAGGGGACACCTTGATAATATATTACATGCTCTAATGAATCTATAAATTACATGTAATTCCAAAGGCACTTCAGCTTGATATTTTTGAGCAATTTAATAAAGTTATCTAAATGTATATAGAAAAGAAAAAAGTCACCTTTGAATAGGTAAAGTAAAAGCAATATATTTCCAATCAATCACTAAAACATATTACAAAGCCATAATAGTAAAAATTATTCCTGCATTGGTGCAAGACAAGCAAGTAGATTTCTGGAACAAAATAGAGAGCTCAGTGATAAAAGTACATGTATAGAGAAATATAATTCATGATTGAGTTACACCACAAATCTGGGAAAAGCAGGATTGTTCAGAAAGCTGCAATCTCTCTCAATAGATGTTTGATTGATTGATTGATTGATTGATGATTGATAGATATTCTCAAACTAACATAGGACTCAAGAATTCTAGGATTGAGGATTTAGGATTATGATCTAAAAGTGAACAGTAATATAAAGATTATAGAAGGTAAAGTAAGATGTTTTTAAAAAAAGAGAAATGATTCATTTTATCACATTAAAATTAATGATTTATTTATTTATTTATTTTTAATCTTTATTGTTCAGTTTATTAATTACATCGTTCCCTTTTATTCCCCCTATAGCTCCCCTCCACCTGGTACCCATCCCACCCTCCACCCTCACTCCCCTCCACTGTCCTCTCCCATAGTTGCATGATTTTTGTCCAGTCTCTTGCTGCACTTCCCACACCCCTTTTCTCCCCAAGAATTGTCAGTCCATTCCCTCTCTATGTCCGTGATTCTGTTACATTCACCAGTTTATCCTGTTCATCAGCTTATTAATTCATTTGATTTTTAGATTCATTTGTTGATAGATGTGTATTTGTTGTTCATAATTTACATTTTTATCTTTTTCTTCTTCTTCTTCTTAAAGAATATCTTTCAGCATTTCATATAATATTGGTTTGGTGGTGATGAAGTCCTTTAGCTTTTTCTTATCTGCAAAGCACTTTATCTGACTTTCAATTCTGAGTGATAGCTTTGCTGGATAGAATAATCTTGGTTGTAGATTCTTGCTATTCATCACTTTGAATATTTCTTGCCATTCCCGTCTGGCTTGCATAGTTTCTGTTGAAAAACCCGCTGACAATCGTATGGGTGCTCCCTTATAGGTAACTAACTGTTTTTCTCTTGCTGCTTTTAATATTCTCTCTTTGTCTTTTGCTCTTGGCATTTTAATTATGATGTGCCTTGGTGTGGTCCTCTTAGGGTTCCTATATATTGGGGTTCGGTGTGCTTCTTGGACTCCTAAGTCAATTTCTTTCACCAGGTGTGGGAAGTTTTCCTTCACTATTTCTTCAAATAGGTTTTCATTGTCTTGCTCTCTCTCTTTTTCTGGCACCCCTATAATTCGGGTGTTGGTAAGCTTGAGGTTGTCCCAGAGGCCCCTTATACTATCTTCAATTTTTTGGATTCTTTTGGTTTCTTGCTTTTTCAGCTGAGTGGATTTTACCTCTTTGTATTTCAAATCTTTAACTTGGTTCTTGGGGTGCTCTAGAGTACTTTTAGGTCTTTGTATAATATTTTTTATTTCAGTCAGTGTATACTTAATTTCTGGTTGGTCCTTTTTCATATCCTTGAGAGTCTCTTTCATATCCTTGTAGGTCTCATTCACTTCCTTGTAGGACTCATTCATTTCCACGTTGGTCTTGTTCATTTCCTTGCAGGTCTCATTCATATCCTTGAGGGTCTCATTCATTTCCTTGTGGGTCTTGCTTATTTCCTTATAGGTCTCGACCTTTTCTAAGAGCCTCTTGAGAAACCCTTTAACTGTGGTTTTGAATTCCATGTCCAGTCGTCTTTTTTCCTCCATTTCTTTCACATCTGATTTCTTTCCATGTCTCTGCATGGTGGCTGCTTCCCTGAGTTGGTCAATTAGCTTTGTGTGGTAGATGTCCTACAAGGGACAGTGGCTCAGCCTCCCCAGTTACCTGAGGTGGATATGGGTTGCACAGTGTTGCTGAAGTTAAGCTCAGGTTAATCGTTGTTAGCACTTGGAGAGGTTGACCTCCAGGCCAATTGTCTGTGAAGTTCAGCTGTGCTCAGGTTAGATGGGTGGAGTATCCAGACCAAGCAGACAGCGTTAGCTCCGCCCTAAGCGGCCCCAGGGACTCTGTGCCGGGGGCAATGGCTGCCAGCACCTCTGTGAGAGAGCCACTGCCGAGCTCCACTGGCTGCCAGAGAATTCAGACTCTCCCCAAAAGAGTCTGTACACCCAACGTCTCACCCAGGGTCGCAAAACAATGCAGTCTGATGGTTTCCCAAATAAAATAGCAAGTCACGAGTGCTCTCTGTGCTATCAGGCAGCTGTGCTGTTCCCAAGTTCACACGCACTCTGCACAAGCTCGCCTTCTGCACAAGCCAGCAGACCCCTGCAGCACCCGAGCTTCGGCGTGCCCTCCCACTGTCCAGTTTTTACCCCATATGATAGTGGGTTCCCTGGACTTTTCCCAGAGCTGGAGAATCAGTCCAGTGAGACATCTTTGTATCCCCCGTTCGAGAAAACTGGCCCGTTTTCAGCTGCCCACCCTATCTGCTGGCACACGCTCCAAACCTCTCTCTGTGCATATCTTCAATGCTGTCCTCAGCCACTCCTCTGAGTCACAGTGTCTTATCTTCACTTTTATTTGTGGAATTTTCACTCAGCCAGCTTTCCGGTGATTCTGGATGATGTTTGTTCTTTCGTTAAGTTGTAGTTTTAAAATTGCTGTGTATGACGGTAAGATAGGTGTTTTACCTATGCCACCATCTTGGTTCTCCCCCAAAATTAATGATTTCTAATCAATGAAGAATATCAGGGACAAAATTAATTTGAAAGTAATAGATTTGAAGAAGTCTATACTAATAAAAGGGTAATATGGTAATTAGACCTGGAGACCTTCCGGACAATGCCATGGTCCAGGGCTGAGGCAGAGGCAGTTAGGGGCAATCAGGCCAGCAGGGGAGGGCAATTGGGGGTGATCAAACCAGCAAGGGGGCCAGTTTGGGACAAGCAGGCTGGCAGGGGGGAGCCAGTTAGGGCTGAGCAGGCTGGTGGGGGGACAATTGTGTATGATTAGACCAGCATGGGGGACAGTTGGGGGCAAGCAGACCAGCAGGGAGAGGCAGTTGGGGGTGAGCAGGCTGACAGGGAGAGTGGTTAGGGGCAATCAGGCAGGCAGGCAGGTAAGCGGTTAGGAGCCAGTAGTCCCAGATTGCGAGAGGGATGTCTGACTGCCAGTTTGCCCCTAACCACTCTGCCTGCCTGTGGGATTGGACCTAAACCAGCAGTTGGACATCCCCTGAGGGGCTTCAGAGTGGAGAGGGTGCAGGCCGTGCTAAGGGACCAGGCTCCCACCCCCACTGTGCACAAATTTTGTGCACCAGGCCACTAGTTATTTATAATGTCAAATGTTTATGAGGAGCTTACATATACTATGTACAAACAAAAAAACAAAACCACTCCTGAAAATCAATAAGAAAGATAATAATTAAATGGAAAAATGTACAAAAGACATGAAACTAGGTCATTCACAAAAGGGAAAACCCAGAAGACTAGCAAGCATATGAAAAGATACTCTAATCCATCAATAATTAGATTTACGAAATGTGCCATTCTGGACAATGTCAAGCATGGCTGGAAGCTTCTTTGTTCTCAGAGAAGCATATTTCTAAGCTGGTGATGTGATGCAGCTTGGTGAAGTCCTTCTGGAAACCACTGTATACAAAATTAATCAAAAACCAAGGAGTATTCCTTATGAATCAGTCTCCCACCTCCTGCACATGTATCAGAGAGGAAAAGCAGACAGATGTGTATAAGAACATTTAAGGGTGGTGGAGTTTTGTTTTGTTTTTAGATAGTGGGGAGTGGAGGCAATCATGTTGTGTTTAGCTGGAAGACTGGTTAAGTAAAATATGGTGGATTCCACTATGGAATGCTATGGAGTACTTAGAAGCAACCATCTAATTGTACTCCCAGTGACATACAGATTTTTAAAAATAGTGCTTAATGAATCAAGGAAATAACAATGAGATTTAACATAACTTCATTAAAATATGCATAACTCATATTTTATAAGAACATATATAAATGAAAGAATGCATATCCAACATGTTTGAATAGTTAATTACCAATTTGTTGATGACATGGGAAATGGGAGCAAGGATTGAGGTTGCAAACAAGGAAACAAGGAGGGGAGGAAGTAAAGAAGGAAGGAAGGAAGGAAGGAAGGAAGGAAGGAAGGAAGGAAGGAAGGAAGGAAGGGAGGGAGGGAGGGAGGGAGGGAGGGAGGGAGGGAGGGAGGGAGGAAAGAAGGAGCAGAAGGAAGAGAAAATAAGCAGGGCCTTGCATGGACCCATGATGACCACCTAATGCCGTGATATCTTCAACTCTATAAGAAAATTAAACAATTAAGAAAAACAGAAAAGTGGGCTGGTGTGGCTCAGTTGGTGGAGCATTGTCCTATACACGAAGAGGTCTTTGGCTTGATTTCGAGTCAAGGCACATGCACAGGTTTTGGCTTGATCCCCAGTAGAGAGCCTGCAGGAGGCCGCCAGTCAATATTTCTATTTCTTTCTCCCCTTCCCTTCCTTTCTCTCTAACAACAACAACAACAACAACAATCAATAAAAACATATTAGAAAAAGAAAGTTAAACAAACAAAACAACGCACACACATGAACACAAATAAAAATGACCCACAAGAAATGCAAATATCTCAGGTATTCATCTTTTCTCCTTTTGCCAGGCACCATAACTTGGCCATTTTCCCCTAATATTTCCTGTTCTTCAGAAGCCCTAGTGGCTCAACTTACCTCCAAAGGAGATGACAGGAAAGAAGGGAACTTACAATGCTTTTGTAGCCTTTCCTGAGTAAAGACCATTTCACTCTGGGCCCCTTTGTCTCTGCTCCTCCGCTCCTTTATTTATTTATTTATTTATTTATTTATTTATTTATTTATCCTTTTTTTAATTGTTTAAATAGTAGTACATGTCTCCTTCCCCCCACCCGCAATTGCTGGGGGAAGGTGCTCCCCTCCTTTAGTTAGGAAAGGGATCAGTCAGATGGAGCAGGAGGAAATAACAAATGGGATGTTTTAATTTGTCTAACTTTGTGTATTTCCCCTGGCAGAGTGGTTATGGAGCCAGCCCAGGATGTTCCTGGTGGGAGCATGGCTCTCAGAGTGGGAAGCACTTTAATGTTTCATATTCTGCCATAATAAACACTCCACATCACCCTCTCATGTTGGTTATGATGAGAAACAGCTATCCTTGTAGAAACAAAGGGAAATTTTGCCTTCGAGGGTCATCCAAAATTTTGTTTGGAAAGTAAACCCAACAGGCACATTCTCTGACTAAGTTTATTTATTGCTCTGCAGCTATCAATAACAAAGACCATTAAATTAGCTGGGTCAAAAGTCCATTTGAACTGAAGAACCCTATTATAAAATTAAAGTTTGTGGAAAGTGGCTCTCACCAGCCATGCTCACAGAAAATTGGTGGAGAGGCTCTTGGGATTTGTTGAAATTCAGAAAGGATTAATAGCTCTCACTCTGCAAAATATTACTTAGTGCACATGGAGTTTAAAATGTTTCACCCATGAAGATGATCACTGGTTTCATTGGTTTATTTTAGATACTGTGGGTTTTTTAAGAATCAAATAGGGAGAGACTTGGAAGGGGGTAAATACCTGTTCTGGGAGAAGCATATTCTGACTGCTCCAAGATGGTTTGTAATTTGTTCAGCCAAAGCCAGAACGGTCAATAAGTCAAGATGTGGTTTAGCTGCGCCTCAGAATAAACACTGGGTTTTTTCATTAACTGATCAAATACGGAGTTCAAATGGAACTGCAATGTTCTTTTGTGTGGGTAAAAAGAATGGATTACAACAAATATCTGGGGGTTTTGAAGGCCACCCTAAGCATAGAGGTTAGCAAGACATTTCCTTTGTCAAACTTAGATGCCCCTGGCAGACTCACAATGGAGCCTGCTTTTCATTAGGCCTATCTTCTGACTCAAGAAAAAACAAACAAACAAAAACTGTCTCTTGAGCCCAGTAGCTGTTAATGTAGCTTGTCTGGTGCATTCTAGCCGGTTCTGCTTCCCTGAGGTTGGTGGACCAGCACCCAGATTCCTTTTTTCTTTCCTTCTTTTCTTCCTTCCCTTCCTCCCTTCTTCTTTCCCTCCTTCCCTCTCTCCCTTCCTTCCTTCTTTTCTCATTCCTTTTTTCTTTTTCCTTCCTTTCTTCTTTCATTCCCCCCTCCCTGCCTCTTGCCTCATATTTCTCTCTCTCCCTCTCTTCCGCCATCTCCTCCTTCTTTTCATCCTCCTCCTCCTCTCTCTGTTTCTCTTTCTCTCAATCTCTCTCATTTTCTTTCTCTTAATTAATACAGTTGATTTTTAATGGACATTTTCTTTTAGTAGCATTTTAAATTCCTAATAAATGTTTATATCAACTCAGATCTTTCTCCTTGATGCTAAAGGAATAATTCCACTTGCCTTATGGACTCTGTGCTCAGCTATCCCATATGCAACAACTCTTAAACTATTTATATTCCCAGACTATTGAAACATGCTCTCTTTTATATCTCTATCTTTCATTTTCTATCCACACACTGTCCCAATCTGGAACCATGGGAAAATCACCTACATCTCTCCCATTTTCTCATAATCTTTCTCAAGCAATCCATCTCCATACTAAAAGGCAGCTTGGATTCATACCCAACCTCTAGCATTCCACGCAAGTTACATAAAATCTCTAACCTCGTTTTCCTCACATATAAAATAGTCATCCTAATGATATTTCCTTCATAATGTTTTAGTGATAAAATGAGGTACCCCATGTAAGGCACATCACGCAGTACCTGGCATGTAGTCATATATCTATAAATATGAGCGAGTTCTGCTTTCCTCCCCATTGTCTTTAAATCTGTTCCACACACTCTGCTGTTGCCTTACTAAAAAGTGTCTTCCTATATGGCCTCTGCCGACCAGAAAAATCCCCATCTTGTCATTCCTGCCTTGCTGCTAGTGTAATGCTAATGCTCTAAGACATTAGTTGTTACCATTATCTTTAAACTGAAGTATAAACTTTTTATGAAGGTGAATAATGCACTTCACATTGGACCCACCTATTACGTGGCCTTGTCCCCCACTTTCTCTCAATTAGCTCCAGACACAGAGAACTTTGGGTAGTCCCAACAACAGGCTTCCCTGTCATTTCTCTTTGCTCTTCCTGCAATGCTTTGCCTCTTTCTTCAAATAATATTCTACAAAATCCTGCTCCCTCCGTTATCACCTACTTTATGGAGTCTTCATCAACATCTATAGGCAGCCTGAGCCGCATGCTTCCCGTGTTCCTAAGCCCTTTGCATTTGCAACTATAACACCAAGTGTATTGCACTGTGGGAATTTGTTTTCAAAGTGGTTGTAAAGGCAGGCTTGCACAAGAAAGAAAGGAGGCATTTGTTCTCTAATTTAATGACACCCCCGCCCCCTTTCCAGACATGCGGTCTCACCTGGGCACATTCTGCCTCTGAGGATCTTTTATGTCTGTTTCTCTCAAGTCGTAATGTTTCCTTTGTGATTCTACCAGAAATTTCAGTGGGTTTGCTGGGTACAGTGATGCTGCTTCAATCATCCATCACATGAGCTCCATTCTCCAATTTATCTCCACACATGTGAGAACTTGGCAAATTCTAGCCTTATTTATGATGCAAAGATAAAACTGTCCATTAGTGGTCAGGGGAAGTTGGAAAAGCAAATATTCAGAGTTAAGGAAAACATAAATAGAAATTCTTGTATTGATCATAGAGGTTGAAATAGTTAACTATTACTCTTTAATAAGAATGGAGTCTGACACTTTAATTTCCCAGAACATTTCTGAACACATTACTCTTCTCAACAAGTCTCAGAGATATACAGGGAAAAATATTATCTCTACTGATGAAGAAATTGAGGCTCAGGGGTTAAATGATTTTCAAGGTTATAGAGCTAGTGAAGAGCAAGTCTAAGATGCCAAATAATAATATCTGACTCATAATATACTTTCCATATTTTTTTCATACTGCCATTCATGTATTTCTTCTGCTGGATGTTATGCCACCAATAGAGCTTTCATGAGAGTTGTATGTATTAGTAAAGATTATGTTAGAACTTTCAGGGAACTTTTAAAAATATTTATGTATTTTTACATTGGGCTGTTATTTTAAAATACTAAAAACACGTGCTCATTATAAGAAATTTAGAAAATGAAAGTCCTTTAAAAAAGTATAATTTTCTCATCTAGTGACAATTAATATTTTGGTTCATTTCTTCCAGATTTTATTTTCTGTGCTTGATCTGTTTGTTTGTTTGTTTGTTTAAGATTGTTATGGCCATAATTATGGTAAATATTTTGCTCTGCTATTTTCATATTTTTATCATAAACATTCTCATATTTTGAAAAATATGGGTTTACCAACATTATTAATGTGTAAAAAGATTCCATTTGATGGCTCTATCAGAATTTAAATAATCCATTATTTTGGGTCATTTTTTAAATAATTTTTGTTATCCTTTTCTCTTTTTTTAATTATCTTTATTGTTCAGTTTATTAATTACATTGTTCCCTTTTTTCCCCCTATAGCTCCCCTCCACCTGGTACCCATCCCACCCTCCACCCTCACTCCCCTCCACTGTCCTCTCCCATAGTTGCATGATTTTTGTCCAGTCTCTTGCTGCACTTCCCACACCCCTTTTCTCCCCAAGAATTGTCAGTCCGTTCCCTCTCTATGTCCGTGATTCTGTTACATTCACCAGTTTATCCTGTTCATCAGCTTATTAATTCACTTGATTTTTAGATTCATTTGTTGATAGATGTGTATTTGTTGTTTATAATTTACACTTTTATCTTTTTCTTCTTCCTCTTCTTAAAGAATATCTTTCAGCATTTCATATAATATTGGTTTGGTGGTGATGAACTCCTTTAGCTTTTTCTTTTTTTTTCTTCTTTTTTTTCCTCTTTATTACCTTCAACTCAATCATTTAAGTCAGTTAAATATTGAAATTCTTTTTTTTCCCATTTCATACTTTTTTAAAATTTACAATATAACTTATATTTAATAGTAGTACATGTTTTCCTTCCCCCCAATACCCTCCCCCCAGCCTCCCTTACCCCCCAGCACATGTCCCCACCTGCCCCCCTCCCCGCCCCAGTGTCTTTCATTCATTGGTTATGCTCATATGTATGCATACAAGTCCTTCGGTTGATCTCCCCAGCATCTGCCTCCCATCCACTCCAGCCTTCCCCCTGTAGCTTGACAGCCTGTTCGAGGCCACCCTGCCTCTATATCAATCACTTCCCCCTGTTTCTTTTTGTTATCCTTTTCTCATTATACTTTTATCTGAACCATGAATATCACATCCCCAGATAAAGATGAAACATTAATCACACCTTTATTTATAACCTATGTGCCATGGTAACAAAATTCAAACTTTAAGTTGGTATAACTGGTTAGTCCTTTATATAGGTCAGAGCATTTGGATGGGGATATCATACCATTCCAGGCTAGATAAATCAACTGGCACTAAACCTTTTGTATGACCCACATTCAGTGGGACATATCAATAAGCCATGCTCTAAGCATTGGGGTTTTGGATAACCTGGAACACATAGCTCGGTTTCAGTTTAGTTTCTCTAGATCCATTTTCCAAAATGGCTTATGACCCATAAATCCATAGATTCTCCATGTTGGCTTTCTGGGTATTTAGTTATTTATTTTGTGGTTGTTGGTACTAATTTCCTTTTTTTAATTAATTTTTTTTGCAGTATAACTTAGATTTAATAGTAGTACATATGTTTTCCTCCCCCCCCCCACTACCCTCTCCCAGCCTCCCCTACCCCCCAGCACATGTCCCCATCTGCCCCCCTCCCCGCGCTTTCTGAGTATTTATTAAAATTAAATTTATTTAAATGTCTTGTCTCTCTCTTGGTCCTTCACAAATGGAGATATGGTTGCAATGTCTCTAACAGCATGTGGAAGAGAATAGACAGTCAAAGAAACTCAGCCTGTAAGGGAACTCAGGGGATATCTAGTTAAAGAAATTAAAAGTATATGACAGTTAGACTGCCTGTTTTGAATCCTAGACTTTTCAATTAGTATACATTTGAGCTGAGACATTCTTTAATCTCACTGTGCCTCAGTAGTCTAATTTACACAATCCTATCTAATAAAAGAGTAATATGCAAATTGACCATACCTTCACTACACCAAATAAGCCACACCCACAAGCATTGCCCACCAGCCTATTAGGAGTGATATTTAAATTAACACCCAACAAAGATGGCCACTGCCCATGGCAGGGTGACTGCTGGTTTCCCAAGGCCAGCCTTGGGGTGGGTCAGGGCTGGAGCCAGGGAGGAGCCAGCCAAGCAATTGGCCCCATGGCAGGGTGATCACTGGCTGGTATCCCCTGGCTGTGGTCCCCTGCCCAAGGAGGATAGCTTTGGCCAGAGGCTTTCAGCCTTGGGCAGGCCAGGGGTGCCATCAGTAGGACATCCCCTGAGGGATCCCAGTATGTGAGAGGGGACAAGTTGGGCTGAGGGACCACCCACTTCCAGTGCATGAATTTCATGCACCAGGCCCCTAGTCCTATATAATAAAAGGCTAATATACAGATCTATGGCGGAATGACTGGACACTGTGACACACACTGACTACCAGGGGGCAGATGCTCAACACAGGAGCTGACCCCTGGTAGTCGGTGTGCTCCCACAGGGGAAGTGCTGCTCAGCCAGAAGCTAGGCCCATGGCTGGTGAGCGCAATAGTGGTGGTAAGAGCTTCTCCCACCTCTGTGGTAGTGCTAAGGATGACTGACTGCTGGTGGGAAGCAGGCCTAAGCCCGAGGGCTTCCAGACTGCAAGAGGGCACAGGCCAGGTGAGGGACCACACCCCCCGCCCCCCCCCCCCACACACACACACACACCCGAGTGCAAGAATTTCATGCACTTAAAATAAAATCAATTATAAACATATCCTCCTTGGGTGAGGATTACAAAATAATAATAAAAAATATAATCCTTTGCTCTTAAAGAAATAAATAAATTAAATTGAAAAAGAATTTCATGCACTGGGACTCTAGTACTACTAATAATAGTGCCTGCTTTACAGGATTGTTGTGAGAATTAAATGTGGTAATCTATGTCAAGTATCTACAAATCCTAAATAAATATTAGCTACTGTTTTATCACTTCATTTTATGGAATCAGGGGCAATAAGCCAGTCCAACTATTTTTACATTAAACCAAATTCATTTTATAGACAGCCTCAGCTTGGATTGGGAAAAAAATTATTGTACCATAGTTTGGCAAAGTTTTGCTTTCTATTATTAAACTTGTTGTCTTCAAATTGAGCTCTTCCCAGAATTTGTAAGCCCTGTGTATTACAAATACACAAGGAAATTGAATCAATAAACTTCTGATTCACTTACCTTTAACTCATCAAACCATTTGATGTTTGGGGAAGCCTTATGTGCCTTTGTGTGGAGGTTTGCATGTCTTCTTATTTGAAACCAATACATCTTTTCCAGCCAGCCATAAATAGCAAAAAAATGCCAAAAGAAGGAAGAAGCTCTAAACTCAAAATAGCTGAAAAACAAGTGAGCTTGTTCTGGACAGTTCACATTCTGACTAAATCCTTGAGTGTAAGACACAATCACTTTCATTCCAGAAGATATGCACTTCCTTCTAACTAATATTTATTGTCTACTATGTGCCAGTCTCTATCAAAAAGGGAAGCATTAAGAACTTTAAGTTCCAAGATGATTGCCTGTGGACCTATCTGAGACTAGGACTCTTCGGACTTGGAAAATGAGGACATTCAATGGGCATTTGAGATAGAGGGGTTCTTTTGTGATCCAGCTTTGATTCCATGAAATTTGGCATAGATTCTTTCCGCTCATCTCTCCATGGCTTTGGCCTTGCCAATCAATCATCAATTTGGATTTCATCTTTTAGATTTCTACTGACCCTTCCATCCATTTGACCTGCCCTACACTACTGGCTGATATCAGGTCAAACTTGGCACTGCTCAGGGGCTCTGACTCCCCAGTTCTGACATGCACCTCTGCTGGCAGAATGAATAATCCTAGATTCATCACTTACACATCTGGAATGGAGACTAGAAAGAATTGCAGAAAGCATGGTAAGCAGTCGTGCATGCACCAGAATTAATAAGAGAGAAAGGAAGTGGAAGGACTATATGGCTTTCCAATGGAGTGGGGACATAGGAGACACTCAGAATATTCCCAGAACTGGTTGTTAGTGCTTTGCTCAAACCTGAAGTGGCTACAAGTCTAAGAATAAGTCAAAATAAGAGGATTATGATTTTTTAAGGCTCTGGTAGACTAACTTACCCCAGAGTGATATGTCCTGAGAAATAATAGTGTGTTCATAGATGTGCACCTGGGAATCCTTTATATTCATTTAAAGCCTTATTTCACTTTTCTAAGCCTTAGTTTCTTCAACTGTGAAATTAGGATCTAACTCATAGGACTTTTAAAAGAATTAAATGATTTTTTGCATGTAATTCTTTAAGAATGTACCAAATATTCAATTAATATTATCTACTAATGTTATACTTTACTTGCCTTAGAGTAATAGGATGCTGAATGGATCCCAAATAACAAAGGAGACTCTGGAGGAGGAAAAGGCTCTCTGTTTTGTATGTGTAGGCATCTGTTGCTTGAATTTTTACCTTCTAAACCGTGGAGCTAGGTAGACACAGTCATAGTTAGCTTCTAAGTAGGGAGAAAACATAAACAAACATATAAATAAATAAATGAAATAAATTAAAACGCTGAACCAAACCAGGGAGTCTGATTAGTAGCAGCATTCAGGCTGAGGTCGGCCTTTCAACCTGCAGGCGGCCAAGAAACACATCTCTGCCAGCAGTGAATTAAAACATCAAGGAGGAGGCAGAACTCAGACAGGCAGTGCCGGGTGGAACTGTGCTAAAAACCTGACATAAATAATAACATCTCCTTTTAAAGATTTTGAAATAATCAGCACAATGTGCCAAGGAAGATAGAAATCCTCTCTCTGCTCACTCTAGATGCAAATACAGCATCACTGTGGCAAGGAGGTTTCTGTCTAAAGGGAGGGGCGGTGGGGATCTCGTCTGGGGTTCTGGTTTCTTATACAACTTCTTCTTTTGAGATAGTATGAGTTTATAATAAACACTTGGATAATATGTGGGAGAAAACAGGCCACCCACCCACTCAATGGATTATGGATTTAGAATAACCAGAGCTGTGGTGTAAGGTTGCAGCATATATCCCCAAAAAAGGTGCAACTTGGGGGCAAGATATGGTAGGAGAAACACAGGCATTAGAGACTTGGTACTGTGAGTATTTTTCTGTTCATCTGCAGTCACAGTTTTTTCTCAATATGCCTACAAACATATCATATACACCCATATTTTTATATTTACCCATATATGTATACAAATATTTATAAATACTGCATGCAAGTAATGTTTATTATTTACCAAAGAAATAAATCTTAATTACGGGGAGTGCAAAAATGTGGGACAAAAATCAAATTGGGAGAGTAATTGGAAGCAAAACCTCTTTGGGTCCATGTTGAATGGCAGATTACAGAAAGTGCTCTAGGTAGTTTAAACAGAAAGGAATTTACCATGAGGAATCAGGTGTTCACAGAAACCTTACAGAAGATAAGACTTGAGGCTGAGTTCCTAGGAACAACTTCCTAGAGTAATCCAATGGGACTGGATGACAGAAGAGCAAATAACTTTGTCACCATTAAGCATCTAGAGAATGACTTAGTAGCTAGAGAATTTGAAATCTCCCACCACATCTCATCTCTGGGATTGTCCCATCTCTGTTATGATAAACCTGCCAAATGCCTAAACCCTGCCCTGCCTTTTAATCTCATGCTAGACTCTGGGCCATCTGCTTCTTCAGAAAACCTAAATCTGCATGACTGTGCTGCTGCTGAAGGAGAAGATCAGCCTCACTGAAATCACTTTCTGACTTTGAAATATCATGCTGTGCTTCTGATTGGTGGGTGTTAGTCCACATTCAGAAAGTTAGCTGTAAGGGGATCTTGAAAATGCCATAGACTTGCCACAAAGGCAGGGGCACTGGAAAGATGTGTTGGTTCCAATCTTGGGAGCTTTCTAAAGTGCAGGGAGAGTCAGAAGAAAGAGGCAGGCCTATTCCAGATTGGTAGGTACCAATTTTAATAAGCAAGGGAACTTACATATGAGGTTTATCTTGGGTGCGCACAAGACAAATAGATCTCCACACCTGCCTACCAAAATCTTAAAAGTTTATATAGCGGCCTTAATTGGGTTCAGCTACATCTATCCTCCATATCTTCTCAACAGTGCTCACTGTGGCAACAGTACACAGAGTGTATGTACATTCCAAGGACAGAGGAAGCAGGGGCAAGTGTCCAGTTGCATGGATGTAGCTCAAGGCTGAACTGGTGGTCACATCCACTCAGTTTACATCCTCTAGCAAGATCTTGGAAGAATATGGATAAATGCCATTTACTAGATTTGCCACAATGTCAGTTCAGACAGAGGAAATAGCAAGAACAGACAGGAAGGCATAAAATTACATACCACATTCAGTGACAGAAGGTTCTTGTATGGTTTGAATATAGAGTGGCTATTGGAGAATTGTGATCTTCTCATGCAACTCTTGGCAACCCGAGAAGAGTATCAGAGAAAACAGATGTTCTGAAGTTGCAAGGATACAGGACTTCCCAGAAAGGTACATCACCCAGAGAATATTCTGGATAGCACTTAGTTAAGTATGTTTTTGGAATGATTGTCCCTACCACAAGTCATGTCTTCAGGATAGTTAAATACTCCCAAATATCTAAGCTCTTAAAAGATCGATGATTACCTTAAAATAATCCTTGTGGTTAGAAATACTATCTCTTGCTAATATTCTTCCACAAGTTTTTTTATTTTCTTTTCTCCTTTGGCATTTGCTTAGATGCTAAATAAATCAGGAATAATTAAATAATGAAGCTAATAATCTAAACTGAATTCAGAGTTAAAATGTCATTTTTTTACTAAGTATTCATCTTTGGTTCTACATTTGTTTTATTGTATTTTACTTTTGCACAGAAATTGCACTAATTTCCATGGATTCTCTCCTTCCTACTCTCTTCAATGTGTCTTTGTTCTATCTGGCTGATTTGCTCATTTTTCCCATAGTGCTTCATTTGCTCACTGTCCATATTCTCTAGGCTCTTTTTGGTTCCAGGTTTTACATTGTAAGACCTATTAATGATATAGCTCATTTTGTGGTGAGTACCACATTCTTAAAGCATTTATAAAAACAGCTGACAAATCCTCAGTTGTAATTAGGTCAAATAATTCTAGAAAATTTCTTTTGTTCACTGATTCTATGGACTCATCATAGCCTTTTAGTGCTATTTTTTTTTCCTGGCACACAGATAATTACTTCTATTACCATCCTCAAATAACAACACTTTTCTTCTTCAGTCTTTGTCTGGAGCTGCCCATTAGCTCACTGACACCAGAGTTTCTAAAATGTTGTTTTTGTCCATAATTTATTTACCCCAGAAATTTCAGCTGAGTTGCAAGCATCTGGTTTTCAGCTTCGATCAGCTCTTTTCTCATCCAGATTCCTTATCTTCTCACTTAAGCATATGGGAAGTTCAGATGCCTTCTAGATTGTATGGAGAAGTGCCAATTTGAAGATATACATTCATAAACTGGGAGATCAGATTTTAAAGTGCTGATTTATGTTAATATAGTTGCTCAATGATCTGATCCTCTTCAGTTTTCTCAAGCTACATCTAGGTACCAGATGGTTTTATTTGAATATTTACAGACCAAAGATCAGTAAACAGACACTTTAAGTTTTCTTAGACCAGAGATCACCTATTTCTATAAGTTCAACTATAAAACAGTTATAGAACAATTCCAATACTAAAGTTTAATCAAATCTCTTGGTTTAGTTGACCAGTATAGTCAACTTATATGAAGAAGGTTCCCATTGAGCCACCAGGTAGGAGTGAGGTTCAATCTTGGTGCCAGTGCTAGGTCTGAGGCCATTTAGCAAATTCT
The DNA here is from genome assembly GCA_027563665.1 of Antrozous pallidus. Classification (NCBI taxonomy): domain Eukaryota; kingdom Metazoa; phylum Chordata; class Mammalia; order Chiroptera; family Vespertilionidae; genus Antrozous; species Antrozous pallidus. Next base: position 31,154,145 of record CM050522.1, on the reverse strand, counting down.
CAGGGTATTTTAAGTCTATCTGCCACTCACTGGGTGTCTGCATACCTTTGTGGCAAGGTCAGGTCTCAGGATTTTGTCAGGGTAAGGCAAAGCAGGATTTATCAGGTCAAAATGGGCCAAGATTTTGCTTTGTGAAGGTAAGGCTCTGCACTTGTCAGGCATGTAAGGCAAAAATGACACCATGCTAGAGCCACAAAACTCAGTTTTTCTCAGATTCTTCCAGGAGCCTGCACTCAGTAGGGAGTCAGAATGGTGGGGTTAATGTATATTCCATAAGGTAGAGTGCCAGTCATGCTAGGTAGAGGGAGGGAGGAGTGTACCCTGCTTCACAGTCACACAACTCAGTCCCTGGCACCCCTGAGTCTTCCTGTACCTGTAGACTCTTGAGCAGGCAGCTGACTCCTCAGTAGAGTGTGAGCTGCGCAGGTTGGGACAACAGGAAGTCCAGATGGTGGGGCTATTGCGTTCACCCAGGCTGATACCATAAGGAGGAGAGAGTTCCACCCAAGAATGATGGTGTTTACAGTGTGGGGGAGGGACTTAGCACAGAGATTCTGGCAACTGTCCCTTCAGCTCTCTCCTCAGAGCCACAAGCCCCAGACTCTCCTCATGCCATCCTAGTATATTCTGCCCTCTCTCCACAGGAGCTCATATTGAGTGGCTGTGAACAAGATTTTGTTAGCCCTTTAAGAGTGTGCCTGTGTCTTTAGCAGATTTCTCTATGAAGATATACTCCCTACTTATTTTCACTGCCAGATGTTATATGGGTGCCTAATACTGGCTCTGGTGCTCTGGGTTGGGGGTCCTAGCATGGGTTTGAGATTTCATGCTCCTAAGGAGGAATCTTTGTAGCTGAGATATCTCTTCCAGGATCATAGTTGCTAACTGTAGGAGAGAGGCCAGCCCTTTTCACATCTCCTCCCTTCCTACCAATTTTAATGTAGCTTCTTCTGTAAATCCTTGATCTTATGAATTCTGATAACAGTTGCTTGTTCCAGTTGAGTGCTCTGTTTTTCAGTTATAATTCCCGTTTGGTCCCAAGAGGATGTGAATATAGTTTTCACCTACTCCCCTGCCATCTTGGATCCTGCATGGGTGTTTTCTGTTATCTTGTCCTCTAAATTGGTGATTTGATCTTCTGTTTCATCTAACCTGCTATTGATTTCTTTTAGTGTGTTCTTCATTTCAAATAGTGTATTCTTCATTTATGACTAATTCTTACTTATTATTTCTTTATTGTTGTTTTTTTTAAAATATGTCTTTAATGGTTTCAAAGAGGGAGAAGGAGAGAGAGATAGAAACATCAATAATGAGAGAGAATCATTGATAGAAAAATCAATGATGATGGAGAGTCATTGAGCAGCTGCCTGCTGCTCAGCTCCCACTGGGGATTGAGCCTGAACCCAGGCATGTGCCCTTGACCGGAATCGAATTTGGGACCCTTCAATTCAAAGGCCCATGCTCTAGCCACTAAGCCAAACCCACTAGCGCTGTTGTTTTCTATGCTTGGTCTCTCTTTAAGTTCTCACTGAACTTATACATTTATCCCCTAAATTCCCTGAGCACCTTTATAACCATTGTTTTAAACTCCAAGTCTGATATATTGCTTTCTTCCATTTCATTTAGTTCTTTTCATGGGGATTTCTCCTGTTCTTTCATTTGGGGCCTGTTTGTCTTTTTATTTGTCTGCCTCTATGTCTTTGCTTTTGTGTATCAGGTAGATCTGCTATCTCTCCCTATTTTTATAGGATGGCATTATATAGTGTCTTGTGGGGCTCATTGTTACAGTCTCCCTGGTCACCTGAGCTAGCTGCTTTATCAATGTCCCTAATCCTAATCCCAACAACATTACCATCACCCTAGATAAGGACATATTCCCACTTCCCAAACACTCAATGAGATGATAGACTGGAACTACCCAGAAATAAGGATTCCCACTTACATCATGCCCACAAGTTTTAAGTCTCCCAGCTAAAGGAATATGAACTTAATCCATTTATTTCATAGTGAGAATAGTCATAAAAAATAAATATGAATATCCCATGATATTTTTATGAGTTTAGAAACTTCACAAACACTATACAACCAAATTTATATAAATAATTAAAAGAGTTGGTTTTCCTCCATCTTAAATTCAATTATCATATAGAAGTTGCCTGTTGATAATAGGAGAGAATTGGTGGGATTTTTAAGAAACCAAAGGTCATATGAAGAATCAAGAAAAAAAAATCATTGCAAGAGTGTATAGAATAGAAGTTCAACTCCAGCCAGGTGACTATTATTCTCCCACATATATGCACGGGGAAGAAATTCTTCTTAACCCTACTCAGTTATTTTCAAATATATGCTCTGAATAGTTTCAGTGTCACACTTATCCTTGGAGTAGCCAGTATCTGCTTTCTGATGGCTAAAAAAACTTACATTTGAACCAGTAACTGAACAAAAATTAAACTGTTAAAAAATGTGACTTTTTAAACACAGCCTTTCCATTTTGGTTAAACAAGAAAAATAATTTCTTACTTAAAGGATGTGTTCTTTTATATTCCACAAAATATTTTGAAACACATATTTTTATAAAGAGATCTTTATTTAGTAATCATAAGAATGAATAAATTAGGGTTAAACTATGCCTTGAAACCTAACTAAAACAAAACAGAAAGACTGAGAACAAATTTAAAAAGTATTTTACATGAACTTCCTGAGTATCAGGAGAATTGTCAGAAATTAGTCTTTTCTTCTGGCAAGTCAGTATTTTCTTTTAGTGTATCAACTTCTATTTCATGATCTTTTTCAATTCATGTGAGAGGACCCCTGAGGACTTTATCTGTCAGCACATAGAGACCCCTGCACCCACTTTAGCAGCTGCTCAGCTTCCCCAATCCATGAGACCAGGATTAGTAGAACACATCTGCCCTCCAATTCCCTGCAATTTCATTATTGCCTGATGGGCAGTCCCATCAGGCAATAATGAAATTTTTAACTCATCTTTGAAAATTTGTGCAAGTATTTCTTTGAGGTAACCTGTTAGGGTAAGCACTGCTAGGTGAACATGTGCACCTATAAAACTGTGACACGTCCTGCACACTGTTCTCACACAGGAAGGGCCTCACCCCTCCTCCCTAGGGGACCTGCTAGAGTCTCTGTTGCCTCACTTTGTCCCAGGGCTGATGCTCACTAGACAAGAAGCCTGAGAGTCTGATAGTGCCATTGCTCTCCCCTGGGTTGACAGTGTGTGTCTCCCCATCGGGGAGGTGGGACATCTCTGACATTACTGGTGTGTGCCCTATGTCTAGATAGATAGTGGTGATGCTTGCCCAGCATCGTGAATGTACTTCATGCTCAGGAATCGCACCATTTACTAGTAATTTATGAACAATAACTTTATTATTTAACATGGATTATACAATAGAAAAATGAAGGCTAAAAACAGAAAAAAAATAATAAAAGCAAAACCACTCCCAAACCCCCAAACAATAAAAAAGTAAATCATGCCATGGAGAACATAAAAACAAAAGAAAAAAAGAAAAGGAAAGGAAAATATCAAGGAGTGGGGATGAAACAAGTTCTTCTCTTGGAACAGGGAAAGCACATTCAACAAGGGGGAGGCCTTGTGAAGTCATTTAGGGCATCTTTCAGAAACCTAAATCATTACGATGTGAGATAGAATGGTATAAACTCATTAAGTCAGATAAATAAATTTTCTTGAAGATTCACAGAAGTCAGTTGTAGATTGGGCTATTCAATAAGTCTTATTGATGCAACACCATCTATAAGACTCATAAAATAGCAGGATCCTCTTTAAATACTGTTCATCTATTCATTTATTTAAGAAGTATTTGTTGAGTACCTGCATTATGCCAGACCTTGTGGCAGAGGACGAGATTAAATAGTAAACAAAAGTAGAGATAATTCCTGCTCTCATGGAGCATCAATTGGGGGATTAATCAAAGAATCACAATAATACTACTAATATAACTGGGATAAGTGCTATAAAGAAAGCTCACAGAGGTACAAAAGTATAAGATAAAGGAAATGTGAAATCTGTTAACAGATTATTTGCATTTAATAGGTGAGAAAACATCATGTCAAAGATTGACTTGCCAAGATCTCTCAGCTGATTGGTATCAGCACCAGAACTGGAATCCAGTATCCTTGAATTCTTGCCTGCTGCTTTCTCTATTATATCAAACATCTTCCTCTTAGATAGCATGATGAATTTTTATTAGAAATGACCCTAAGCCAATCATGGTTCCTAGTAAAGATTTTGTTCTCAGAAAAAAAACACCATCTCATGACCAATTAATACCATTGCAAAAATTATTTTAGTAATAATTAAAGTGGTAATGCCATCCAGCTAGAATAAGGTATTTTGTAGTAGCATAAGAAAGGTTAACCTTTGAGGGGGGGTAAGAGTTGGAAGAACATCTGTAATACGTCTTCAGTATTAAATTAATGTCATTTCCAGTTGTGTTGGCCAGATTCTTTGTCTTTCCTTGACAGGCTGACAAAGAATGAAAACCAGCCCAAATTATGCCTGTTGGAAGTCACATGTGGCTGAACTGGACTCTAGCTGAAGCACTGACATGTGGCAATTTTGTAGAAACAAATGATCATTATAGAGGCCATGATCTGCAAAACAAATAGGATGCAATTAGCACATGTCATCACTGGCTTTTGGTTAGAAATATCTTAATAGATAACAAACAATAAAGGTCAGTGTATTGAGACAAACTCGGTTAATTAGTTCCTTGTTTCTGGGGACTAAGTAAGTTATTTTAATCATTTTTTCTCCTCTTTTTCAAAAATGCCACTGTTCCCCATGGAAGGAGTCAGGGTCCCTTGTATTCTTTGGTTTCTCACTTCTATAAAGAGAGCTCTAAAATTTGTCCTTACAGTTTTAGCGCCTTCTTTGCAAAATAGATTTTTATTGCATTTTTCATGCTACTAATGAGTTTCAAATCTGGATTGACGGTGGCTCGGTAGGCAATCACATTAGCCATTACATATGCAAGGCTAGCTTACACCCAGCTCTGAAATTAAAATATATCTATTTACAAGAGCACATTCTCCTGGGATAATACATAGGTGATTCTCTCTCTCTCTCTCTCTCTCTCTCTCTCTCTCTCTCTCTCTCTCTCTCTCTCTCTCTCTCTCTCTCTCTCTCTCCTTAGCACAGAACATGCACTGACAGTTACCAGGTGGAGGTAAAAAGGTAAGATGTGCATCACTCTCACAGATATATTTGATGATTAAAGAAATAAATTTGGAGAATCCTTAGGTTACATGGGGGAGAGGGTTGTGATGAGGGAATCCATACAGAGAACCAGGCGAATGCAGCACACTGGGTCTGCATGTCCATGTTATCAGCAGGGCTGAGCTCGCCTCCAAGAAGCCTGCAAATTCAAAGCCTCTTCTCTTGAACACTCTATGCCTGTGTGAGAAACTACTCCCAAGTGCTCCAAGAGAATTCTCCAAGCCGCTATCATAGCTTGTATTATTCATGTTTTCTTTTGTATACCTCTCAGTAGGCTATAAATTCTGTAAGAGCAGCAACCTTGCCTAACTTCTTCACTTTTGAACTCACAGCAACGTAGTCACATTACTTGACCTATAGTAGTTGCAAGTATTAGTGAGAATGAAAAATAAAGAAGAGATGGATGAGATAAGACAGAAAAAGTAGATGAGAAGGAGGGAAAAGATGTAAAGAGAAGCAAGAAGGAAAGAACAGTTTAGGTACATTCTGGGATAAGATATGATTGTTCTGATTCTCTGTATCCCATCTAGAATATTCAGGTTGCAAAAGACAATGTATTTGGATTTTCTTCTTCCTAATACAGGAATATAGTCTATCACAATTCTGATAAAGGTCATTCAACCTTTCCTCAAACACACAACTTGCCCAAGATAGTCCTTGATATTTTTGAAAAGCCTTAATTGTTAGAATATTTTTCTCCCAAACTGGCAATCTATCTTCTGCAACTTCTATGTATTTATCTCATTTTATATATCTGGCATCCAACTGAGTAGTTTAACTCCTTTTAATACTACATGAGAGCCCTCAGAAAACTGAAAGGTCTTCCTTTAGGATCCAAGATCTTGGGTCACTATCCTAGTCATTGCTTTTGGACATTCTATGGTGGCTCCTCATCAATGGCACTTGTCTTTGTAAAGAATACTGTAGATGTACATGCCCTCACCCTCAGCACATATGGCACCATTCTCCTCACTGGTCAGGATCATCTCCTATGTCTATTTTGATTCCTTCTGTACTTCAGACATTAGGAAACTCCAAGTCCTTTCAACATTGATTTTTGTGAAGCCCATGAATTCTGTAATCTCTATTTTCAGTAGAGGGCATTTTGTTTTGTTTTTTATTTCTATTTGATGTTTACTTTTTTTTTTTTTTACAAATGGGATTTCACCTTGATATCTTTTATTTCATTGTGGTTATTTGAGCTTATTATTTCTTATTATTGATTTTTTAAATGTCCTGATTTAATCTTCTTCCATTTAACTTGAAGGTATAGAGTTAAATAAAATAAATATATCTGCTACAAGAAAAATTATAGACTACTAAATGGGAAAAAAATCAATATCTATGGGACTATATGTGAGTGCAAATCACTAAGAAAGCACCAAGAGAAGCCACCAAACCATCTATTGGTGGAAAAACAGAAGTATTCCTGCAGGAGGTGACAGCTAAGATGAATTTTGAAAGATGTGTATAAGTTAACTATAAAAAATAAAGGACAAGGGAATTTCAGACCAAATAAATGACATTGGCAATAGCTTGGAAGCATCAGAGCAAATGACATGTTCTCTCATCTGTCCTAGTGGATTTCCCTTTCATCTTTGTCTCCATTACAAATTTGAAAAGCATGAACTTTATATCATCATTCAAGTTATTGAGGAAATATTTAATATATGTCTATGCTAGCTCTTGCATGTGATGGTATGATAAGAAAATAGTTCATGTAGGACAAATTGACAAACAGTTATGACCCGTGTTTCCAGAACTTACCATTTCTAGGTTCCAGACTCCTAAATTAGTATAAAAAGTTTGGCACGATAAGAAACATGAAATATTCATGCAATTGGTAAAATAAATAGAAATATAATATAAACAAGAGTAATAGGAAATCCTTTTCCTAGCATTCTTTACCTTCCAGGCACTGGGTCATTCATTTTCTAGTGGGTGAGAGAAGAATTACCACCAGCCAGAATTTGTCACATACAAACCTCTGAGCCTAGAACTCCAGGTGCTATTAGATTGTCTGTCCCCCATGGGCAAAGCATTAATTTTCACAGAGCTCTAACCTATATTATTTAGAGTAACACCTGCTCTGATGAAGATAAAATATAAAAAAATAAAATTTCAATGTCTCAACAAAATAGAAGTCTTTTTTTCACTCACATAATTGTCTGACAACTGTTCCAAATTATGATTCAGGGACCCAGGGCCTGTCAATCTTCTGGTTCTGCTCATCATAATCATGTGGCTTCCAAAGTCCTAATGCTCAGGTCTGTCAGACTTGTGGAAAGGGAAAGGAAACAAAGGTTAAGATCACTCACTTCTTAACCCTTTAGTCCTGAAAATAAAACGTATTTTGCTTATATCCTATTGGATGAAATAGTCATGTGACCATGCTGAACTTTTACTGTTCAGCTGTTCTCTGAAAGGGAATGCATAAGTTTTCGTGTATTACTTTGTACACAAGCTTTATCATTGGTACCACAAGTTACAAGGGATCTAGTTATCTTTGTGTATTTTAAACATACTAACAACCAATTCAGATACTTTAAATATTTAAAAATCTTCAACAGAGGAGTATATTAATGATCTACCCAGCACCTCTCTTATAATTATACACCTATTACCATTAATTAGTCAATTCTCACCAATACACAATTTAAAGTGTTACTTCAAAATAATTTGTTAATAATTATGAAGCTCATGAAAATGACTTCTTGAAATTCTAATCATCCTGGAGGCATTTTATTTTACCTCTTTAAAACAAAAGAAAACAGGAATATTCTAATATTGCCCTGAGATATACAATAGACACTAAACTTTCTTCCAACATCATAAACAAAATATTTGGTAAAATAATTTAACAAGCTATGCATACACTATGTTATGATCCAATCGGTAATATTCCATGTTGTTCCAAATATATCAAGGTTATCTACTTGGTCAAATGTTTTGCTGAAGGAAAATAAACTTATATATAACTTTATCATGACCAGCTTGACTCCTAATTGTAATTTAAACAAGCAAGCAAATAAAAATTGTGTCATGCCTTTGTTGCTTAGTGAGAACATTTTTACTATGCTATCTCCTAGTGAGAAACAAATTTTGCCAATGTGCTCAGGAATTATTTATTATATTTCAAAAATGATTCTAGAAAACAAGGAACTATACCAGTCTGCGAGATACTGGAATCCATCAGCCACACGGTTGAAGACCTTTGGGGATCTTGGGAAGCTGACTTTTAAAAGCCCAGTAAATTGGAACAGCCATGGCTTTCAAATTTCCCATTTCTCAGAGTTATTAAGGCATAGCAAGAGGAAAAAGAAAATTATAGGGGAGGGAGGATAAACAATTTCATAGTAGGCATCCCAGGGGCAAAGAGGTATGGTAGCATGTCATCATAATTCCTCAGGTTTTTGTCTACTTACTGGCATCCTCGTAGAGGTTTTATCCCTTGAGGAGAAAATAGCTTTGTTCACATTCTATAGCACCATTAGAATAAATGCTTATCTATTTGCAAAGCTCTATTATAAGGAGATACAACCATAGTCCTTTTCTTCTGGGCATTTACCAATATAATGAATGTGATAGCAATTGAATGGACAGTATTTTTATGGTAGCAACAAAATAGAATAATGTATGGTTCTTGCTACTTTGTCAAGGTGCTTCTGTGGCAGATTATGGAGTTGGCTTCCATTTCTTGGGCTCATTTTATGATGCCGGAAGCATAGGGCCAATATCAGAAGAATGAAAAACTCTGGGAAAGTTGTCTCCTTTCAGTTTCTTAATTAGTGCTTCCTTAAGGTTTGGATTCTTGAATGATTTTACCCAGAGTTTTGTTGTTGTTGTTGTTGTTGTTGTTTCCCCATGAGTAGGACTCTGGAAAGCCATGGAGGCAGAACATCTTGGTCTAGGTCCTCCTGATGCACATTGAATCTCAGTGGGACACACCATTTAATTACTAACTCTAGCGAATCTCAGATGACTCGGCTACAAAAATAGAGATGTGCTATTGTTGATCTACCTCACAGGGCTTGTGCAAAACTTAAATCAGATAAGTCATACTTCAGAATACCTCCAAAAAACAGGGAAATCTTACTTTATCCATGCAGTCTTCAGGTAAGCAGAGAGCCTTCCCTGGGAAAGCAAAGAAAGGCCAGTGGACAGTTGCAGTTATGTTAATCACTGTAGTTACACACCTAATTTCTTTAGAAATGATACTCACCTTTTATTTTTGTTGTTAGTACTGTGTCCTCCAAAAACAGAAACAAATTAGATCAATGACCAGAGTTTGGAGCCTGTGGTGCAGAGAAGCATAAAGGACACAGGGCTGGTGTCCAGCAGCTGACATTTCTGAATTGATGCATCGTTATCAGTGCTGGGAAAAATCATATGACATCTACTGACACTGATTAAAGCTGATTTTCCCCCTGAAATGCTCTCTCACATCTATTGCACGGTAATGAGTCATGCCCAATGTCAGCCTTTCACTTTCTGACAGTCTAAGTACACATCCTTGGATAGGTTCCAGGCAGGCTGACATCTGAAATATAATGAACAATGTCATTCTAAATTGCCAGAGAATGTAAAAGTAAATGTGTGAGGAGCCATATGGAACTTGCTATTGTACTGGATGCTACAGTACATTGTTGAGCATTACTTAGCAGTGGGAAATGTGTACTGTAAAAGATGGATGACATAATTCTCAGTGTGATGGCAGCTTGAGCAGAAAAGGCAACTTTTGAAATACCAATTATATAAAAATGTCCACATGTGCTCCCAGACCATAGGAGTATCCTGTCAGTTTCTCTCATCTAGAGCCTATTCGGGATGAGAAGAGGATCTCTAGGTCATTGCTCCTTTGAGTCAAGGCCCCTGACACCTAGGCAGTTCTTCCTCTGGCTAGTCACTGTGCAAAGCACGCACAAAGCAGAGCCTCTCCTCCTGAATTCTATACTGCGAAGAAGCCAATTTGAACACATTATTACAATAGTATACAAAAATATGTTATCTGAGAAATGGACATGTTGGATTGGAAGTGGAGAGGAGAAAGTAGCCACGTTTCCTGAGATGGCATGGGAGGAGGAAGAGGAAGAGGATTACAGAGAGAATAATAGACAAAGGCTTTGGACATGGACTAGTTCACGAGAGATTAGGACTTCATGGCTTAGAGTTCGCCATCCGCAGAAGTAGGTGGGGTGAAGTATGGCCTCAGAACATAACAGCCAGTAGTTTGGATGACTGCAGCTTGGAGAGCATATTGAAAGGAGTGAGAACTGAGGCCGGACAGGTGCCATGTCATGAACAACAATATTTTGAGAGCTAAAGATAATATACAGTAAATTTAATAGAATTTTGAGGTGTTTCCCAAAATTATTAAGCACAGAGACATGCTAGTTAGCCCACAAAATGTACTTTGGCTACAGTCACATTGCCCAATGAGACTTTTCATCTTTCTAAGTGATTGCATGTGTCACTGAAGACATACCTTTTTTCAGTGGGACCCGAAGACATACCTATTTCTTATGGGACCCGAAGACATACCTTTGGCAGGGATAGTCCTACTTTTCCTCTGACAGAGAAACCCATGATATGAATGATTCAGTAGAACATCATCAAAAAGTAGGAAAGTGTCCACCGATCAGGATTTTAGTTTAATACATTAGGATGCATTTAAAAATTTAATACTCATTGCAGTTAAAATGCATGAGGTTGTTCTATAAACAAAGATTTGGAAAGATCATCAGAACACGTTGCTAAGTCAAAAAGTGTATTAAAGAACAATATGTACAAAATATTGTGGATATACGCCAAAATATTTTTATGATTCCAAGGAGTTTGCTTGAGTAAAATGGAGATTTCAGATTTGACTTCATGTATTTTTGGTTTTCTTACTTGTTTTATAGTGAGCTTACATTGTTTTACAATTTTCAAACTCCCACAAAAACTTAGGAGAACAAACAAGATAGAAAGGAGAAGCAGGAAAAATAGAGGTAAGATGTTCACAAAAACTTTCTGCTAGGGATTCTTTTGATGACCTCACCTCAACCAATCATTCAACAAATTGCTTGAGTAATGATTATTTTTGTATTAACTTGGTTTACTGCTTGGCTAAATTAATCCAAGTGATTGGTTGTTTCTTTTTCCCCACAGTTTTATTTTCTTTAGGCCTACCTAGGTTTCTTTTAGTCATTTTTCCTGTAATAGGACTTTACTAATAGAAGACTGCTTAGTTTTCAAATGTATATTTCAAAGAAAAAAAGAAGGAAATTAAGGTGAGGATGGAGGATAGATTCTGATGCGTTGTGAATTAGTGTGTTAAGGGGTAGGATGACAACTATTGAGAGAGGTTTTGAGATTTGAAAATAGGTCTGTCTAGACAGAGACACATAGGCACAGGATTTCATAAATATGAAAATTGGTTGTCAAGGGAGTCATAATACATATCAGGCTAAGATATCTCAGTGGTTGAAATGACTTATGAAGGAGAATGATATCCATGAAAATGCAATAAATAATCTGCAAAGGATGTGTCCAGTCCTTCTCCCCACCCAACTCCATCACTCCTTGGCCTCTTTTAGGTGCATTATGAAATGATATCTTGAATTGCACAAGAATGGACCATTTATGCACAAATCTTAGTATTTTGATCATGGATTTTAAAGACCAGCCTTTCTACCTCACAGAAGCCTCTCAGGCATCTTCAGGCTGCACCTTTAAGGACCCACATTAGATGACCCTAAATCTTCACTTTTCTGATTCTCTTCTTTCATTTGTCTCATTTTAATGGTGGCAGCCAGTTAGAGTTTGAAATGGTTGGGTTCACTGCAGAGATTAAAGGCTAATTTTGTTTACTTTTAATTCAGATAAACTCTGGAGACCAGTTAGTTATCTCAGGCCTAGGGCCTTGCTCCAAGAAAGAAGCAAGAGATTGTTACCAGACTCTGGAAACTATAAAGCCCAGGTGTCCTCCCACACTTTCATTTATCTTCCTCCTATCCAGCCATTAGTTCCGAAGGCTCTACAGTATTGCCAGTGATTAAAACTGTTCAATTAGAGTGAGGGCATTTCTTGGGAGAAAGGGATTTGAATTCACATGTAAGAAAAGGAAATTGAAAAGCCCTCAGGACCCTGGAAACAATAGCTGTGGACTGTATAGAACACATTTTCAACAGGGACACTTTGGGGCATTATGAGGCCAGATTAATATTAGTGATTAATAAGATTCTGAGTCTCTTTGGCCTTTGAAAGCATTGATCCCAAACATGTCAGACAATTGGTGTGGTAGTGGGGGATGATGCTTCAGAAAGCATTTAGGATCTCCAGTCAAATCATAAGATAAACACATATAGTAGAATTCTCTTGAAAATCTCTTTGGAGAAGGCCACCTTTGAAACCTTCTCTCATTTAAATAAATGCAATAAATTCCCCTTTCCTTCAGCAATTAAGCATGTATAGACATTATCTCTAGCACTAGAACAAGTTGGAGTGTCTTCATTGAGCATCAGATGAAGATATTGACTTTTATTTAGTATCCATGTTCCATGAAAAACATATCTCATGGAATCCTAGACCGCCTCTTCACATGGGAAGATGCTCTCACTCTAACAGTGGGCAGGAAATAAACCTACTGAGAGGAGAGCTGATGCTCTTGTGGATCATAGCTCATTGAGTGTAATGACTGGAAGAACTGTCCCTGACATTTACCTTCTTAAAAACATATTATTTCAACAATATAGGCAAAAGTAGAAAGAAGAGTAAAAGAATTGATCATCACCCAGCTTAAATAATTACCAAATATCCTGCCCACACTATATAAGTTGATATTCTCATATTTTTCTTTGGATAAGATGTGAATTTTAAAAATTAAAATGTGAGGTGCAAGTTCATCAGCCTGCACTTTAATCATGGGGTAGGAGAGGGGAGGGAGCTGTTCTGATCATATATGAATCTCAAGCCTGCAAGCTAGGGCATACCAATTGTTTTAGCATCTATTGATCTTCTGCATTTATATAATTTCTTAAAATAGTGCATAGGGAGGAACCCAAGATGAGTTTCCCTGGATGTAAAAATATAAAAGCAGCATATGTAAAGGGATTTCTCAAAATAATCAAATAGTAGCAGGTTGATTTCTTCCCTCTCACCTGACAATATTTACTCTATTCTCTGTTACTACAAGGAGTGCAAAGCAGAAGAGAATTTTATTGTTTATTCTCTTTATAAGCCTAATTCATATTTTGGCTTTTGAGCTAGGTTAGAGATGCTCATGTCCTTGTCTCAGTGTTCACCTGGACATGAACAGGTGAGTTCATTCCTGTTTAAGGCACCCTAGGCCTCTCACTAGTCCAGAGCTACTGAAAAAGTTTCAAGTAGCCACTCATATATTTTATAAAAAATATTTTGCAAAACGCTGGCAGCACAAGGACTTAAATTTGAGAACTTTTCAACATTCAATTGTGTTCTATTTTTAATACTGAGCTATCTTCTGAATGCATTTCTGCCCTTTAGAAATTGGATTCATCTCCAATCTGTACTTTTATAATTCAAATCTGGAGTTTTTCTAGAAATTTTTAAATGTGTGTTTTTATAATATTGAGGTTCTGTTTTGAAAGGCTTTAACTTTATTCCCCAGGCAGACTGAGACAGGATAGGAATTATTTGCGAGGGGGAGCAGATTATTATTTCAAACTGATGACTTTTACTAAGTAGAAAAATTAATCTATAATAATAAAAGCATAACATGCTAATTAGACCAAGGTCCTTCCAGAGGACCTTCTGGAGGAAGCCAGGGCTGCAAGGGAAGTCTGTGTCCCAGGTGCCAGAGGGAAGCCAGTGCCAGCAGCCAGGGGAAGGAAAGCCTACTCTTGCATGAATTTCATGCATCAGGCCTCTAGTTATTATTATAAAGAGGTAAATGCACCAAGCACTCATAGACAACACATCTAGAAAACATAACCACTTCACTGTTGTACAAACTACAAGTTGGTACAAATGTCCATATAGACCAGTATTGCTGGACTGATAAATTATGGAGGATAGATATAGTCTAGCTCAATCAGCCAAGTGTCCTTTCTGTGCAATAAAGAATATGTTCATTATAACCAGATGTCCAATGTCTTAAACATTGACTGAAATTGAGAAGAAACAGCCGAGTGCAGGGTTTCTAGTGCAGCTGGATTAGAGTGGGAGAATCTTCTGCAGCCTGAGCTGATGTAGGTAGCCAGCAAGATGGCAAGGATTGAAGGGAGCAGTTCACATCATAATCAGGAAAAAGAAATCTAAACATAGCACATGCAACCCCAATAGCTATATTTTATGTATTTATAAATATTTAATATACCTATTTATACCAATAAATTATGTACTATCAAACATAATTAAAATATAACATGAATAAAAATGTAAATTAAAATATTTACATTTTCTTCCCAGTGGAGCATGTTGAGCAACCCCTGGATAAATATAGTTCCCTGTCCTTTGGTGTAAAGAATTCTTTTCTGATGAAATACAGCACTCCTTCTGGTTTTCTAGACAGTTCATCATTAACCATATTATTGGGTTAAGAAGGTATTGAAATCTATGGCTCAACATAAATATAACTTTTGAGATAACTAAAAGTTTGTTACTATAGGATTAGGTGAACATAGGTTTATAGTTGTGAGTACATGAAACAGAGTTTATTCTTGTATTGTTGTTTATTAATTATTCTGTTACTCATTACAAACAACTGTAAACCTACTTTTGCCTTTTGCAAACCCCTGTATTTTTATTTTACATTTTTAAATCTTTTTTTGTTTACCCAAAGAAAGAGGTGTTTTTTTTTCCATTGATTTTTAGAGAGAGTAGAAAGGAGGGAGGAAGGGAGAAAGAGAGGAAAGAGAGAGAGAGAGAGAGAGACAGAGAGAGAGACAGAGAGAGAGAGACAGAGAGAGAGAGAGACAGAGAGGAAGAGAGAGAGGGGGAGAAGAGAGAGAGAGAGAGAGAGAGAGGAAGAGAGGGGGGGGAGAGAGAGAGAGAGAGAGACAGAGAGAGAGAGACAGAGACAGAGAGAGAGAGAGAGACAGAGAGAGAGAGAGAGAGACAGAGAGAGAGAGAGACAGAGAGACAGAGAGAGAGATGTGAGAAAGACATGGATTGGTTGCCTCCTGCTTGGCTGAGGGACCAGGGATTGATTGACCTGCAATCGAGGTATATGCTCTTGACTGGGAATCAAACCTGTGACTCTTCAGTCCAAGGACTAACACCCTAACAACTGAAAACCAGCCAGGGCGCAAACCCCTGTATTATAGTTTCGTGAATTTGTTTTCCTGGCTCAAAGGAGCCCTCTGAACAAAGTAGAACCATCGTAGAGAAATGAATTTAAAATGATCACAAGGAGGACAGGCTTTGGGGCCTGATTATTGTATCAGGGACTCAGGGTGACTTCTTGGCTCTCGGACAAGAGGATGCTGTGGCCTCTCTTGTAGAAAACAGCCAACATTGTTTCAAGATTTCCTGACTGCTCACATCAAAGTCCTTACCTTCACCTTCCTAAAGTAAAATAACCTTCTAATGGCACTATGTTCTGCCTTCTACTCAGGTTTGAGTGGAGACTAATTGACATGGAAGGATTAGAGAATCTCAAACCATCTATTCTTGCATTTTAGTTCCCTTTATTCAAAATGAACTGGAATGTTTGAGTTTGAAATATCATAATAGATGGTATAATTTTAGTTTGCATTTTTTCACATCAGGTTAAAAATATCTTTCAAATAATTTTCCTCTCATTGGATTTTCTCCATCTCAGATTCTTTTAAACCCAAATTTGGAACCTTTATTAGTTTTGATAGTGTCTCCTTACTATTAAGCATTTTCTTTGATAGATATTAAATTTGACTTGATTTATTGAGAGATTGATACTGATGACCTTAGAATGAATAATAATCATAATTATATTTAACTAGAGGCCCAGTGCACAAAATTTGTGCACAGGGGGCAGGGGATGTCCCTTAGCCCAGCCTGCACCCTCTCCAATCTGGGACTCCTTGAGGGATGTCTGGCTGCCCATTTAGGCCCGATCCTGATAGGATCGGGCCTAAATGGGCAATCAGATATCCTTCTCACAATCCAGGACTGCTGACTTCAAACTGCTCACCTGCCTTCCTCCCTGATTGCCCCTAGCCGCTTCTGCCTGCCAGCCTGATCACCCACTAACCACTACCCTGGCAGCCTAATTGATGTCTAATAGCTCCCCTGCCAGCCTGTTTGCCCCAGCTTCCCTCCTCTGCTGGCCTGGTCACTCCTAATTGCCCTCCCCTGCAGGCTTGATTGCCCCCAACTGCCCTCCCCTGCTGGCCATCTTGTGGTGGCCATCTTGTGTCCACTTGGGGGCAGGATCTTTGACCACATGGGGGCAGCCCTCTTGTGTGTTGGAGTGATGGTCAATTTGCAAATTACTCTTTTATTAGATAGGATAGAGGCCTGGTGCATGGGTGGGGGCCAGCTGATTTGTCCTGAAGAGTGTCCCAGATCAGGATGGGAGTTCCCTTGGGGTGAGGGGCAGCCTGGGTGAGGGGCCTGTGGTGGTTTGCAGGCCGGTCATGTCCCCCCCACCCCCCAGCGACCCAAGCGGAGGCCCTGGGATCTGGGATTAATCTATGTCTACAATTGAAACTTTGTAGCCTGGAGCAGAGCCAAGCCTTCTGCTCACTCCCTGGCGGCAGCCATTTCTGTTTGAAACTTTGTAGCCTAGAGTGGAGGCCTAGGCCGACAATGGCAGACAGAAAGGTTGGCTTCCTCCATTGCCAGGGAAACCCAAGCCTCTGTTCTCTCCAGCTCAGTGGCTGCTGCCATTTCTGTGTCTTTTAAAATTGAAACTTTGTAACATTGAGTGGAGGCCTAGGCAGGCAAAGGCAGACAGAAAGCTTGGCTTCCTCTGTTGCTGGGGAAATCCAAGCCTTCCTCCTGCTCTCAGCAGTGGCAGCCATCTTGGTTGTGGTTTATTTGCATAATCTGCTCCTGATTGGCTGGTGGGCATGGCTTGTGGGTGTGGCAAAGGTATGGTCAAATTTGGATATTACTCTTTTATTAGATAGGATACTGAATCTTGCTGATCATAGTAATGGCATATTAATAGCCTGATGGATTTGGTGATGCATTTGGAACTGAAACATTAGAGATGTTCTTTTTGTTTTTCTGGATTCTTGCAAAAAAAAAAACACCAGACCAAAACAAAACAAAAAACACCCATATCCATACAAGTGCTTATGGCAGACCACTAAGGAGTATTACCAAAACATTTTGACTCAGGTCCCTTGAGGCGGAGGAGAGCAGGGAATAATAGCCTGGGAGGGTATTGAGGACATTGCTGGGAAAATAAAGCCACTACATCTTATTGCTTAATAATTCCTTTTAATGACATTAACCATTATTTGGGCACTTAAAATGTACTGGGTACTCTGTTAGGAGCTGGAGACAGAGTTGGATTAAAATTTGAAGCTTGCTCTGAAAGGGCTCACATTTTGGCATGAGAGAGACACACAAATATCGTTTAAACTCTGAACAAGACCACAGAAATCCTGTGAAAGGTACATGGAAAGTGTTATAAGAGCTCAGAAAAGCATGACCAAACCTAGGCTGGTACGGAGTGAGGAGTTCTTTTGGGGACACATGGCAGGTGAGGAGAGCTGGGTTTCTTGCTTCTTGGAGATTGAGACAAAGGTAAGAGTACTAAGGACACAGAAATGGCAACACCACCATGTGCCTTTAAAACATAAACCCTTTCCTTGCCTCTCCTGTGGCCAGCTGTGGAGAAACATAAAAGCAAGAGCTTAACTAGACATGTGGGGGGTTCTAAGTTGCATAATCAGCTTGTTAAAGTAAGTACAATGTGTAGTGTCCCCGTCCCCCAGGAAATAAGGCCAAAACCGGTCTAATAGCTCAGAGTCAGTGTTACTGAAGAAGCCCAGAGAAGAGTGCAGTGCTGGCAGCTTTCCAGAACTGCCCTTCCTCCCCTGGAGGCAGCAGAGGGTCTCTCTGCTCAGTTACATGTGCATCCAAACCCCAGGTCCAACCCCGGCCCAGAAACACATTAGTGCTGCTTCAGTGACTCCTCAACACAACACCTTCTCAGGTGGGCACTCTGCTTTTCCATGTGCCAGTCCTGACTCCTTTTCATTTGATACAGAGGTTTTTCTCATTTATTTCTAAGAATAAATCTCTCATTTTTTTAAATTAAGTTCACAGGTGACTGCACAGTAGACTGTATTTCTCATTCTTTGTTTGTTTGTTTTCTTTTAAATTTTGTCTTTATTGTTGACTTGAGGCCCAGTGCACAAAATTCTGGTCCCTAGGCCCAGCCTGCGATCAGGACCAATCTGTGGGGCGAATGGCAGGTTGATTGGGCGGGTCAGGGGGCGGGGAGGGGCCCCCCCACTGGCACCTACCTTGGCTGGCCTGGGCCTACAGGCTGGAAGCAACTCCTGCATTGAGCGTCTGCCCCCTCATGGTCAGTGTGCATCATAACGACTGTTAGTTCCGCCATTCTGTTGATTTGCTTATTAGGCTTTTATTATATAGGACAGTATTACAGATGTCCCTTTCCCTCCCCCCCCACATTGATCCCCTCCATCTTGCATCCCCCACCCTAGGCTTTCATCACATTATTGTTTGTGTCCATGGGTTATACATATATATGTTCTTTGGTTTATCTCTCCTCACCCACCCACACACCCCCACCTTCCCTCTGAAATGCATTTATTTTTAAATTGTGCTTTCTGAACAAGGAGGTTTAGAGTCTATGATGAGTTAGAACTTCATAAAAATTCTGGACCTCACTCTAAAATTTAAAATTTCAAGTGATTTGGAATCATATATCTCAGTTTTGTCTTTTAAATTTGAATACTTCCTTTTACCCTTAATAGTTTTAAGATAGTTATTATAATTAAAACTAGGAGCCCAGTGTGCAAATTTGTGTACCTTGAAAGGAACTGTGGGCCGTGAGGCTGCGGTGGGCAAAGGGGTGGGTCTCAGCCCATCCTCCACACCCCTGCCCAGCCCATCCCACTGTGGCCCCAGTCCCCTGTCTGCCTGTAGCCTCACTCCTGCTGCTGCCAGACTCTGGCGGTGGTTGCAAGCAGGGCCAGCGCCAGAAGCGCCAGAAGCATGATGCCAGTGGGATCATGGTGCATGGGAGCAAAGAATTTTCAGTACCCATCAGAGGCTTACCCTAAGGACAGCCACCAGCACCTTGCCTTGGTCTGGCACCCCCACTCACCTGTTCCACCATCCCACTGCAGCCTACACCCTCCATGTTCCACGCTCTGCTTCCTGCTTTTTGACTCCTGCCATATTCTGTGCACACCCTCTGGTGGTCAGGGCATGTAGTGACCAATTGTTCAGTTGTCCTGCCATTCAGTCTATTTGCATATTAACCTTTTATTATATAGGATATGTGAAAATCCCCTCACTTTGCCAAATTTTTGACACTTAGTAAGAAAACTGGAGACATTTTATGGTGTTGAAAAACTGGGAATTCTGACCCAACGTTGCATGATGACTCAGATTTGACCTGTCTGGTTTGAGAAGCAACTCTGTCACCAAGATTTGCCTGTCTGTGAGAATATGAGAGAGGCCAGGTATTGTTTTCAGAGGATTTCAGCCTGTTTTTAGAATGTGGCATTCAAATTTAGAGCATTTCTATGAGGCAACCAAAAGGATCACATTGTCATTCTTTTCAAGAAGCTAGTGATTTTAATGACTGAAGTACTTGCCAAAGATAAATTTAATTCAAGGAAAGAAAATTGGATACATATTTTAGATTTGCAACACCCTATATTTGTCTGCTTAATTTTTATTACTTGTCACCCTTATAACCACACTGTTATTATATTCATTGAAATGAAAATTATAATGGTTGTGTTCTAGTAAAAGGAGATTAAGTGACATGGATACCTACCAGGTCTTAGAGACTGAGTCTGCCAAATCCATCCCACCTTCAAAAGCTACCAATCATGAGCACCAGAGACACCTTGTCAATGATCAGTTTAGAAATAAGGATATGACCTAAGTCTTGGCCAATGAGATATGAAGGAAGCCATCAAGGGATATTCTCGGAAATGTTTTTATGTTTGCAGGTAGTGAACATGGAGAGAGACACTGCCTTTAGACACCCCAGAACCACTGGAGCCCTCTTGCTATTGGCCTGAGGTTGACGTACACCCAGAATGAGGGCAGAACTCAGGGTGGTGGGAGAGTAGAGCAAAAGCTTTCACAGCTCCTTTCTGAAGCCGCCCTTCAGCTGGTCTTCTCATGCAAGTCACCCATTTTTCTTTCTTCTTAAGCTGGGATAAATTTTCTGTTTCTTGTAAATATGACAGCATCTTCTCTGATAAAAACAGACCTAAAATATTGAAACTGGCCCTCCATTAGCTGTTTACTATCACCTGGAAGTGTCAAAGGAGAGATACAAAAAGAACACAAGGTCAGGCAGATACATGCTAGATGTTCTAAGGTGGAGTGTGTGTTTGGTTCCTTTACCCAGGCAAGGATTATGCATAAACAGTCTCTTTTCCTATTCCCTCCAGTCCAGAGGTCTCCTGCCTGTTCTTTGGACCCATACTTCCAGATAAATATTTTAAATTAATAAAATACATATAATTACAAGTATTACATTGTTTTAAAAACTAAATTTGTGGATTTGTGGTACATATCTCACTCCTTCATCATGATTTTTTTTTATTTGCTGACTGGACCTGCATGTATACTGCTAACATTAGAACCAAAATTGTGTATGCATATCAAATGTAAGTTAAGATTGTTACCATCTCAAATCTTGCACATTTATGTTAAAAAATTCCTAATCACTTTTTCTTAGCTAATTATAACATTGTTTGAGATTTTTCTAGACAGCTACTTTAAAAAAAAAAAAGAGCCTTGTGTTGCTATTCAGGAAGAAAACTCCCAATTTTCCAAAAACAATTTTTTATATCATCTAATATTAGAATGTTACATGACTGCTTCTTGGAAATAAGCTCTCTGAATAGTTCCTATTACTAATCTTGGCTAGGGCAAACTTGAGAAGGCTAAATTTGTTATCTGCTAAAATGGTCATATTAACTATCCTAATTCCTGTTTCATTGGTTCAAACCGCAAATATAACTCCCTAAAATTGATTACAGCTTCACTCTACATGTGATAAACAATTCAGGAAACAAAAACACATATTGTAAAATTTAGCAGAGCTCTCTTATAAAAATTTTTGTTTTAAAAGGAAAAAAATAATACTAAGGAGACAATTATTCTCTACTCTCCTCCCCAAACTCTCTCTGCAAAATGTTTCATTTGGGTTCTCTTTTTTGATGCATCTCAATGAGTTCTGCAAAATATTTTTGTGTTATTATTTTTGAAAACTATTTATGTGTTATTAACTAAAATAGGATTTGATGTACAAAATGTGGTGGCTTTTATTTATTGAGTAGTAGGCCAGCTAAGTGAGTGAAAATATGGAAGATGTTATGAGCCACAAACATACAGAGGGTAGAAATATCTATATCTATATCTATATCTATATCTATATCTATATCTACATTCATACTAGAGGCCTGGTGCATGAAATTTGTGCATGGGGGAGGGTGTCTCTCAGCCCAGCCTGCACTCTCTCCAATCTGGGACCCTTCAAGGGATGTCTGACTGCCCACCTGGGATCGGGCCTAAATGGACAGTCAGACATTCTTCTCACAATCCAGGACTGCTAGTTCCAAACTGCTCACCTGCCTGCCTCCCTGATTGCCCCTAACTGCTTCTCCCTGCCAGCCCAATCACCCCCTAACCACTACCCTGCCAGCCTAATTGATATTTAACTGCTCCCCTGCCAGCCTGTTTGCCCCCAGTTTCTCTCCTCTGCTGGCCTGGTTACCCCTAACTGCCCTCTCCTGCAGGCTTGATCACCCCCAACTGCCCTCCCTCGAAGGCTTGATCCACTCCTGACTGCCCTCCCCTGTTGACCTGATGGCCCACAACTACCCTCCTTTGCAGGCCTGGAACCTCCTACTGTCCTCTACCACTGGCCATCTTGTGGTGGCTATCTTGTGTCCACATGAGAGCAGAATCTTTGACCATATGGGGACAGCCCTCTTATGTATTGGAGTGATTATCAATCTGCATATTACTCTTTTATTAGACAGGATAGAGGCCTGGTGCATTGGTGGCGATTGGCTGGTTTGCCCTGAAGGGTGTCCTGAATCAGGGTGGGGGTTCCCTTGGGGCATGGGGCAGCCTGGGAAAGGGCCCTATGATGGTTTTCAGGCTGGCCACGCCTCCCAGTAGCCCAGGTGGAGGCCCTGGGGTCTGGGATTAATTTATGTTCTACAATTGAAATGTTGTAGCCTGGAGCAGAGCCAAGCCTTCTGCTTGCTCCGTGGCAACAGCCATTTCTATTTGAAACTTTGTAGCCTAGAGTGGAGGCCTAGGCTAGGGCTGCAGAAGTTTGGCTTCCTCCATCAACCTTGCAACCCTAGCCTCTTCTCTCTAGCTCCATGGCTGCTGCCATTTCTGTTGGGATTATGTATCTTCTATAGTTGAAACTTTGTAGCATTGAGTGGAGGCCTAGGCCATCAATGGCAGATGGAAAGCTTGACTTCCTCCATTGCTAGGGAAACCCAAGCCTTCCTCCCGCTCTCAGTGGCAGCAGCCATCTTGGTTCGGGTTTATTTACATAATTTTCTCCTGGTTGGCTGGTGGGCATGGCTGTGGGCATGGCTTGATTGGAGGCACAGTCAATTTGCATATTATTCTTTTACTGGAAAAAGGATAAGCCAAATGACTGGAAGGATGGAATGACTGGAACAACCGGTTGCTATGACATGCACTGCAGTGCCCAACCAGCCCCATTGGGGCCCCAATCATCCCTCCCCAATGTCCCTTGGCCCCTCCCCCCAGCCAATCTCACCCCTGATTGGCCCCCCACCCTGATTAGGGGTGGGGCCTGTGGCCAACCTCTCTCAGCCCTTCCCCCTTGCCAGACTGGCCTGATTGGCCCCCATCAGGGTGGGCTGGCCAGACTCCACCTGTGCACAAATTCGTGCACTTGGCATATAGTATATCTATCTATCTAAGTGTGGATATAATAGATTTTGAGAAATTTTGTTGATGTGGCAACTCTTCAAGCTCCCACTTTTTTAAAATCTACCTTTATTGATTTTAGAGAAAAAGGGGGAGGGAGAAAGAGATAAAAACATCAATAATGAAAGAGAATAATTGATCACCTCCCTCCTGCATGCCCCATACTGGGCATTGGCCCACAACCTGAGCATGCGCCCTGCCTGACCAGAAATCAAACTGTTCATAGGTTTACGCTCAACTACTGAGCCACATTGACCAGGCAAGTTCACACTCTGTATAAAAATAGATGTATTTTAGCAAATAGGCTCATTTAAAGTGAACTGTCTGTTGTTTCAATGTTGTTCATCATTGTAATATTACTATTAACTGAATTCTCATTGTTAGTAGAAACTGTAAGAAATCACCAGAAGGTAGACTCCTAGGGGTTTCTATCTGATCAAGTTTTCAACATTCCCTGAAATGGCTAAGCCTCATTAATGGCGAATACTTCTTCCTAAAAAAAAAAAAACTGCCCTGGCTCTTCTCCTGGAGCTGATCGGTTTGGTTAATGAGTGATGTGGAAACTGCTAGGCATTAGCATCAGAGCCATCAGTAGAGACAGGATTTTATCATTAAACATCTTACAGCCAGAATGGAGATGAGGGTAATAGAAGAATAAAAGAGGTAACAAGCTGGGTAGAAGGAAACATTAAAAAAGGAGTGAGAGAGTAAAATGAAGCCTTAAAAGTTTCAACTTACTTTTTCAAAAGACTGAATTCAATTGATTCATTTTGAGATCTAGAGTGATGCCATACTCAGATATGGTCTGAGAATGAAACCATAGAATTCAACTCATCAAGTATTTATTTATTTGTGTATTTGTTTTTAAAATATTTTTCTTATAATAACATAATAAGTCCTAGATCTTTATCAATAAAAAACAATTATGAAAAACCCACAGTTAATGTCACAGTTAATGGTGAAAAACAGGGTGTTTTAATCCTAAGATCAAGAATAAGATATTTTCTACTTCTTGTGAAATATTATACTGCAAGTTCTAGTCAGGGAAATAAGACATTAAATAGATATAAAGGCATCCAAATTGGAAATGAAGAAATAAAACTATCTCTTGTATATAAATAATTATAAGATGCCCATTAAAAACCTATTAGAACTAATAAGTCCACGTCCATCAAGGTTGCAAAATATAAGAGCAATATACAAAAGTAATTTGTATTTCTATACTTTAGCAATAAAAACTCAAAAGTAAAATTAAGAAAAATGTTTTATTATAATAGCATAAAAAATAAAATACTGACATAAAACTGGAACTCTGAAAACTACAAAACCTTTTTTAGCAAAATGAAATAAAATGAAATAAAAACAAAGATATATATTTTGTTCATGGATTAGAAGACTTAATATTGTTATTATGGCAATACTCTCCAATTTCATCTGCAGCTTCCATGCATTCCCTATCAAAATTTCAGCTGGACTTTTTGTAGAAATTAACAAGCTGATTCTAAATTGACATGCAAATGAAAGGGACTAAGGATAACCAAGCAATCTTGAAAAATAAACAACAAAACAGAGTAAGAGAACTCACACTTCTCAATTTTTAAAAAATATATTTTATTGATTTTTTTACAGAGAGGAATAGAAAGTCGGAAACATCTATCAGCTGCCTCTTGCACACCCCATCCTGGGGATGTGCCCACAACCAGTGGGCCAAACCAGTTTCTGCACACTTCTCAATTTTAAAACTTACTGCAAAGCTTCAGGAATTAAGACATAGTGACATCAGCATAAAGATACACATATAGATCAATGGAAAGGAAATCAGAGTCCAAATAGAAAAGTATTTGTGGTCAGTTGATTTCAACAGTGCTGCCAAGGTTATTCAATAACAAAAACAAATAGCCTGGTCAGCATGGCTCAGTGGTTGAGTATCAATCAACCTATGAACTAGGAGGTCCTGGTTTGATTCCCCGTCAGGGCACATGCCTGGGTTGCAGCTTAATTCCCAGTGTGGGATAAGCAGGAGGCGCCCAATTGATGATTCTCTCTCATCATTGATGTTTCTATCTCTATCTCTATCTCCATCTCTATCTCTATCTCCCTTCCTTTCTGAAAGCAATCAAAAAAATATTTTTTAAAGAAAATAGTCTTTCCAAGAAATGGTGCTACCACAACTGGATATCTACATGCAAAAAAAATGCAACCGTACCCTTCCATATAAAAAAATTAATTCCAAACAAAATTTAATTCCAAATGGATCAGAGATCTTCGTAAGACCTAAGATTATAAATATCTTAAAGGAAAACATAAAGTAAGTCTTCATAAATTTGGGTTAGGCAAAGCCTTCTAAGATACAACATCAAAAGTGCAAAGGAAAAAAAATAGATGAATTAGACTCTACCAAAATTAAAAATATTTCAGCAAGATGGTGACATAAGAATTTCTAGCACTCATCTGTTCCCAGGAACATCAATTTGAACAACTGTGCAGGGAAAACACC
This sequence comes from Antrozous pallidus, assembly GCA_027563665.1. Lineage (NCBI taxonomy): Eukaryota > Metazoa > Chordata > Mammalia > Chiroptera > Vespertilionidae > Antrozous > Antrozous pallidus. Next base: position 31,128,298 of record CM050522.1, on the reverse strand, counting down.
ACCTCACGAGAGCTAAAGATTCCAGATGAGAGATTATAGCACCTGGGAAGAGGATGGAAATAGGAAAATACAATGAAGAGGATAAGAAAGCCAGTTCCACATTATCCCCATTGCTACTTTCCCAAGCCCAGGCAGCCCATGAAGAAGAAAAACACTCTTTCCATGAGAGAAGGAGAGTGAAGTGAACACCCACTTCACCACAGACCCCAGCATCAGCCCTGCACCAGTAGTTGGTCAGCTCCCACAGCCCCAGGAGGCTCCTGCCAACCCAGGCTATCAGCTCTCCCCAGTGCCAGGCAAGCAGAACCCTCTGGACCTATATTCCATACTGGTCCCCATGGACCCAGGCACTTAGCATATTCCGATGCCTGGCCAGCTCCTGTAGTCCTAGTTCCCAGATGGCTTCCACAAATGCAGCCTGCTGGCCTGGAGCCATGGAGCCATAGCACCATGCTAGCCATCTCAGACCCAGCTTCCAGGCTGGTCCCCATAGGGTCAGGCTATCAGCTGATTCTTTGGCTCCAGGCTCCAAGCTCCTCCTCCTCAAGTTGCCCTGCCCCCACCCATTCTGTAAGACCAAAACCAAAACAAAGGATCTGTTGTTATTTACTGTTCTTTATACTTCATTCTTTATATTCTCTTCACTTTCTTCATTTTATGACTTTAAAACATACTGTCTCCTTAGCTTGAAGCACCTTTCCCAAATTTCAACTCTGTAGAGGCAAGTCTTATCTACACCTCAAAGTTCATCTATATATCTATCTATATATCTATCTATATATCTATATCTATCTATATATATATCTATATATATATCTATCTCTCTCTCTCTTTCTATATATATATATATATATATATATATATATATATATATACATCTTTTATAGAGAGGAAGAGAGAGGGATAGAGAATTAGAAACATTGATGAGAGAAGTATGGATCAGCTGCCTCCTGCGCACCCCCTCCTGGGGATATGCCTACAACCAAAGTACATGCCTTTAACCTGAATAAAACCTGGGACCCTTCAGTTCCCAGGCTGACACTCTATCCAGTGAGCCAAACCAGCCAGGGATCAAAGTTCATCTTAAATGTTACCTCTTTCAGGAAGCCTCCAAGTTGTGGACAGGGACTTTCTCATCGCTGAATCCATCCAGTGCTTTATAGCTATCTTTTAAGGCATTTGTCACCTTGTATTACAGTTATTTGTCTGTTTGTTATATCCTCTTTCTTATATCTTGGTTCCCAGTAATTGAGGTAATAACTAAGGGGCTTTATTTTAGCTGAGATTGTTCTGTCACTTCTAACGTTCTCCTATTGACTATTCAATTGCGTTTATTCCATGAAGGGATGTCTTTGTCATTTCATGTATTTATTCATATTTTCTGTCAGTTGTCCCACTGTACCTCTTATTAATTATGCAGCAGCATGCATAATGAGCCTCATGACCTATCAAAAGCAACTGGGATGGAGGCATTTGAATTTTCTTTGGGAAGTTTATTTTTGTCTCAAAGAATCCTATTGAAGTGAGTGATAGAATATCAAAGAGGAATGTAGGACTAAGGGGGTAAAGGGTTCAGTCCCCTTGTCCCATGCCTAAGACTAGAGTGAAAAATCACAGGGCTGCCTTCTGAACTGAGAAATGAGTTTTGAAGTATTGGCATACATTGCACAGAAGCAAGAGAGCTTACAGCTTTCCAACTGAAATGAATTCACAGAAAAACAGACTATCTGGTGGTAGCATTTGGATTTCAGACTAACTAGCAGGCCTATACAAACTCCATCAGCAGTCAGCTAGTGCTGATGGGTCAAGACATCAATACATTGCCAAGGAGGACTCACCACAATTAAACGCCCCTCCCACCCACTCACTCATTACACCTAGATTCATGGCAATGATCTTGATTTATAGTGCAGCTTTGGAACTGGGAATAATCTGACTTCAAATAAAATGTCTAGGTAACTTAAGAAAAATCTTTATTTCTTTCCCTTTACAGTAATATAAAGTTTTCATCCAACCCCATAAAACTCAAATTCTTGTACTGCTGTGCCAATCCATAGTTCAGAAGATTTGAGCTTTAAAGATTGGAAATATACCGAGTTAGTTCCCTGACACTGCAATCCTCTGCTCACATAACCATTAGGTTCACATCCCAGATGTACTGCATGTTCAAAATCACGTGTGCCCTGTAAATATAATCAGCAAATGTCACTGGGGCATGAAAGAGTCCAGAACAATAAAATCCAGCATGCTGGAGGCTAAAAATTTTCTTTCACATTGTTGTTCTTTCCCAATGGAGAATAAGCCCCCAGTTAGAAAAGAAAGACCGGCATGAGAATTTTGTCTAATTTCATTTCCTCATGGGAGGCTTAAATTCATTAGATGCATTTAATCACAGCAATCGTTTCTGACACATCTCCGAGTATAATCAAATCAACTGGTGTTCCAAAGTTAGTAGGTACTGAACAAGGACACGCTGTATCTGAAGGGGTCAGTTTTCTGTAGTGGACAAGGGAAAGGTGGGAGACGGTGCCCAGCCTTCCATCCTTCACCATTTCACTAGGGCCCAGTCTTGCTCATGGGAAGCTGCTACTTTGTTCTTATAAAATTATTTTGTGTAAAGAAACATTTACAAAGAGAGATAACCAAAGATTTCACTTTGACTTCCTGGATAAACTAGGAATTATTCTAGCCCTGATTCAAGGTTTATTATGCTGCCAGAGGGGGGGGGAAATGAAGCTCCAGATCAACAACGTTCAAGCTCTGTAAACCCAAGTAACCCCTTTGACCAGTTTATTCAAATATCTGGTTAGTTTAGTAAAAATACATAGTACGAGTAAGTTACTTGCCCAGAAGTTTTTGAGAGAAGTCAACTATAACAATGCCTTGGGAGGTTTAATAAAACATCCAGTTTTCTAAATTCCACCCCAGCTTTAGACAATTAGAATCTTCAGGGGTGGAGTGAGGATTTTCCATGTATAGAAATCACCCTTAAAAATTGGGTCTGAAGACCAAAGAAACAAACCATTCTTTAACTACTAGTCCAAGAATGTCAAGAAATTATCTTAATGTTGTTATATTTCCAAGAAGTAGAGTGTGGGGAGTAATAAATTTCTCAGCTCAGTAAATCAATTTCTGCCCCCTACTCCTTAATAATTCACAATACTACTGTCATTTTCTGAAATTCCAAACATATACTTTTCATGTGGTTGTAATGACATTATTAAAATATTGAAATTATGCTCTTCCCTCATGGATTATTTTATTCTCTTAGAGCACATTTTATAGTTGAGGGGCTTATATACTAATAAAGAAAACAGAAGAAGTAAAAATGTGAGGTCATTTTATGTAGCAATCAGTATAATAATTCTATATAGTAAAAGGCTAATATGCAAATTGACCAAATGGCAGAATGACCAGTTGCTATGATGTGCACTAGCTACCAGAGGGCAGATGCTAAATGCAGGAGCTGACCCCAGTGGTCAGTGTGCTCCCACAGGAGGAGCGCCACTCAGCCAGAAGCCTTGAGCTGAGCTCATGGCTGGCAAGCACAGTGATGGTGGTGGGAGCCTCTCTCGCCTCTGCAGCAGCACTAGGGATGTCCAACTGCCAGCTTAGGGCCACTCCCCATCATCCAGACATTTCCTAAGGGCTCCTGAATTGTGAGAGGATGCAGGCTGGGCTGAGGGACTGGCCCCCTCCCCGAGTGCACAAATTTTGTGCACAAGGCCTCTAGTGGTAATAATAAAACAAGATAAGGGAATAAAAATGATAGGAGATATGGCAAGTTTCAGGGAAGGCATTTTTTAATTTAATTTTTCAATTATAGTTTATATTCAAAATTATTAGTATCTGTTTCAAGTGTATAGCATATTGGTTATACAATTGTATACCTTACAAAGTATTCCTCCAGATATTTCTAGTACTTACCTGACAGCATACATAATTATTACAATATTATTGACTATATCTCCTATGATGTTTACTTTACATCCCTATGACTATTCTGTAACTACTAATTTGTAGTTTGTAATCCCGTCATCTTTTTCACCCAGTCCCCTAACCTCACTTCTCCCTGGCAACCATCAGTCTGTTCTCTGTATCTATGAGTTTGTTTCAATTTTGTTTGTTCATTTATTTTGTTCTTTAGATTCCACATACAAGTAAAATCATATGATATTTGCTTTTTTCTTATTGACTTATTTCACTTAGCATAATACTCTCTGGGTCCATCCATATTGTTGCAAATGTAAGATTTCATTCATTTCATGGCCAAGTAGTATCCCATTGTGTAGATGTGCCATCACTTTTTTATCTACTCACCTATTGATGGGTACTTAGGTTGCTTGGCTATTGTAAATAAAGTTACAATGAACATAGGGAAATGTATATTCTTTCAATGTAATATTTTGTATTTCTGTGGATATATGCCCAGAAGTGGATCATAAAGCAAGTCCAATTTTGGTATTATACTTTTTTCCACAGTGGCTGCACCAGTCTGCATTCCCACCAACAATGTGTGAGGATTACCTTTTCTTCACATATTCACAAACACTTGTTGTTTGTTCATTTATTGATGGTGGTCATTCTGACAGGTGTGATATCTCATTGTGATTTTAATTTTAATTTATCTGATGATTAGTGACATTGAGCATCTTTTCATATGTCTGTTTATTGGCTATCTATGTCCTCTTTGAAAAAGTGTCTATTCAGGTCCTCTGAGGGAAGATATTTCTGAGGGAGCATTTCAGATAAGAACCAACTGCTGAAAACGGTCTCTGTTATATTTTTAGAATCTGGGTAACTATTAGTTGAATGAATACCAAAAAGGGTAAGGTCTCATGAAAGTCTAGGGTATGAACTTGTACAGCAATATAATCTTGGTATTATGTCCAAGGAGAGGCCCAGAGATCAGTGTGGCTGAACTGGCATCAGCAGAGTGAATAGATGGCCATGGATATAAGCTATGAGAGTAGCCTGGGACCCAACAAAATGGGCCCTGTAGGTCATAATAGAGTCTGGATTTGATTCTATTTGTTGATGGGAAGTTATTGGAAAATTTCAGTCAGACATGTGATCTGATTTATGCTCTATAGAAATCTCTCAAGCTGCTGCAGAGTCAATAGACTGTGGAATCCTAAAATGAAAACAGAGGGAGCAGTCAAGAGACCATGCAGGGCTCCAGAAGGGTAGATCTGGTGAGAAGGACTCAGATTCTAGATATAGTATAAAGGTAGACCAACAGGCTTGGATAATGGATTGGCTTTGGGAAGGAAAAGGAAGAGAAAAGTCAATAACTAACATCTATGTATTTGGCTTGAGAAGCTGTTGTAGATGGTTCAACATTTTTAGATCAGGAAGTCTAAGGAGATGCGGGGTGGGAAATCGGGAGTTCTGTCCTAAACTGTTATAAGACTAAGATGTCTCTCAGACTTCAAGTCAGGATGTTAAGCATGCATTTGGAGTCATGAATCTAATGAAGCTCAGGGCTCTGGAGCAACAGAGATATTTGGATGTCATCAGCCTAGTACACATTTGGACTGACCTTGCTGCCTCCTCCTTTGCCATTTTTCTTTTCTTTCCTTTCATCTCCATAACTCTGATCTTTCCTCTTCTACTAATTTCCCTTCTCCTTAACCCTCCTTTTTCATATATACATACTTTTAGGAGCCTGTGCACCTCTTATTTTTTTCTCTACATTTTTTATAATATAATTTGTAATTTCCAACTTAGAAATATGTGTTCCCACCAGAAGATATGAACTGTACTGTGTAACTCATTAAATCACCACCCCTCTGGGCCTCATGTTTTCTTTGTGCATCATGAGCAGTTGGGCTGTATCAGTGGATGGAGAGATGGTGGGATGCTGAAACCCGTATCCTGCTTTAAGAATGTTAAATCTGACTTTGTTGATACCCATCATTGTGGTGAAAGATAATGATGACTACCTAAGTTGCTGTGGACAAAAGTGTCTATGAGCAGAGAGGAAAGTGTGGAATTCACTGGCTTAAAATGATAAATTATATTTATGTTATTCACTGTCACATGATTCAAATTTCCATGTAATTTATGCTGGCCAAGAAAATCGAAGCAGAGGGGATTGTGGTTTCAGGCTTAAAATTAAGGCTCAATATTATTTTGACATATGTTAAAATCAGTAGGCTTTTAATGGTCTAATTCAAAGCTCCTCTCCCCTCTCTGCTTTCCCCGGTAATGTCCACTAGCCAAACGATCTCCCAATCAAAGGGACGAGGAGCAGTTCTTCATATAGGATTTCACTTTCTTGCCAGGAATTGTTCAAAATAGCCAATTATAAGATTACTCAATTCATTAATTATGGAATTATAACTCTAGAATTATTCAAAGAAGCCAATCACAGTCTCATGTGGAAACTAGGGAGAACATCCTCTCGATACTACAAAGCCTGCCTCCCACAGGCCCTGCTTGGCTACTCTGTTTCTGAGTGCAACCCCGTGCGACTCTGCATCATGCCAAGTATCCTCTCCCCCTGGGATGTGGGTATATGTGTCCAATAAACTGCCATTGATCTCAGTGTCAAATGTGTGTTCAGCCATTCTCATAACCCTAGGGCAAGAATACATTCCTCACTAATGGGGTGAATAAGAAGCATCTAAAACAATGACATAGGACACACATGATTGGGTTTTCTCCCTTTCTTTTAGCATTGACCATCATACTCAGAGAGAGTCTGCTCTTTCAGCCTGGGCCTGGTGGAGGAGCTGGAGCCAATCTGACAGACAGTTACACAAGTGAGACACTAACCTCCCTTGGTATAAACCCTGAGTTGTTACCTCAGAATAATTTGGACTAACTCAGCATAACTTAGCCTAAGCTAAGTAGGAACAGACTTGTGTTGGGAAACAGAAAGCGACAGCAAATAGGGAATTTGTAACTACCATAGAGAAGAGGAGGGGACTTACCTTGCTTCTGTACCTAATATAGTTACTTTATATTCATCGTTTCTTTAATTTTCATGTTTATCACAACCCTATAGGACCAATAATTATATCTCATCTTAGATGAAGTTAAGAAACTGGCTTGGTATCAAGTGTAGGGTAAGATTTCTTAACCTCTGCCATACATTCTGAGCTGGATAGTGCTTTATTGCAGGAGGATAAAGGTGAATGTGCTATCCTGTGCATTGTAGGTTTGCCTCTTCCCAGGAGCATCTCCCCATTCAAGACCATCACAAAGGCTTCCAGACATTACCAAGTGTTTTCTGGGGGACAAAATTGACCCCGGTGAGAACCATTGCAGCAGAATCATAGACCTGAACTCCAGAACAAGTATACTTGGCTCAAATGTCTATGCCCTTTCTCTTAGGCCCTGCAGACAGGCACTGAGGGTATGCAAAGAAGAAAGACTTGGCCCTTCACAACCTAGACTAATACGTAGTGGTCAATTCAGTGGGTCAGGAAAAGAGACAGTTTGTTACTTCCCTCAGCAACTTATCAGAACTGTCATCTGGCACTAAGTAGTGCAACTCACAGTGTACAAAAGCTCCATATCCTGTTTCCAAATAGCAGAGCCATTCATCCCCACAGAGCATGATCCTAATAAATTACAGGTCTGAGTGAGAGTGTGATGAGCCAGGAGAAGGGTCACAATGAGTCTCTCTTTACTACTATTAAGAAAAATAAAACCATGGTTAACCACATGGACCATAAGGGGAATAAATTAAGGAATCTTAAGTACATACTGGGAGGAATTTCTGAGACCAGGAAGTGCAGCATAAGCTTGCTCTTCTTCCAACCTGGTAAGAGACTCCTGCTTGACTCATGGAGAAATGTGTCCTGTGGTTGGCAGCCAGGAGATTTCTAGTGAGGTCGAGGGCATGAGAGGGACAAATGTGCTTGGGGCAGATCCTGCCTTCTCATTAAGGCACAGAAATCACATTTCAGCTATTTGGGGCTTGGAGAGCCAGGCTGAGCCTCCCAACACTTCACTCACTGCAAAATGGAAAGGTCATGTCTTCCTTGGGAGAAGCCACAGGAAGCCACCCATCTTTGGAACCCATGGATGGTGCTCTCTTCTGTTATGTACAGAAAAGAATTTCCTGTCCTGTGGCTATTTAATCGGTGCTAATGTATCTCTCACATCAGGAACATGGCTTCCTCAGCTTTTGCCTATATGAAAGGAAAACTCCACGGTCCGTGAGGTGAGAGGAAAGAGGCCACCATGTCCTCCATTGGACCCCTTCTTTTCCATCATTCCAAGGACTTCCATTCCGCCTTCCTCCTTCTACCAACATATGTCTTCAAGGAAAACATCACAGGCGCACAGGCAACAAAGGACCACAGCACAACGCAGTCATTTAAATTTGAATCTTCTTAAGGTTCCGTTAGACTTAGCCTGGATAGAGTTATTAACCCACAGATCAAGAAAATGGATAGGAGCTGACCATCTCCATTTTTTAGTCTCCTTTCTCACTAATTCACTGAGCTGAAAAGGTGGGGAGGATAATGTTGTATGGACTATGACTTGCTTAGCTATTTACTTTGAAGAATAATTCAAATTCATTATAACTTAAATGTGTTGCGGAATGTGGAAACTTAACAATTTAAGTCTAATATATAATCATGCATCATGACTTTATTTTTTTCAAAAGCAAAACAGGTAAAATTTCTATGGGAATTGTTCAGTGCTTGGTGAATGCCTTTAGATAAACAAAGTCAGGATAGGGTGGCATATATAACATTGCCACCGCAGCATCATAGCTGGCAGCAAAACTCTTAGGTTGCTCAGCGATGTGTTTTTGATAGTTTGCATTTTGGTTAACTGTTATTGCTTAGATGTGTGCATACAAATGGACAAAATTTCAGCGGTCTCAAGTTCTCTGCTTTGAGGACATGTTTAATCCTTTTTAAGAATAAGTAATTTTTATTATTTTAGAGTTGGTCTTTTATAGTGCAATAGCTTCCATTTACGTGTGTGGTATTTGCTACGGGTGAGCAGTGTGGGCTCCAGGCCATTCTTGGTCAGAAGGGGTTTCCAAAAAGGTTCTTATTGCTTGAGCAAGTTACTCCCTGGAATAAAAGAAAAGAAGCATTTTCAGGCCTTGGAAATGTATCTTTGTTTAGTGCAATTGCACAAACATATGGGTCTTTAAAGGATGCCTGAGGATCTAATGTGCTTATCTGAGTGCTGAATATGTATGTGGTACATTTCTATGAGCCCTAGTTTTTAAAGGGATCATAGAGTTTCTAATAGTTGGAAAACTTACTCAAGGGTTTCTTCAACTTTTTAGTTATTGTTGTTGCTCTTAGTTTTAGAGTGACTTCCTCCCCTCCCCTTGAATGCAAGTAATCCTTTTGAATTTCCTGCCACTACTGTTTCAAGAAAATTAGAAGCAAGAAAGGAGTTGAGTTTATTATCTTGGATTGGATTCAGTGAGGTTGAATGGCAGCACCTAAATTTATTGATCCAGTTCATAACATTTCCCAAGTCTACATGGCAAAAGTCTCTTAATAAAGAGGAGCCAACCCATTTTTGTTGTTTTGTTGGTTAACTTTTTAGCAATTTTATTTTTTTAAATGTTCATCTCCCGCACCCCCCCTCCCATAGCTCCCCTCCAATTGGTACCCATCCCACCCTCTGCCCTTACTTCCCCAACATTGTCCTCATCCATAGATGTATGATTTTTGTCCAGTCTCTTCCTGCACCTCCCATACCCCTTTCCCCGCAAGAATTGTCAGTCCACTTCCTTTCTATGCCCCTGATTCTATTATATTCACCAGTTTATTTTGTCCATCAGATTTTTAATTCACTTGATGTTTTAGATTCACTTGAGATAGATGTAAATTTGTTGTTTATAATTTTTATTTTTACCTTTTCCTTCTTCTTCTTCTTCCTCCTCTTCTTCTTCTTCTTCTTCCTCCTCTTCTCCTCCTCCTCCTCCTCCTCCTCCTCCTCCTCCTCCTCCTCCTCCTCCTCCTCCTCCTCCTCCTCCTCCTCCTCCTCCTCCTCCTCCTCCTCCTTCTTCTTCTTCTTCTTCTTCTTCTTCTTCTTCTTCTTCTTCTTCTTCTTCTTCTTCTTCTTCAAGAATACCTTTCAGCATTTCATATAATACTGGTTTGGTGGTGATGAACTCCTTTAGCTTTTTTCTTATCTGTGAAGCACTTTGTCTGACCTTCAATTCTGAGTGATAGCTTTGCTGGGTAGAGTAATCTTGGTTGTAGGTTCTTGTTCTTCATCACTTTGAATATCTCTTGCCACTCCCTTCTGGCCTGCATAGTTTCTGTTGAGAAATCAGCTGGAAGTCGTATGGGTGCTCCCTTGTAGGTAACTAATTTTTTTTCCTCTTGCTGCTTTTAATATTCTCTCTTTATCTTTTCCTCTTGGCATTTTAATTATGATGTGTCTTGGTGTGGTCCTCTTTGGATTCCTTTTGTTTGGGGTTCTGTGCAGTTCCTGGACTTGTAAGTCTATTTCTTTCACCAGGTGGGGGAAGTTTTCAGTAGCTATTTCTTCAGATAGGTTTTCAGTATCTTGCTCTCTCTCTCTTTCTGGCACCCCCATAATTTGGATGTTGATATGCTTGAGGTTGTCCCAGAGACTCCTTATATCTTCATGTTTTTGGATTCTTTTTTGTTTCTTGCTTTTTTGGCTGAATAGATTTTGCTCCTTTGAATTTCAAACTGTTGACTTGATTCTTGCGATTATCTAGTCTGCTTTTAGTTCTCTGTATATTTTTTATTTCAGTCAGTGTATGTTTAATTTCTAGTTGGTCTTTTTTCATATCCTCGAGGGTCTCATTAAGTTTATCGGCCTTTTCTAGGAACCTCTTGAAAAACCTTATAGCTGTGGTTTTGAACTCTATGTCCAGTCATTTTTGTCCCTCCATTTCTTTCAAATGTGATTTGTTTCCTTGTCTTTGCATTTTGGCTGCTTCCCTGAGTTGGTCGCGTAGCTTTGTGTGGTAGGTATCCTCTAGGGGACAGTGGCTCAGCCTCCCCAGTTACCTGAGGCGGATACTCTGGTGTACCCCTTTATGGGCTGCACAGTCTTGTTGTAGTTAAGCTTAGATTGTTGTTTATATTACTGGGAGGGGTTGACCTCCAGGCCAATTAGCTGTGAGAATCAGTTGTCTCTATGCTGGAAGAGCTTCTGTGCTAAGCTTGGATGGGGCAGAGTCTCAGGGCTGAGCAGTCACCCTTGATTTCCCGTCAGCCCTGCCCTAGATGGCGCCCAGGTCTCTGTGCCCTGTGGCAATTGCTGTACGTACCTCTGAGAGAAAGCTGCCCCCAAGCTCTGCCAACTGCCAGATGGCCCAGTTTCTCCCCAAATGAATCTGGACACCCAAAATCTCACCTGGAACTGGAAAACAATGCAGTCTGGTTGTTTTGGGGGTTTTATCCTCCCAAAGAGAGAGCCAGCCACATGTCCTCTCTGTCAGCTCGCGCACCCCTGCAGCTCCCAATCTCAGTGTGCTTCCTCCTTACAGTCCAGTTTCACCCTGTATGAGTCTGATTTCCCTGAGACTCCCCTGGAACTGGGAATCAGATGCCTTTGTCTCGCTCCCCATTCGAGAAAACCAGCTGGGTATTCAGCTGCCCACCCTTTCCACTCGCACACGTCTCGGCACCTCTGTCTCCACGCGTCTCTGCAACTCTGCCCTCTGCAGCTCCTCTGAGTCACAGTGTCCTTTTATCTTTTCTTCTGTTTGTGGAATTTCCACTCAGCCAGCTTTCCAGTGGTTCTGGATGATGTCTGTTTTGTCTTTTAGTTGTAGTTTTGAAATTGTTGTGCGGGGCAGCAGTATAGGTGTTTACCTATGCCACCATCTTGGTTCCTCTCTATTTTTTAGCAATTTTAATGGCAATCTCAGATTGGCTATGTATGCATCAAATCAATTACATGGGAATCAATTATTACAATGACTAACAAAAAAAATTTTTGCACGTATAAGTTTTGACCTAATTTTTTTAATATATCTCAATTTATTTTATTAGAACAGTTTTTGGCACAAAACAGGCCCTCAGTAAATACTTGTTGAAAAGTAAGATGAGACCTAGTTGATAAAATGATGAAGCTTCTCCAGCCATGAGCACAAAACCGAATTTTCTAAATCACTGTTAGAAAATCTTGGAAGTACAGAAATGTATGGGTTTGAGGAAGGATGAACAGTTCAGAGACCGAACTTCTAATAGTCAGCCACTTTTCTCCTTATGCTTTCATCATCCTAATTTTAATTTTATCATCATAATCATCTCAGGAAGTCATCTTAGGGTCAGATTTAGGTGGAAACTCATTGTACATTAGTCATTATTTTTTTCATTTAATTTTCACGAAATTCTATCACTATTCTTTCAATTTACTGTGTTCACTTTACCTGCATATGTTAGTTTATGCAAAAAAAAAGAAACTGGTTTCAGAGGTATGCTGTGACCACATTTCCCTTACATTTCCTATTTTCCTTTTAAGACTTGTAAATTATTCAGTGCTAGATTTTCATACTGCAAGCAGGTTAAGAAGGCAAACACAAATGAAATCGGTATAGGATTTAATGTAGAAGTGTTATAGGTTTAGTGATTTGCTGATTGTAAAAATGAGTTAACAAATGAAAACTCCCCACCAAAATGTTTCAAGGATTAGGATTTCTACTACTTGAAAATATCAAAAAATCATCACCAACCTAAGCATTTCTTTTAGTGAATATAAACAAACAAAATTACAAAGTGGGATTTTTCCTTTTGAAGTCTAAATTCAGTCAAGCATAGTAGTCAGCTTTATGACATAGTATGCCCTTGAATGATTTTTTGAGCTTATATTGATTACAATATGATTTTCCAAACAAGCAAGATTGACTTCACAATACAAGTTTCATTGTGCATGTTTTTCAGAAGCAAGACTTAGAACAAAAGTTTATAATGTCATGCTATATATATTGAACACTCTTGGTGTGAGTTAACTAAAGGATAAATGTATCTACTGGAGTCCATTAGAGAGAGTCCTTTTTGGCTTAAGAATTAGAGGTTACTTTTTATTTATGTATTTATTGAGCACTGTGGTGAAGGAATGCATAGGGTGCTTTGAGTTTAGAGGGAGTCTCTGCTGGAAAGAGATACTGACCTAGCTATCTTGAAGGATAAGAAAAAAATTAGCCAGACCAAGAAGGAAGGTGGTGTTGCAGTAAGAAAGTCTAGACCAACAGGAACACCAGAGTGGACCAGCATAGTCAAGGCCGAGCACATAATTTGTGAGACATGGTACATAATGGAAATGGGGGGCCCCTTGTTCAAAAAGCAGAGAATGCTTTTTAAACAACATAGCCTCTGTCTTGTGGGTACGTTTATTCAATCAACACATATTTATCAAGCATCTACTCAGAGCCATTGACTCTTGTATGCAGTGCGGATGTAGCAGAGCATGTAACAGTGCATGTTCCTACTGTCTTGAAACAGATTGTGTGGAGCCTCTTGTAGGTATCCATAGGGGCTTTTACCATGAGTGAGATGGAGAAGCATTGGAGAGTTGACTTGATTTATATTTCAAAAGAATAGTCTGCTGTGTGGAAAATAAATATAGAGAGAGGAGGGTGCAAAAAGGGATACAGGTCTGGAGGCCATTGCACTAATCCAGCCAGAGGTGATAGTGGATTAGACTGGAAGGTTAGCAATAGACATGGGCATTGGGTTTAATTCTATATAAATAGAACTTTGAAAGTTGAGCCCACTAACTGGCTTTGCTGATAAATTGGACACATGGTCTAAAGAGGGGGTGGGGGAGGGGAGAGCCAAAGATGACCCAAAGGATTTGGACCTGAGTAAAGGAAAAACTGAGTTGCTATTTGCTAAGGCAATGGGCATTCTGTGGAAAATAAAAAATAGGCACACACTCTGCCCATACTAGTCCAAAATCTGCCATTAAACAAGGAATTATACAAATAAATATAAAGTTACCATTGTGAAAAGTGATATGGATGAAAGGTACATAATACAAGTCATGGGGCTTTGATCTAGATCAGATTTAAAAAGGCTTTTCTGAAGAAATGAAGGTTGAAATGAGATCGCAAGAAAAACAACTAAAACATATCTATCATGTTCTAAGTGAAAACATGTCTGTGTGATGAACCACCAACCCTTAATTAAAGCCAGTGTCCAGGATGTGGTGGGAATGCAGGAATTTAGGACAATAGGAGTTCCAAGCAAAGAAAATGGAAACAAATGGGAAAACGAATGGTGTAAAAGAAAAACCATAGAACAGGAAATATGAGAAATATTGGGGTGAAATTTCAGACTTTCCTTCACTTCCAGTACACCATGGGGAAACGGTTACCCTTAATACAATGCAGCAAAGAGAGCTAATTTTGATGACCACCGCCATCAACTGAATGCTGAGTGTTTGTGTGGATAAAATTATAATATCATTAAGTCTTAAATTTTACACACTATAATTTATTGACAGTTTGTCTTAACTTTCCTTCCCTGTCATCTTTTATTACAAAAAATAACCTTTATATTTTATTTGACATCCTACAAATATAAGACAACTATTCACAAGAATTTATTTGTTAAAAATGTTGGCATCAGCTTGTTTAGTGATTATTATTTGCAACCACATTTCACTGTCATTCATTTTCTTGGCAAAATTGAATTCTGACCAAAAATAATGAGGAGAGAGGTTGAAGAGGAACACCTTTTCTATCTACAAATGTAAATATCTAGTCATGAGGAGAGTAAAAGATCTTGAACTCCAGTATACATCAGAAATACTGTCAACCTGCCGAAACCCATGTGTCTCAGTGAATAGAGTATCGGCCTGCGGACTGAAAGGTCCCAGGTTCAATTCCAGTCAAGGGCATGTACCTTGGCTGCTGGCACATCCCCATTAGGGGGTGTGCAGGAGGCAGCTGATTGATCTTTTTCTCTCATTGATGTATCTGATTCTATTCCTTTTCCTTCCTCTCTGTAAAATATCAATAAAATATTTTTTTAAAAAAAAAGAAATTCTGTCAACCTCTTGGTCCTTTGTGGATTACAGTTAACATAAAAGAGATTAAAACAGTATTGAATTGTGAGACTGCATTTCCATTATCCTCAGGATTTCTTGCCAACTGCCTCTCTGAATCCACATTACACTAGTGTGTAAGGAAGGCTTGAATGATTCTGCAGTCACTGCTTATCACCGTGAAGTTTGAACATCGAGACCCTATTGATTGCCTGAAGCTACGGCTTTTCTACATAAGCATTGGATTGAGTATTAGCTGAAGCAGAAGGGGAAGGCAGTTGGAACCTTCTGCCAGTGCTGGGCCTCCTTGCCCACACTTCTATTTCTTGCCCTTCATCTGCTCTACTCTGCAACACTGGGAGGCTGAACACTATGGGGAAAGGAGTCTCAGACTTCCCTGGCTGGCCCTTTGTGTGGTGCAATCATCCCACCAGGGTCTCTGCCAGCGTCCTTTCTCCCACCCTGGAATTCAATTTAAGTAAGAAGAAATACTAAAATGTATACAAGAAACATCAATAGTGTAAGCTTTCAGCTTACGTAATTGTGCAACACTTCTTCTGTTTTACTTTGTTGGTACAGAAAACTTTGAAATCAGTTACAGGCCATCTGTTGGCCTTAACCTCAGGGCGCCAAGGATTAAACAGGCTTGAGGTTTACACGTCCAGGAAAACCAGGAAAAGCCCGGCGTCGGTTGATTTACCTAAGGTGCTTGAGAGGAATACCCCGGGGATTAATTTAGCTCAAGTTAAGATTTAATTTGAAGTTTTTCTTCTTTTGCTTGACTTTGAAAATACACAAAGAGAAACAATATTACTGTAATAACCCCCACTTATTGTTCCATCACTCTCGAATTTGCTATTTTCAAAGCACAGATCTATAATGTCTGAATAAAATTTAAAGTGCCTTCAAATATTGTCACAAATTCTGAAATCAAAGCTCTGATGCAAATTCAAAATGTCTTACCTTAAGTTGTTTTAACCAAATAGAGATTTCTATTGTTATTTTTTTTAAGAGACACAATTTAAGAGAACTTAGGAGACCTATTCCCTTCAATTATAATTGGAGCACTTTTTCAGGCTTGTATAGCTTATTATACACAGTAACCCTTTTTATTCAATTTTCCCTCCATTACTTATCTACTTACTCTGTTGGTAGTGCTGGTAAAGTCTTATTCTTAAAGTCTTATTTATGCTAAGCACTCTCAGCATGCAGATAAATGGCTTCAGCACAGAAACAGTGTAGCGGATGGGGTCTTGGTTATACAATAGATATTGAAGGCATTCAGAAGGCCATACTTCAGGGAACAATGCTTCCAGTAGGGAGTTGGTACTTTCCGGGAAACTTTAGAATTGAGTACAGTCAGATAGTGTAATTTCAGCCCTTTACCATTCCAATGGCATTTGGGGATGTTCTTGTCAAATTCCCTATGGTGGGGGACTCAGGTCAGCTCATAACCAGATTATTAGTGACCACAACAAGCTCGAATAATCAGTCCAATACGCAACTTTGTGTAAATAATTTCACAAATAAAACCAAGGATCAAGGAGCTGACACCAGTAGGGAGAGATCACGCTAAGACTTGCTCCGCAGAGCAAAGCCTTGTAACTTCCGTGAGAAAGTACAGGGTGATATTGTTAAAAGTGGAAAACGTCCACCAAAGGCTCCTTTAATTGATCAAGTGGTTTGTTTCTATAAATAGAAGTGTTAACTATGTGGCAATGATGAGCAAGAAGGTCATCCCAGTCCCAAAGAGGAAAGATTCTAAAAGCAAAATCCTAATGCCTGTGTTTTTATGGCATTTGCCTGTGTGTATTTCCCCTTTGAGTCATTAAATGACCGATTTCCCTTCATTCTCCCTCATGGTGATCAGCAAAAAGATCACAGTGTTTATACTGATTTCTGAATTGGAAATCTGAGCCGGTACCTTTATGCTACCCTTGGGCACAGACCCTGCAGGAAGATCATCTGATCTCATCCACAGGCTGGCAGAATATCAGAACCTAATATGTCAGCACTGAAAGGTATATAATACATTATTTAACTCACCCCCACCTTGAAAAGGAACAAATGAAAATTGCCTTTACCATGCCAATAAATGATAGACTTTCTGTCACCGGCATAGGACTTTTCTCACCTATTGCTCACTTAGCACACCTAACAACCTGCTGGGTGTTCTTTGTCTGCACTTCTCATTTCAGCAGCTGCAAACCAAATGCCTCCAGGGCCAGAATTGTATCTTACCCAGCTCCAGCCAATGCTGTATTTTTAATAGGCTCAGCTCTCATTTCACAGCATATATGCGTTACCCAAGTTACATGTCTGAATCTGCTTTCTGCTCAGGTAAAGAGCCAGTTCACTGAGTGGCTGTAGTGATTAAATACGATCATGTAAAAGTAAAAACACTTAACAAGCCAGTGTACAGGTGATAGTTGTTAATATTACTGAGTGTTGATGGACAGTTCATTAATAGAAGGGCAGGAAGGAGATAAACCATCTCAAAAGAAGTGTTTGTAACATAGGGAGCAAAGCTTTGGGCATAAGATTGGCAACATGACATGGAATGTGTGCACTAAATGCCACCCCCCTGCCCTTTGATTTGACCACTATTTCAACTCTAAACAGATGAAGCTTTTTGTTGGCAGCAAAACCTACTCCTGCTGCTACAGCTGGAATGGAAAGAAGTCATTTTCCGTTGTGTTCATTATTGGCATGAAGGAGCTCACTGTGATTCCTTCTTACTCTTTTTGCTAAAATGATGCCAGAATTCAGGGTGAGCAACCAAATCATTAAAGGCATTTTATGACTTCTAGGGACTCTTTTGGCACGGTTGATTCTCTAATGGTAGATTTAGACTGTTTCTACTGGTTAAACCTATTCTGCTGGTTGCATTTATTCTGTTTCTATAGGCAAAGCAGCCAAGGGTACCCCCAACTGTCCTGTTCTTCTATTTAGTCTTCCTGGGTTGGTCTCGCCTCCCCACAGAGCCTTGCAGAAGCTCTGGGAGGCCATATCACTTCTACTTTTTTAGTATATAGTGACATAATACTAATGCTATATAATAAAAGGCTAATGTGCAAATTGACCGAACTGCAGAATGACCGGTTGCTATGACATTCATTGACCAGCAGGGAGCAGGTGCTTAATGCAGGAGGTGCTCCCTGGTGATCAGTGCATTCCCACAGGGGGATTGCTGCTCAGCGAGAAGCTGAGCTCATAGCTGGTGAGTGCAGTTGGACATCCCCTGAGGACATCCCCTAAACTGGCAGTTGGACATCCCCTGAGGGCTCCTGGACTTTAAGAGGGCACAGACCTAGCTGAAGGACACCCTATAAGTGCACAAAT
Organism: Antrozous pallidus; assembly: GCA_027563665.1. Lineage (NCBI taxonomy): Eukaryota > Metazoa > Chordata > Mammalia > Chiroptera > Vespertilionidae > Antrozous > Antrozous pallidus. The sequence goes on along the minus strand of CM050522.1, from coordinate 31,109,989 downwards.
TTCATGCACCGGGGCTCTAGTGTATAATAATAAGAGAAGAAATGCAAAACAGGATTTTTTTAAAGTAGCATGTTTTTGCATTAATATGTAATAAATTAATATTTTAACCACAAAATAACATAATTTTTTATAATTTATTAAATAAGTATAAGATTTACTTTAACCATGGCTAGTAATTTGTATAAGAAAGTTCATGTTTTATTACCTAGCAATAATTTGGGACACCAAGTTAGCTAGAACTTTATCTCATTTTTTAAAAGGATTATAGGATTCAGATTGCTACAGCCAATATGAAAAATAGTATGGATGTTTCTCAAAAAATTATAAATGGAACTGACTTATGACCTAGCAATTCCACTACTAGGTGTATATAAAAACAAAACAAAACACTAATTTGAGAGAATATATGCACCCCTATGTTCATTGTAGCATCCTATCTAATAAGAGTAATATGCAAATTAATTATCACTCCATGACAAAATGGCAGCACGTATAGCCACAATATGGTGGTTCCCAGACCTCTAAGCTCCCTGGAGTCCCTCAGTCTCAGGGGGGGCTGCCACTGAGAGCCAGCAGCATAAGCGGTCTGGCAGAATGCTGCCCAGAGGCCCCCTTGACCCTTTATAAAAAACAAAATCACTCCCCATGAGTGACCCCCCCCCATACACACACACACACACACACACACACACACACACACACATACCTGCAGCCTGGGGTATCAGCCTGGGAGGGGCATGCAGCCCCAGCCTGGGATCTCAACCACTGAGTCACACCATCCAGGCAGATATGGAGGAATCTTAAATGTTTCTTTTTTTAAAAGAATATTTTGTTGATATTTTACAGGGAGGAAGGGAAAAGGATAGAGAGTTAGAAACATCTATGAGAGAGAAACATCTATCAGCTGCCTCCTGCACACTCCTCACTGGGTATGTGCCCCCAACTAAGGTACATGGCCTTGACCGGAATTGAACCTGGGACCCTTGAGTCTTCAGGCCATCGATCCATCCACTGAGCCAAACCAATTATGGTTGTCCAATGTGTTAAAGAAAAAACCCTATCTAGGGCAGTTGGGGATGATCAGGCTGGCAGGGGAGTGATTAGGGAGTGATCAGGCTGGCAGAATTAAGTGGTTACGACAGTGGTCGGCAAACTCATTAGTCAACAAAACAGCAAACTGTGGCTTGTGAGCCGAGGTTTGCTAACCACTGGGTTAGGGGCAATCAGGCAGGCAGGTGAGCAGTTGGGAGGCAGCAGTCCTGGATTGTGAAAGGGATGTCTGACTGCCTGTTTAGGCCCAATCCCCTGAGGGGTCCCAGATTGAAGAGGGTGCAGGTTGGGCTGAGGGACACCCCCCACCCAGTGCACGAATTTCATGTACCCGACCTCTAGTTATTTATAATAGCCAAGATATAAAAGTAACCTAAGTGCCCATCAATAGGTGATGAGTAAATAAAAAACTGGCATATATATATATATATATATATATACACACACACACACACACACACACACACACACATATATATATATATATATATATATATATATATATATATCCTATCTAATAAAATAGTAATATGCAAATTGACTGTACCTCTGATCAAGCCATACCCACAGCCATGCCCACCAGCCAATCAGGAGCAAATTTTTCAAATAAATTCCAACCAAGATGGCTGCCACCACAGAGAGCAAGAGGGAGGCTTGGATTTCCCTGGCAACAGAGGAAGCCAAGCTTGCTGTCTGTGGTTGCCAGCCTAGGCCTCCACTCAATGTTACAAAGTTTCAATTATAGAAGATACATAATCCCAACAGAAATGGTACCTGCCATGGAGCTGGAGAGAGAAGAGGCTAGGGTTGCCAGGGCGATGAAGGAAGCCAAACTTCTACAGCTCTAGCCTAGGCCTCCACTCTAGGCTACAATGTTTCAAACAGAAATGGCTGTCACCACTGAGCGAGCAGAAGGCTTGGCTCCACTCCAGGCTATACAGTTTCAATTGTAGGACATAAAGGAATCCCAGGGCCTCCACTTGGGTTGCTGGGGGGTGTGGCCAGCCTGCAAACCACCATAGGCCCCTCACCCAGGCCACCACACCCCAGGGGACCCCCCACCCTGATTCAGGACACCCTTCAGGGCAAACCAGCTGGTCCCCACCCATGCACCAGGCCTCTATCCTATCTAATAAAAGAGTAATATGCAGACTGACCATCACTCCAACACACAAGAGGGCTGCCTTCATGTGGTCAAAGATCTTGCCCCCATGTGGACATAAGATGGCCATCACTAGATGGCCAGCAGGAGAAGACAGTGGGAGGTTCCAGGCCTGCAAAGCAGGGCAGTTGGGGGCAATCAAGCCTGTAGGGGAGGGGAGTTAGGGTTAACAAGGCCAGCAGAGGAGAGAAGTTGGGGTCAAACAGGCTGGCAGGGGAGCAGTTAGACATCAATTGGGCTGGCAGGGTAGTGGTTAGGGGGTGATCAAGCTGGCAGGCAGAAGCAGTTAGGGGCAATCAGGGAGGCAAGCAGGCAAGCCGTTTGAAGCTATTAGTCCTGGATTGTGAGAAGGATGTCTGACTGCCCATTTAGGACCAATCCTACTGGGATCGGGCCTAAACAGGCAGTCAGAAATCCCTCGAGGGGTCCCAGATTAGAGAGGGTGCAGGCTGAGCTGAGGAACATCCCCCGACTCCTGTGCATGAATTTCGTGCACCAGGCCTTTAGTATGTGTGTGTGTATATATATACACATATATTACTCAGCCATAAAAAATAATAAAAAAAATCAAATCTTACTATTTGAGACAGAATTTGTGGACCTAGAGAGTATTATGCTAAGTGAAATAAGTCAGTAAGAGAAAGACAAATGCCATATGATTCGCTTACATGTGGAATTTAGAGAACAAAATAAATGAACCAACAAAATAGAAACAGGCTCATCGACACAGAGAACAGACTGATGGTTGCCAGAGGGAGGGGGTTTATGGGACTGGTTGGAAAAGGTGAAGGGACTGAGAAGTATAGATTAGTAGTTACAGAATAGTTACTGGGATGTAAAGTACAGCATAAGAAATATAGTCAAAAATATTGTAATAACTATGTATGGGGTTTGATGAGTACATGAACGATCAGGGGTACCACTTTGTAAAGTACATGATTGTCTAGCCACTGTGCTGTACACAAAATCATATTGAATGTAAGCTGTAATTGAAAATGGAAACAAAAGAATACAAGAAAGGGCGTTTTCCTTTTTGCCTTTGAATGTTGACTTCAACATTCAGCTCTTGAAGTACTCAAGGAATTCACCTAAGGGAAAAGCTTTAAGTCCCTGACATGGCAGGGAGAAAAGACGAAAGGACGTTTGTCCTTCCTGGTGTTATTGAACTGCTGAATGACCAATTGTACCAGATACTTTGTTGTTATTTAGCCCCATTCCAATCTTATAGCTAGGGGGCAAGAACCCTGGAAACAGCTTTCCCACACTCCCTTGCCAACTGGTTTATGGTAGTTTCTGTCAGTGGCAAGGCACGTTCACAAGACTAGATGCAGGGAAGGAAGAAGACATAGCTCATTCGTCCTGTTTCTGGCTCCTGTACTTAAGAGCAGTGGGAGACTGCAGGCAAGGTTGTCTCCTATACCAGCAACAGCAGGGCATCTGTAGGTGGCTGGGGACTCCAGCAGGATCCTGGCTTCTGGTTTAGCAGCAGCCAAGTCAGATCCAGCAGCAACAGCAGCGCTCCAGCTCCAGCCTCCTTATCTGAAGAACATGCAGGAGGTCACTCCTTTACCTCTCTAGCCTGTACAATAGCTTGGTGACCGATTCCTTGCATTAACGTCACTGTCTTTAAAAAACCTACAGTAATTTATATTTCCTGATCTGAATGAGACTGATATACCATATAGATAACTACTTTCCCTTCAGACTTCTTGTGATAAAAAATAGCGAACTGTCCTTATTTTTTTTAACTATAGCTAAAAGCATCTTAAGTGATATTTAGTTTGGGACACATAGTGGAGAGGGGAAAAGGAGTTTGTTGATTACTAGTGTATGCTAAGCTTTGTGGAAAATATTTGATATACATTATCATATGGTTCTAATGGACTTATTTTACTTGCCACATATATTTTTCTTTTTTATATTATCACCAAAGGCCCAATGCATGAAATTTGTGCAAGGGGCTCGGCCCCTGCTGCCACAGTGGCTGCTTCTGCCTCCCCCCTACCCCCCAACTTCCCCAGCCATCCCTGGCTTCATCTGGTCTAATTAGCATATTACGTTTTTATTATTCTAGATCTCCTTGAGAATAAAGACTGCATATTTATCCACATTTTGTCATTCACCATTCCTTGAACATTGACTTGCCCAGACCAAGTTCAATGTAGTTTTGGATATTCTGAAACCAAACCAAAGGCACAATGCACACTCTTGCTCTCATCTGTTTTGAAGGACTTTGTGTTTCTTTCACATTCTCCAGGTTTGCCAGCAGTCAGAGCAAATTATCAGCTACAACCTACCTAAGTGCACAAGAAAGAAATGTCTGTGAAGTCTTTTAGCTATAGATTATTTTGGCATGAGCAATATCTATTTTTGAGGCAAAAACTGAAGATCTACTTTCAAATTCTGAATTGCTGAACCAGGGTTAACACGATGGATGGCTCTTTAAACAGCCCGGCTTTCGCCTTAGCTTTAATGGGTCCTTGTTACGCGCTTTCTGTGACTTCCAAGTGTTCCAAAGGAATGAAGAAAAGCCATCTAGCCGATTGGCCAGTTTCCCTTTGGACAGTTTCTCCTTCCCCACCCTCCCCAAACTTGCCAGATCCCACCAGGCAGCCTGCTGTGGCAGAAACCTGGTAACAGGGAGGTGTGGGTGATGGGCTTTAAACAGTTATAAGTCAGCAGAAGGAAATGTGAATGCTTCAGAAAATCAGCCATCTGGCCTTGGAATGAGAATGCTGGAAAGATTCAGAAGGGAAATCAAGAAAGGAGAGGAGAAAGGCACTCCAGGACTCTGGGGAGGAAGGCATGGGCTCAGGGAGAAAGAATTCTGATGTGATGCTCCTCCACTCCAGCTCCGAGAAGGGGAGGCAGGCACTGTTGAGCAGAAAGGCTGGGGGCAGGAGAGAGCTGGCAGAGCCAGCCTTTGGGCTAAGCCGCTTAAGGAGGATGTTAGTGAGGATTCAGATGCTGGGAGGCAGCTTGAGCTTAAATTGGCTTCCTTTGCTACCTGAGAACTAGAGAGATTCAACTGAAAGTCTAAATGCAATGTGTGTATTTTTTCAACTTAATGGAAATGAATGTTGTCATAGAAAATGCGGGGAAGGCAGAAAATTTGAAGAAAACAGTAGTTTCAGCACCTAATCCTCTGTCATCCCACCTCCCAAACATGATCACTGCCAACATGGAAGTCCATGCCCATCCGTTGCTTTTCTCTGCCGGGTTTGCATTACCCAGTGGTAATCATGCTAGTTTTGCAATTCCATTGTTTACACACAATGCTTCATCATATTTTCTCTATTTTTAAATATGATTTTTAGTATTATTTCTTCATAATATTACATCAAATATGTTCCGTTCCTAATATATTCACTTACCTATAGTTATATATTTATGCCATTTCCAGCATTTTGCTATTATAAATAATGTTGCCATTGAACATTTAAATGTAAAGTTTATTTGGTGTTTCAGATTATATTTTTAGGATTGAGTCATGCAACTAGATTGATTGAGTGAATAGGCAAACATATTTTTGAGTCTATTGACACATTAGATGAATATTTAACTTTGAAAAACTTCTACCTGCCTTTATAGATGAAATACTTCTTTCATTCATTATTATTTCAAAAATGCATCACTCCTCCTCCCCCTCTTCTTCCTAGCATACTGTAGAATATCTTAACATGTCAAGTTGTCTTTGCTCCCAGAGTAAAATATGGATATAGGTTGTAGTCTGTATCACTTGAATATGCAACTACACTGGGCTTTTGTAGTAAATGAAAGTTCTACACCCAGTCCCATTCAACAGGACTATAGTTTATTATTGTGGGATAAATAGTTGATGTTGAATGTGCCACCAGAAAAAAAAAGATGTAAAAGCTCTCATAAGACCAAGGCTATACCTGCAGATAGCTGCCACCAGGTGAACCCTGGTGCCTTGCAGGCACCCACAGATAATCATTCCATGGATTACAGAGAAGCAGAATTCACCAGTGCTATGAACTGCTTGTTAACACCTCACCCTCCCCCCAATTCATATGTTGAATCCCTAACCTGAAACATGATTGTATCAGTAGGTAGTGGGTAAATAGATTGAGATGAGCTTATGAGGATGGAGCCCCCATGATGAGATTAGTGACCTTGTAGGAAGAGAAGGAGACCAGAACCCTTGTTCTCTCTCTCTCTCTGCCATGTGAGAACATAGCAAGAAGGCAGCTTCCTGCAAACCAGGAAGGGGGCCCTCACAAAATATCAAATCTGTTGACACCTCAATCTTGGACTCCCAGCCTCCAAAACTGTGAGATATGTTTGCTGTTTCAACCATCCGGTCTATGGTATTTTGCTACAGCAGTTGGAACTAAGACAGCAGATCACATTGATCCAGTTATAACCCCCAAACTTTCTTAACTGCCAATGATTTTACTTACAGTTGTAAGTAACTTCACAAGTCAAATCACAATAGGGAATATTTTCAAAAGAAATACAGACTTCTTGTTTCTTTTACTAACACTCAATTATTTCACACCATTTTCCAGAAGCAAGTAGTTTAAGCATATTCTTCAAAGTCAATAGTGTGTAATGATTTTGCTTATAATGAGAGAGTGATTAAACATAAAAATGTCCTCTTTTCTTTCTCCTATTTCTGTATCTTCCATTCTGGTGGTCTTGTTACTCTTGAGAGTGTTCCAGAATGAGGAGTTTTCATAGTAACCAACCTCAATCATTCATTTTACAGAGAGAGTTTATGGTATGGTTAAAGAAAGGAATTTAATGAATTCAAGATTAGAAATAAAAAATCAACCTCTAATTCCACTGTTCAGTCCTCCTCTTACTTCCCCACCTCTTGTATACCTATCAGGAAACATATTACTTACACCAACCTGCCTGTTGAATGCTTATTAAAAGAAAATCTTAGTATATTTCTTGATGAGAAAGTTACTAATTCCCCCCAAAAAGCTACCCTAAATAATTATGTTTTCATTTATTAGCACTAATAGGTTATACAAATAGAAAATGATAGATTTAAGTCAATCTTAAAATGAATGTAGCTCTAAATTATTGAGCTCAAATTTCACTAAAACCAGCACTAGACATATATAAGAAAACAAAAATGTGCTTCATATACAAATTTCTCTATCCATAAATACATTAATAATGAGATATTGTCATCACTACAAAACTGTACAATAGGTTAATTCTTTCTTTAACAATAAAACAATTATAAGTATCTCATTACATTTCTATGAAAAATTTCATGTGAGGAGGAGGAGAATATTCTTGTGAAGTCTCTTATTAACCCAGTTTTAATAAGAAGGGCAGAATGGAAGGTAATCAGCCTTTGTGCACAGCTTATGATGATGGTAATGGAACCCGAGCAATCACATGGATATTTTGCTCTCTGTAACTAGCTCTGAATAATCAGTGATTTTCAATGGCAGAAAAGTGGCTATTTCAAGTTGCAACACTATGAAAGTTTGGTGATGTTTACATTTAACCCAGATACATTCTCTTTTGGCAATATTTATATGGAACAAGATTTCAATGGGAGGGGAGAGAAAAGGGTCGTTTTAATATTTCAGATTAGTTGAGCATTTGGTGTAGCATTGTAAAGATAGGTTACTACTTGTATGGTTTTGTAAAATTACTTTTAAAGTACATTGCCTTAATAATAAGGTAGCCCTCAAATATTGTTAAACCAATGTTTTAATTTCTACTAGTTCTTTAAGCCCTGCATCCTACTTTAAAACATCCTAGGTTAAAACATTTAAACATTTAACACAGTGCTGGAACCATGATAAATATAGTTATTGCTACCATCATCATTTCATATTCCTCATTTTAGCTGAAAACATGTTATTGACAAGTGCAGATTGGAAAAAGCACATTTTTAGTCTCCTGCAGTATAGAGAGGAGACTATGACCTCATTTCACTGTTTCAGGGGAACAATGTGCTTATGATAGTTAAATTCATTTATAACATAATTTACACTATCCCTACATTTTTTATCAGGCCCTTTTTCACCTAAGGGACAGGTAGATGGACTTCAGGGGTCAGAGAGAGGTGACATTTGCTATGGATGAAAGTAAGAATAGTTTTTGGAGAAAGTTCTGATACCATTCACCACATCCTCAAAGTAATATAAAAACTTGAATTGTCATACAGGTCCCAGACTTTACTAAGGGTTTTTTGAAATTCAGATTCCTACTAGTTCTTTAAGCCCTACATCCTAGTCCTTTAAAAGTTATATCTTCCTCTTGGACTATCCCAAAGTTCCTTGATGTGGCACTATATTCTAAAGAATATAGAAATAAGCCAGTCAGAGAAAGACCGTATGATTTCACTCATATGTGGAATTTAATAACAAACTGAACTATCAAACAAAACAGAGACAAATTCATAGAGAACAGATAGACAGCTCTGATGTATGGGGTGAGGAGTAGGGAGGGTGTTGGGATTGAGAAAAAAGCTAAAAAAGGAGAACACTCAGGGACGTGGACTACAGTGGGTGATGTTGAAGGTGATTGGGAGGGAGGGTGAAGGTGGAAGAGGAAATAGAGGGAATATATGGTGATGGAAAAAATAAAATAAAAAATAACATTCGCTTTCTAAAGATTAAATAAATTAAGGTTTGAAGTATCTCAATGGAAATAATAGTGATGAAAAACATTTCTGGTAATATACAAAGGAAAATAATTGGAAAGATCAGGAAAAATTTTTATTGCATTATATGTCTGCCTATATATCAGCAGTTGGTTCTGAGTAATAAACACAGGATCATAGATATTGTGAGGTGCAAGGATCTCTCAAGAATTCTCTTCTCCAAACAGGAGATGCCCAGGTCCAAAGAGCCAGCAAAATGGAAAATCACATAGTATTGTTGAGGTTCAAATCAACAGTGGGGGAATGGAGAGGATTACTACTCCTTGCGGGGCTATAAACAGGTGGGCAGGTGTGTAGATGTGGAACAAGAAACCTGGGACTGGGAAAATGAGAATGAAAACAAGTTCAAGCAGAGAGTTTAAAGGATCAGGCAATTCCTAAAGACATCAAGAATTTCTGAGCCTTTAAAACTCTGCTTTACTTTGCTTAACTTGGTGTTTCATAAACATATTTAAAACAAGTTTTAAATCCATGTCTTATGTAAAGTCAGTTAAAATTCCAAAAAGCTAATATTTTGTAGAAAATACTTTGGGGAATCAGCATTTTTACTTAGAGGCTAGCTGAAGCAGCTTTAATGGTTAAGAAGGCAAGCTCTGGAATCAGAATGCCTGAATTTGTGCCTGCTCTAAAGCTTAAAACTGATGTGGTCTTCCACATTTAATTTAAACATTCTGTACCTTAGTTTTTTTATCTATGAAATGCTGCTTATAACAGCATATTTCTCATAGTGGAGTCACAAAGGTTAAAACATTTAAACACTTAACACAGGGCTGGAACCATGATAAATATACTTATTGCTACCATCATCATTGTCATCATGTTTGTCCTCATCGTCACTATCAGTGAATTGGCCAGGCTTAAAAAAAGAGTAGGAGAGTAGTATATTGGCTAGGATAGGCCAGAATTTTGTTTTTGCAGCCTCCTAACTCCAGTGGCTTAAATATACCAGTAGGAGTCACCTGTTCATCCTAGTCTTCCAGGGGCACAGGTTGATAGAGGCTCCATGTGGTTACCCATTTCCAGGATTGTTGCAAAGAGGATATGAAGACTTATACATGCTAATTAAAACTTATAACCAAAAGTGACATAAATTCTTCAGTTCACCTGAAGGCAAGTCATATTTTTACACTTAACTTCAATCCTTGCCAGGCAAACTACCCTTTCTTGTTCTCTTAGTGTCTACTGATGGTTTAGTGCCTACATTCCTCTTCACTTGACTGCCCATCATATTTATATCAGATTATTACTTTTGTCTATCTTTTCTAAAATGAGAAGTATTAATGAATAATATCGCTTCTACCTCTGAAATTCTAAGACCATGTGATCTCTAAAAGCTTTTCTAGTCTGAGAGTAGCATGATTGTAAATCTTTCCATCATGTACTTTAGGCCATAATGCATGCCCTTGTGTATCTGCAGACTGACCAGTAGAGTCAACTCCCAGTCTTTAATAACAGTACATAAGGAACAAGGAATATTGAAGAAGCAATGCTGTTGTATAAAGCCAAGAATTTTAAACACAAAGGCGTAAAATTTTTCTTAGTAGAACAAATAACTGAGCCAGAACAGAAAAAAAAAAACCCACAAACCTCACAATTTCTTGACCCTCATCAAAGAGATAACACATAAATTTTAAAAGCTGCCCACAGTATACAGCAGCCTGTCTAGATGAGTGTGATTCTCCCTGGGGTGCTTGCTAAAAATGCAGGTTTCTGTCTTAATATCAAATCTGCCGAACTGGTTTCTATGCTGTGTTAACCAAGTGTTGGAACTATTTGGTGCTCAATAAATAGTAGCTACTTTAATTATTAACAGGTAAAACTATTAAAAAAATCACACCTTTTTAAAAAGTAAGGAATAAAAAATTAAATCCATGGCAAGACTTTTCCCAAACTCTAAAAACAAGATCAAGCAGGAACTCAGGTGTGATGACTCTGACAGGTGTGGTATAAAACAAAAAATGTGCATAGTTGTAAACCTTTTTTTCTTCCTTTCTTTCTTTTGGTTAATCCTCACCTGAGGATATTTTTTTCCCATTGAATTTTAGAGTGGGAAGAAGGGAGAGAGAGGGAGAGAGAGAAACATTGATTGGTTGCCTCCCACATGCACTGGAACGAGCCTGCAAACCAGGTGGGTGCCCTTGCTGGCAATGGAATCCACTAACCTTCAGTATGTGGGCCAATGCTATAACCACTGAGAAACACTGGCCAGGGCAGCTGTAAGCTTCTCCAAAAGAAAGAGTTTATTGAGCCATATAGCCTGAAAGCATCGGGTCCTGGGCATGAAGTCTAAACCACATCAGCAGAGCTACATGGAAAAGACAAATATGTATGCTATTCTGGAGTCGCTGGGCACTTTTATACATTATGTTTTGGGGGAGAAAAATGTAAGCTGTTTTGAAAGAACTTACATTGGTTACAGATAATGAGTTCATGAAAAGGTGAAGCAGAGGTAGTTTTGTGGTAGGTGCCCAGTTGGTAGGAAGAAATATTTACTACTTTTGTTATAGGCAAGGGGTCCTGAAAGTTCACATATAGAATGCAGGATGGGGTGGTGCCTAGTGGTTGTCTAATAGACTCCTGGAGGTTGATTCAAAGCTCCAACATGCATTCAGTAATGAATGTGAGTCGACTTCTGTTAGTTGGCCCACAGCTGTTAACCGGTTAATTATTCCTATCTCTTTCCCTCACTCTCTGACCACAGTAATTTAATCTAGAACAGCTTAGTGTTGTTGTTTTTCTCTTGTCAGTGGTGATGAGTGTAATAAAGAGAGAGGAAAGGCCTTGGTAATATCAGTGAAAAGGAGGAAGAGCGAAGCAATGAGTCAGACATCACCAAGCTCTCAAACCTGGGTGAGTGACAAGCAGAAGAAGATTAAATTTTCAAAAGAAGAGTACAGGCAACAAACGTTTTAAAGGTCAAGAAGTTAGCAGAGCCATGTGGCTGACCCAGCCTCAGGAAAGAGACATATGGGGCCCGCGTTTCCTAGGAAAAAATGGATGGTGATTTGTGGCAGACATGATGTGGGTTTGAGGGTAAGGGCAGGCTGAAGGTAACCTTGAGACTCAAGGCGGTGTGACAAGGATGGATGGTGTTGGATTTGCAGGAGAAAAACAGTTAGTAGGTGTGGATACACTTCACTTTTCTAGTGGTGGAACCGTTGCTTCAAATCCTCTTTAAACGCTGGTGTCTTTTATAAAGCGGAGTTTACCCTGTAGTTTATTATTTAAAGCCGGAGGTTTAATGTTGCACACAGGTGATTATTTGAAGTCAGGACATCCCCAGCCAGCACGTAGGGCTTCTATATTTCCCTCGACACTCCCCTTTCATTCTCTTTGCCTCTTTGACTGAATATCCACTCCCACTCCATGATTCACTGGGGTTTTGCAACAAATCCCTCCTGACAAGCCCACAAATCCTCCCAGACTTAGTGCAGAGCTGATCTGGCCTCCCCGATCTCATTTTGACTTTGGGTTGTTCTTTCAGGTGGACAGAAAGGAGGTAACCAGAGCAAAAGGATTAAAAATCGCGGAGAAAGACGCCTGGAAGGTAAGCTGGTCCTGCCACAGGCTCCAGAGAGCTGCTCACACCCACGTGAATGACAACGGCAGGTCTCCGAGTTCCTGGAGGGAGGCGCGCAGCAGAAAGTGCACAGCTTGATTTGCAGATGCCAATTTGAGCTTGCAGCCCAGTGTGTGTTTTGATTTGAGGACTCAACAAATTGGGTGAGAAAGTCATACAGGGGTGATGAATATGGAACACGAAACAGCCTTTTTGTAATAAGCTGTCACCTATCTTTTGAGAGACGAGTTTTTTAAGAGGTGAAGTGTGACTAACGTTGGAAGCTAGAAATCTGCAAAAGTTTGCATGCGCTGCTGTGAGGATACTGCCGCTTGGGGAAAAAGAGTCCTCGGAATGAAAGGATTCCACATCTGTCTCCTTCTCACCTTGATTCTTTTCTTAAGGAAACTGTTACGAAAACGAAGACCTCATCTCTAGATAGGACTGGGGGCCATGTCAAGCAGCCAGGTGTAAAAAAGGGACTGACAGCTGGAGCATCCCGCTTCAGAAATTCCCAGCCAAGCTAATGAGCAGGTCAGCCTCACCCCTCCTGCAAGGAGGCACGCTTCCTCCCATCAGGTGCATTGTCCATGAGGCCTAGAGAAATGTCTTTGATAAAATTCAAAGAGCCTTGAGAATTATATTTTTTTTAAAAAAGAACACAGTTCACAACTGTTCACGAGGGCAAGGCCTGCCATGGGAGCATATTGCGGAAACACACTCCCAGCCCCTGTAGACTTGGACACTGCGGGTGGTGGGGTGGTCCTGGGAGCCTGTGCTTTTCATAAGCACCCCAGTGATTCTGAAAGAGTTGGCCCAAGAATTACACTTAGAGAAATGCTAAACCAGGAAAAGAGGTAGAGGAAGGGGAAGACTCAATCCACTTAACCCACCTTCCTTCCTCCCACAGATACCGGTAATTCTTAAACCCTTGATGTGGGGCTGGCACTTTGCTATGCAATAGGGAAATAAGGATGTATTCATTTCCTGGGGCTGTTATAACAAATTACCACAAATGGGAGGTTTAAGATCAGAAGTGCAAAATCCAGGTGTCAGCAGTGTTGGCTCCTTCTGAAGTCTCGGGCGAGAATCTGTTCCATGCCTCTCTCCTGGCTCCTGGTGATTTTCGGACAGTCCTTGGCGTTCCTTGGCTGGTAGATGTGTCACTCCACTCTTTGTCTCTATGTTAACATCGCCTTCTTATGTCTGTATTTTTGTGTCCTTTTCTGTCTCTTGTAAAGGACTAACCCTAATCCAGTATGATGTCATTTATCTCCTTACCTTAAATATATCTGCAAAGAACCTATTTCCCAAATAAGATCATATTATAACGTTCTGGGTGGAAATGAATTGGGAGGAAACACTGTTCAACTCACTACAAACAGTGAGCAAAAACAGAACTGGTCCCTGCCCTTCTGGAGCTTACAGTCCATTTGGGGAGCTAGACATTCAACAAGAAATCACGCAAAGAACCCAAGAAGTTCAACTGTGAAAGCATAGGTGCAGTAGTCATGTATAGCCCATCAATCAAGAGCTATTTTATTTGCTCTTATTATTGCTTTTCTAAGTTATCACCTTGTTTACTAAGAATGCGAAATGTAAGAAGTATAAGGCATGGTTTATATAATCACATTTGTTATAAATGAAACACTAAACTGTTGGAAATGTAAATGTGATAAGTGTTCACAGAAGGACTAGGGGCTGAAAAATGGGTGGGTAGTTTTTATTTGGACAAGAATGTCAGGGTTCTGGAAGAGAGGTTCTGGTGGTCCTACTAATCCCATGAGCAGTCACAAAGGCACAACCAATATATTTGGCCACATACAGCAGTACTGGAACATTCACTCTGAAAAACTGAGTGGCGAGCTTGTATTGCCACCAACTTCACAGCTTTCTGAGTCAGTAATTTCCAAGACTGCAGCTGTGCTAGTAGTAATATCCCACTGTCTCACTAAGCCAATAAGGCTTATATTCCTGATCAATTTGAGACTAATATTCCCTGTATTCCAGAGAGAACTAAAATACTGTTTTGCAAATAGTAGGAGTTAATGATAAATATTTGCTGAATGACTTAAATAAAATAAGTCTACTCAAACAAAACGTTTTTCTCTTTGTCTCTCAGCAATAAAAATAAAAAACCATTATTGACTCTGAAGAACAGAAAAAAATCCTGCCGTGGCAATTCCCACCTTTTATTAAGTGTGTTTATATTTGATACATTTTTATCTCCTTATTTAAATCTACGCATCACTTACTGAGTACTTAATGTGTCCAAGGCATTTAATCAATACTTAAACTAATATCCATTATCCTAACAGTACCCTGCAAATAAATGTTATCCCCATTTTACAGAGAGATTATTCTGAAATTCTAAGCCAAGTCTTTCTGATCCCCAAATCCATGCCAAGTTCACCACGCCTCTGTGTCTGAGGAGGTGGGCAACTTTCAACACATTTCCTGGTTGGATCTATGCCTAATTGGGGCACAGTAGTTGTGCCCCAAGTGTCAAATAAACCTACCTGCTACTTCAACCCACTTTGAGAACCCCACTTTTTTCTCTAACTTCCTTTGTTATAATTAGACAGGTTCATTTTATGGTTCTTACCTTTAACTTCCGGTCCCCTTTCTCTTCTCTAGGCCTGTCTTCCACTGTAAACTCCCCTCATTTAGATGCCTCATTCAGACCAGGTCCTGGGACACCCCTGGTTCAGTCCTCTTTTGATCTTCAAGTGGAAATTTGTAACTCCCAGGGTTCCAGATCCCTTGGTGATGAACCGTGAGTGGGTCTGAACCCAGGGTACTGGGGATTTGTTAGAGAATTGTTTCTTGAGGAGATTTAGGGGCACAAGATCAGACCACAGGTGTTGAAAGCACTAAATAACCAAAGGCAACAAAAGCCCCATTTTTATCCCTGCTTTAGAAATAATAGAGTCCTGGTTACCCCAGAATTGCTTTTCTGTGAGCCAGACTGACCAGTGTTTTGCCTGCATGTCCTACAGTACATTTGCTGTCAAGAAACCTTTCCCTCTGAAACTATCCTGAGAATTTCTTTCCTGGGCTGTTTAATGTGGCCTGTTCTTGTTATGCTAATGAAGCCTCTGCTAATACTGAGGTGACTTTATAGAATGCCAAGATGTATGGGAGCAGCATTCTGTAAACCAATTAATAATATTTTCTGGAGTGGAGAAGCCATCAATCTATTTGGCAACTAAGCAATCTTAGTACATCCTGAACTAAGGAAAGATGAATAGTGGGAGGTTAGCCCTTTGAGGGAAAAATGAAGCTCTGAACATCAGTAGTCACCCAGCCATCACATAAGAAAATTAACTTTTCTTCAAGAAAATTATATGGTCAGGCATGTCTTCTTACCTATCCAAGGGTGAGCTGATTGCAGAATTCGTTTCTGTTCAGCAGCAGGACTATCCTTAAATGAATGGTGGATACAGGGCCATTTTTAGACTTTATGGGTTCTAAGCCCCACCATATGAATCATATTAGATGCACCCACATTCTCATTCAATATATAATTTGGGGGTAAAAATGTTAGAAGATAAAATTATTAAATTACTTTAAAAATATGTGGCTTCTGGTCACTAATTTATCATTGACTATCATTTCTTTTTCTGTTGTTTTTTGTGTGCTTTTTATTTTATTTTTATTTTTTAATATATATATTTTTATTGTTTAAAGTATTATAAATAGTAACATGTATGTTTCCTTTTTCCCCCTCCTTTGATCTCCCTTACCCCAGCACATGCCCTCGTCTACTCTCCCCCCCGCCATGTCTTGTATCCATTGGTTATGCTTATATGCATGCATACATGTCCTTCAATTGATCTCTTACAGCCCTCCACCCTCCTCTGCCTTCCCACTGTAGTTTGAGAGTCTGTTCAATGCTTCTTTGACTCTGTATCTATTTTCCCCCCATTTCTTTTCTTTAAAAAATCTTGCATCTGCATACTAGAAATAAACATATAAGAACAAAAAATGTTTGAGTCTCAGTTTCAATGTCCAACAGTTCTGAGTCCCAGTTTCAATGTCAAATAGTTCCTTATGTGTACATGTCAGCAATGGTATCTGGATGGTGGACAAATGGTGGCAATGCAGGCCTTACCTTTCTCTGGTT
Organism: Antrozous pallidus; assembly: GCA_027563665.1. NCBI lineage: Eukaryota > Metazoa > Chordata > Mammalia > Chiroptera > Vespertilionidae > Antrozous > Antrozous pallidus. Next base: position 31,093,434 of record CM050522.1, on the reverse strand, counting down.
TGGTCTTGGGCAGCAACACACAGCTGCTGACTGCTAGCATGGCAAGGTGTCCTCAGCAACTTCCATCACTGGACTGTCTTCGTGGTTGGAAGAGACCTGTCAGTTCCTCTTGGTTGTAGGAATCCATATGGTCCTGGAGTTGTTTTCTGAAAATATACAAACATATTCTCAACCAAAAGTTAATAAAGGAATCTTTTCTATAAATTAGACTTGGGTTTCTTTTTATTTTTGCCTAAATGATTTTCCTTTGGCTTATTTTAACATCATGTGTGTTTTTCATGGGTGTCCTGTTGTTAGCATTACAAATGGAAATTGATTTTCTGAAGTAAGAATTTTCTAGATGTAATTTACTTACAGGATATTTTTCCTTACATGATATTACCCAACTATCCCCCCCTGCTTTTTTTTTTTATTAATGGAGGCTTTTGGAAATTTTATGTTGCAGTCTTGGTAACTTTAAATTTTAATTTTTGCACAAAAATATGACTGCCTTAAGTTCTTTGCATGTTAGGCAACTTTACGATGAGATGAACTACTAATAAAAATTTTAGTTAATATTTTAGGAACAGCTTTTTGTCCAATACACTTAAATTTTCGTGAGTATTCCCTTTTTTCAATTGGCCAATTTAAATTACTCTGAAAACTTGATTACTATTTTACTGTCAAATTTAATACTCAACCAATAATCTTAGTTTACCCTGTAAATATTAGTGGAAAGATTATTTGCATTCTTGAGTGGGCCCTGAGCATTCCTGGTGCTAGCCTAGATTTAGATATAAGGCTGCTGGCCAAGTCTCTGTCTGTAACCTGGGTCCCCATCTGAGCTGGGCATGGGAAGTGAAGCAGCCATGGGGGTAAGAGATCTCCCTCAAAAGGGGTGAGAGTTCAGGCCCTGCAAGGTTAGGGGGGTGAGGGTCTATGCCCCACCTCTGTTGACCTTCAGGTTCTCTCCTGATGGCCCCTCTGTAACTGTGCCTGTCTTAGATTGTTCCTTCCCTGAGGAATCTTACCCGTCTTTGGCTAAGCAGCCCTCCTCTGGGGCCAAACAGGGTGATGTGAGGTTCAGTTCTGTCTCCTTGATAGTCTATGCCTCTGTGGTCTCCGCGCCCAGCACCTGCCCTGGGATCCCCTCAGCTGCTGGGGAGGTCCCGTTACTGATTACATATCTCGGGGGACTCAAGTTTCTTCTCCAGGGAGGGCCCAGCTCACACCATTGGGTGAGAGACAGATCCATGGTGTGCTGCTCGGCCTCACGCCCTGCTCCTGATTGGCTGGTAGCCTAGCAAAGGGATGGTCAAATTTGCATGTTTCTCTTTTATTAATAGGATTATTGAATAATATAATGTAAGGATATTATGGTGTCACAGAGGGTTAGAGGGGACCTAGCCTAAGGACTGGTGGCCATAGGAGATGACATGCTCTAGGCCATGTCAATTCAATTTGAAACTAGATGCCAATTTTTTTTAACTTTATATAAACTTTGTCAGGGAAATAAAAACAGAAATTACTTACCTTAGTTCAAGAAGTCAAATAGACCTTCCCCCTTACTCCCACCATCTCCCACTTACCCTGAGGTTTGACATTCTGGTGGACATTTCTCAGTCTCTGGATCCGTTCTTGTTCATCAATCTATGCCTTTCATCATATTCCACAAATTAGTGAGATCATGTGATATTTATCTTTCTCTGCCTGGCTAATTTCACTTAGCATAATGCTCTCCAGCTCCAACCATGTTGTTGCAAATGGTAGGAGCTCCTTCTTTTTTACCATAGCATAGTATTCCATTGTGTACATGTACCATAGTTTTTTAATCCACTCATCTGCTGATGGGCACTTAGGCTGTTTCCAAATCTTAGCTATGGTAAATTGTGCTGCTATGAACATAGGCGTGCATATATCCTTTCTGATTTGTGTTTCTCATTTCTTGGATATTCCTAGAAGTGGGATCACGGAGTCAAATGGGAGCTCCATTTTTAGTTTTGTAAGGAAACTCTGTACTTTTCTCCACAGTGGCTGCACCATTTTGCATTCCCACCAGCAGTGCACAATGGTTCCTTTTCCTCCACGTCCTTGCCAGCACTTGTCGTTTGTTGATTTGTTGATGGTTGCCATTTTGATAGGTGTGAGATGGTACTGCTTTGTCGTTTTGATTTGCATCTTTTGGATAATTAGTGACTTTGAGGAGTTTTTCATATGTCTCTGGGCCTTCCTTTTGTCTTCTTTCGAAAAGATTCTATTTAGGTCTGTTGCTCATTTTTTTATTGGATCATTTGTCTTCCTTTTATTGAGTTGTATAAGTTGCCTGTAGATGCTTGAGGTCAAACTTTTATCAGTGATAAGATTTGCAGATATGTTCTCCCGTACAGTAGGTTTTCTTATTTTGTTGATGGTTCCTTTGCTGTGCAAAAGCGTTTTATTTTGATGTAGTCCCATTTGTTTATTTTCTCTTTAGCTTCCATTGCCCTGGGAGCAGTATCAATGAAGAAGTTCTTTCCACATATATCTAAGATTTCTCTTCCTGTTGATTCCTCTAGTATTTTTTGGTTTCTCATCCTATGTTTAAGTCCTGTATCCATTTTGAGTTTATTTTTGTGTTTGGTGTATGTTGGTGGCCTAGTTTCTTCTTCTTCTTTTTTTTTTTTTTTGCATGTATCTGTCCAATTTTCCCAACACCATTTATTGAAGAGACTGTCTTGAGTACATTTTATGTTCATGCTTTCTTTGTCAAATATCAATTGAGCACAGTGGTTTGGGTTGATATCTGGATTCTTTGTTCTATACCATTAGTCTATATGCCTGTTCTTGTGCCAGTACCAGGCTCTTTTGAGAACAGCGGCTTTGTAATACAGCTTGAAATCTGGTATTGATATCCCACCTACTTTGGGCTTCTTTCTCAGGATTGCTGTGGCTATTCGGGGTCTTTTTTATTTCAGATGAATTTTTGGAGAGTTCTTTCTATGTTTGTGAAATATGCTCTTGGTATTTTAATGGGGACTGCACTAAATTTATAGATGGCTTTGAGATGTATGGACATTTTAATGATGTTGATTTTCCCAATCCATGAACATGATATGTTCTTCCATCTGTTTATGTCTTCTTCTATCTCTTTTTTCAGTGTCCTGTAGTTTTCCACGAATAGGTATTTTACCTCCTTAGTTAAGTTTATTCCTAGGTATCTTAATTTTTTTTAGTGTGATGGTAAATGGGATTGCTTTTTTAGTCTCTCTTTCTATAAGTTCACTATTGGTATATAGAAATTCCATAGATTTCTTGGCATTAATTTTGTATCCTGCTACATTGCTGACATCATTTATTAACTCTATTAGGTTTTTTATGGAGTCTTTCAGGTTTTTTATGTACAATATCATGTTATCTGAAAATAAGGATAGCTTTACTTCTTCTTTTCCAATTTGGATGCCTTTTATTTCTTCTTCTTGTCTAATTGCAATGGCTAATACATCCAGTAATATGTCTAACAGGAGTGGTGACAGTGGGCATGCCTGTCTTGTTCCTGTTCTTAGGGGAAAAGGTTGTAATGTTTTCCCATTGAGTATGATGTTTGCTTTGGGTTTATCTTATATAGGTTTTATGATGTTGAGTTATGATCCTTCTATTCTCACCGTTTTAAGCGTTTTTATCAAGAAAGAGTGTTGGATTTTGTCAAATGCTTTTTCTGCATCAATTGATATGACTGTGATTTTTATCTCTTAATTTGTTTATGTGATGTATCACATTTATTGATTTGTCGATATTGTACCATCCTTGCATTCCTGGGATAAATCCTACTTGGTCATGGTGTATGATCTTTCTGAAGTACTGCTGGATCTGATTTGGTAGAATTTTATTGAATATTTTGGCATCTATATTCATTAGGGATATTGGCCTGTAATTCTCTTTCATCATGTCACCTTTACTTGGTTTTTGTATTAGGGTGATGCTGGCTTCATAGAAGGAGTTTGAAAGTGTTCCAACCTCTTGAATTGTCTAGAATAGTTTGAGGAGGATAGCTTTTAGTTCTTCCTTGAATGTTTGGTAAAACTCCATTTGGAAGCCATCTGGTCATGGGCTTTTCTTTGCTGTAAACTTTTGATGACTGCTTCAATTTCTTCCATAGTTATTGGTCTATTGAGCTGTTTATATTCTTCCTGATTGAGTTTTGGGAGGTTATATTTTTCTAGGAATATATCCATTTCCTCCAGGTTGTCCATTTTGTTGGAGTAGAGTTGTTCATAGTATTTTTTAACAATCCTTTGTATTTTGTTGGAATCTGTTTTTATTCCACCTCTTTCATTTCTGATTTTATTTATTAGGGTCCTCTCTCTTTGCTTCTTGGTGCATCTGGCTAGAGGTTAATCAATTTTGTTTATCCTTTCAAAGAACCAGCTCTTGGTTTTGTTGATATTTTGTATTGTTTACTTGGTCTCTATGTCATTTATCTCTGCTGTGATCTTTACTATTTTATTCCTTCTGCTTACACTGGGCTTTTCTTGTTGCTCTCTTTCTAACTTTTTGAGCTGTTGGGCTAGATAATGTATTACCATTGTTTCTTGTTTTTTGCAGTAGGATTATAGAGCTATGAATTTCCCTCTCAAAACTGCTTTCACTGAGGATTGTTGTATATTGTTGTCATTTGTTGCCATGATGTTTTATATTTTTTCCTTGTTCTCTCTGGTAACCCCGTCATTGTTTAATAACATGCTGTTTAATCTACATGCATTTGATTTCTTTGGATTGATTTTATTGTAGTTGTTTTCCAGCTTTATGCCACTGTGATCTGAGAATATGCTTGATATGATTTCTGTCTTCTTGAATTTTGAGAGACTTTGCCTATGACCCAACATATGGTCTATCTTTGAAAATAACCCATGTGCACTTGAAACAATGTATATTCTGTGGATTTGGGGTGAAATGATCTGAAGATGTCAATTAATTCCATTTGGTCTAGTGAGTCATTGAGGATTGATGTTTCTTTACTGATTTTTTGTTTAGAGGATTTGTCCAATGGTGATAGTGGGGTATTAAATTCTCCTACTATGATTATATTGCCGTCAATCTCTCTATTGATGTCCTCCAGGAGTTTTTTTTAATGTATTTGGGTGCTCCTGTATTGGGTACATATATGTTTACCAGAGTTATTTCTTCTTGTTGGAATGCTCCCTTTAATATTATCAAGTGGCCTTCTTTATCTCTTATTATGTCCTTCACTTTGAGATATAATTTGTCAGATATAAGTATTGCTACCCCAGCTTTTTTTCCATTTCCATGCGCCTGATGAACCTTTTTCCATCCTTTCACCCTCAGCCTGTGTGTGTCTTTTTTTCGAAGGTGGGTTTCTTGTAGACAACAGATGTATGAGTTGTGTTTTCTTATCCAGTCCCTTACTCTATGTACTTTGATTGGAGCATTTAATCCACTTACATTTAAAGTTATTATTGAGGGCGGGAACCAAGATGGCGGCATAGGTAAACACCTATTTTGTTGCCCCACACAATGATTTCAAAACTACAACTTAACCACAGAACAGACATCATCCAGAATCACCAGAAAGCTGGCTGAGTGAAAATTCCAAACATAAAAGTAAAGATAGGCCACTGTGACTCAGAGGAGCAGTGGAGAGCAGAGTTGAGGATAAGCACAGAGTCAGAGGTTTGGAGCCGTGCGTGTGCAAGCAGATAGGGCAGGTAGCTGCAAACCTGACTGGTTTTCTCGAACGGGCAGGGAGACAAGGGTGTCCCACTGCACTGATCCCCCAGTTCCGAATAAGGTCTGGGGAACCCACACTCAGACTGGGTGAAACTGGACAGTAAGAAGGAAGTACGCTGAAACTCAGAAGCTTGCAGAGGTCTGCAAGCTTGTGGAGAGGGCACGTACACTTGGGAACAGCAGAAGAATATGAGCATGCAGAGAGGACTTGTGACTTGCTATGTCATTCAGAAAACCACCAAACTGCATTGTTTTACAACCCTGTGTGAGACTTTGGGTGTTCAGACTCATTTGGCGAGAGGCTGAATTGTCCAGCAGTGGGTAGAGCTCTACGGCAGCTTTCTCTCAGAGGTGCGTGCAGCCATTACCACCATACACAGAGTCCCAGGAGCTGCCTAGGGTGGAGCTGATGGGAAATCAAGGCTGCCTGCTCAGCCCGGATACTCCGCCCATCCAACCTGAGCACAGCTGATCCTCACAGCCAATTGGCCTGGAGGTCAAACCCTCCTAGTGCTAACAACAATAATCTAGGCTTAACTTCAACAAGACAGTGCAGCCCTTTAAGGGCTGCACCAACAGTATCCACCTCAGGTAACTGAGGAGGCTGAGCCACTCACTGTCCCTTAGAGGACATCTACCACACAAAACTAATCAACCAACTCAGGGAAGCAGCCACAATGCACAGATATGGAAATAAATCAGATGTGCAACAAATGGAGGGAAAAAAAAACTACCGGACATATTGTTGAAAACCACAGTTATAAGGTTTTTCAAGATGCTCCTAGAAAAGGCCAATGATCTTAATTAGACCTTCGAGGAAATGAACAAGACCTACGCGGAAATGAACGAGACCTATGAGGATATGAAAATTAAGACCTATGAGGATAGAAATTAAGCATACACTGAAATAAAAAAAAATATTATACAAAGACCTAAAAGCAGTCTAGAGGACCGCAGGAACCAAGTCAAAGATTTGAAATACAAAGAGGTAAAATCCACTCAGCTGAAAAAGCAAGAAGCAAAAAGAATCCAAAAAATTGAAGATAGTGTAAGGGCCCTCTGGGTCAACCACAAGCATACCAACATCCTAATTATAGGGGTGCCAGAAAAAGAGATAGGGCAAGATAATGAATGAAAACCTATTTGAAGAAATAGTGACCAAAAACTTCCCCCATCTGGTGAACAAAATTGACTTAAAAGTCCAAGAAGTGCACCGAACCCCAAACTATAGGAATCCAAAGAGGACCACACCAAGACACATCATAATTAAAATGCCAAGAGCAAAAGACAGAGAATATTAAAAGCTGCAAGAGAAAAACAGTTAGTTACCTATAGGAGGCACCCATATGATTGTCTGTGGATTTCTCAACAGAAACTATGCAGGCCAGATGGGATTGGCAAGAAATATTCAAAGTGATGAATAGCAAGATTGATGCAGGTTCAATGTTGATGCCAGTGATGGGTCTGAGGCAACTTAACAAAATTCTCAGGGCATACCAAATCTAGCTGAGACCTGCCAGGTGATCACATACCTTTGTCATGGGGCAGCATCTCAGGAAATCATCAGGGTGAGGCCTGTGGAGTTATCAGGCCTAAATAGACCAAGATTTGCCTGTGTGAAGGGAGGGCTCTGTATCTGTCAGGCATGTGTGGGGAAAAGTGACCCTCCATTCATTTTGTCCCATATTCTGCCAGCAGCCCAAGCTCAGTAGTGGATCTCTCATGAAGGGGAGCACCAGTCAGGTTTGGTAGAAGAAGGGAGAAGTGGCTAATCCTCAGAGCCACACAACTGTCACTGACACCCAGTAAGACTGCCTGGACCTCTACACTCCTGACCAGGCAGCTGACTCCTTAACAAGGTGTGAGCTCCTTAGGGTGGAATGACAAGAAGTCCAAGGGGTGGGGCTATTGTATTCCCCCAAGCTCATCCCATAAACAAGAGGATGCTCCACCCAAGAAAGATAGGGTCTGTGGTGTGGGAGAGGGACTGAACACATCCTGGTGGCTGTCTCTTCAGCTCACTCCCCAGAGCCACAAACCTCCATCTCTAGTTATGTGACACTAGTGCACTCCACCTTTTCTCAACCAGGGCCCAGAGTGAGTGGCTGCAAACAAGATTTCGTGTGTTGGCCCTTTAAGAGTGCACTTGTGTTTCTAGTCAACTTCTTTCTCTCCCTGGGCAGTCAGAATCCCCACTGATTTCACTTGCTAGACCTTATGTGATTACCTCTTTCCTGCGCTGGTTCTTTGGGCTGGGGAGCCAGGCATGGGGTTGTGGCCCTACTCTCCTCAGGGGGAACTGTGGAGGACCACTGTGGTTTAGGTGGTCCACTGTGGCATGCTGCAAAGCTTTGAGCCTGATGCCCTGACCTCTGGCACATTCCGTGAGGCCCCCTTATAAAGTCTCTTTGGCTCATGCAAGCTCAAGTGGGTCCTGCTATTGCAACTGAGAACTTCCCCTGGATATAGCACATCCATGGTGGTCCCTGTGACTGGCTGATCCTCCCTATACATGTTTTCCTGACAGAGGAAGGGACTCTGTGCATGGAAGGAGAGGGAGCAGGCCAGAATTTGTAGGCCCACACCCTCCAGTGTCCTGGATGGCGGAGCCAGGCTGCTCAGCTAAGCTGAGTTATGAAGCAGGGTGGGGCTAAGGGCAGGGTGGGATGGGACCTGGGGCTGGGCACAGGCAGGATGAATTGGACCTTCCATCTGGGTATATCATTTCCAGGTCCCTTCATCTCTTTCACTCCTAGCCCCTCTTCCTTCCTCTTTTCCTGCGGTCTTGGCACCCCTGTTTTTCCAAAGAAGGTTCTAAGTGGGCAAGTGACCTTGGATATTGGGAACTTCCCCCAGTACCTTAAAATCATGTTTACATTAGACTAAGAATCTCCACTTCTAGAGACCCATCCTAAATACATAAAGAGGATGGCAATAAAAACGGAAGTGACTCATGTTCCTCAGTAGGAGTTTCAGAAATTCTGATGTGCTGACACATAAAATGCCAGGAGGAAGAGGACTGATCGGCAGTGTCCACCCCTGCCCTCGAGAAATGAGGTTTTGGAAGGGCAAAGGACCAGGAATCATTTGCAGTCCAACACCCTAAAGTACATAAGCATTTATATACACATGAACATACACAGATAACCATACATGCACACATGAGTATTGGAACACAGATACACACATGTACACATGTCGACACAATGTGCACATACACGGAAAGGACTGGAACAGTGACTACCCTGTCAGGGCTCTCCTCCCTGGAAGTATTTTGTTCTTTACTTGATTCATAATTGCTTTAGAATTCATCATTGCAGTATAATAAACATTTATTTTTTTGCCTTAAATACTTTCATAATAAAAAGTAATTATATTACTCCATAGATGAATTATGAATGGATAGGATTGAAAAAATAAGTTCAATATTTTTAGAACTTTCAAAGTCATAATGCATTTAAAAAGGTATAGACATCAACTCAAAGAGAAGAAATTTGCCAGTCCCACCACAGCGGCTTGGTGGGCTTGGTGGGGCTCTCTTATGCTCTGTCTGTCATCCTGTTTGTCTGTCTTTCACAGGCAGACTCACTCATACATAGGCATGTCTCCCTCTTGACATCCTGTCTCCCTCTATGTTGTCTAACTGATGGGATCCTGGAAGTAGACGGGTTTTCCACCGTCTCACATGAGAGGACCCCCAAGGGCTTTATCTGTCAGCACGTAGAGAGCCCTGCACCCACTTTAGCGCCTGCTCAGCTTTCCTCATCCATGTGGATCAGGATTGGTAGATCCCAACCCGTTTCTATGGACGTTAGTGTTTTGTCTAATTCCCAGCTATTTCATCAATGCCCTGATGGGTAGTCTTGAAAATAAATCTTTGAAAAACTGTTCAAGGATTTTTGTGAGTAACCTCCTAGTGGGAGCACTGCCAGGTGCAGCTGTGCATCTGTGGGATGTTGGCAGGTCCTGCACACTGTTCTCCTAGAGGAGGGGATATTCCCCTTCCTCCCCAGGGAACCTACGGGGGCCTCTGCTGACTCACTTTGTCCCCAGGGCTGATGTTCATGAGACCAGAAAACTGCCCATTTGATGGTGACAGTGGGGATAGTGCTTGTGTCCTCACTGGGGTGGTGGGGCATCGCTGACTTGTGCTGGTGTGTGCGCTGCCTCTAGACAGACAGTGGTGATGTTTGCCCAGCATCATGAATGTACTTCATGCTCAGGAATGGCAACACTTAAAATATGAATATAAGATTTATTTATTACTTAAACAGGGTTATAATGGAAAAATTAAGGCTAAAAACTGAAGAAAGAAAATAATAAAAGCAACAACTACCCAAAACAACAAAATAATAAAAATCAAAAGATGAAAAATTGATTCACGCTGTGGAGCACAAAAAAACAGCAAAATAAAAACAGAAAAGAAAATTTCAAAGAGTGTGGGTGGAAAAAGTTTTGCCCTTATGACAGGGTGATCATATTCAACACGGGGCCCTTGAGCTGGGCTCTCCACAGGCAGCTCCTCCTCTGAGGATGGAACCGGCATGGGCTCCATGGGGGGTTCTTCATGAAATGGTGATGGGGCCTCAGTTTCTTCTGGGGCCGGCTCTGGCTCCACAGCTACAGCTGGAGGGATTGCTAGAGGTGGTGAAAGCTCTGGAGGTGGAGATGCCTCAGGCTCTGCATCAGGAGGAACCGCCTCTGCCTCCTGGGCTGGTGCTGGAGTTGGGAGAGGAGAAAAGATTACCCAGGTGCCTGCATTCCCATCTGTCCCCCAAAGTGAGAACACAGCTGGAGCCCAGGACCCACCACAGGACATCCTTCCCCCCCACAGTCCAGCAGATGGGTGGTCTGAGGCTGGTCTTTACTACTGGCCAGCCTCTGGGGGTGCTCCCTGTTTCCGGCAATAATTCCTCCCCATAAGTTCACATGGATCTCCCCACCCATTCCACCCCTCTCACCCCCATCTCCTCACCCTTAGGCTCTGCCTCCTTGGACTCTTCCTCGTTGGGCTCCGGTTCTTCCCACAAGGTGCCATTAGCGGGGGCATAGCGCTTCAGGTAAGCTTTGAAATTTTGCGTTGGCAGGTTGGGACTGAGCAGCTTAGAAGTTGAAAGGTTGTGGAGCCTGGGTGGCTTCAGCAGAGGAGTCCTCCTCCATCCACCCACAGGCCCTGGCTCCCCAGACGCCAAGGTGGCCACACGCACTGTAGACCTTTCCTGGCCCTCAGTGGTGTGGCTCACCGATGCCTCACTGGTGGAGATTGAGCAGTTGTCTTCATTAATCTCTATGACCCGGATTATGATCTGCAATGACAGTGACCAGCAGCCAGTCAGTAGGCCTCAAGTGTGACCCTAGTCACTGCTGCTTCTGCCCTGGACCTTCTGCTCCTGGATCAGGCCCAGCGCTGTGTCTGCACAAACCTCCCCCAGGGGAAATGACAGTCACCTCCAGGGCTCAGGATAGACCTCGAGCAGAGAGCGCCACATACACTCCGGTCCACCCAGCCAGCCTTCACCTGGGGTGCAGCCATGTCTGGTCCTGACCCCCCAACCCAACCTTTTCTGTTTCAGTCAGGCTCTTCCCACCTGAATTCCTCTTATACTCCCCACTGCCTACACACACACACACACACACACACACACACACACACACACACACACACACACACAGAGAGTGAAGGAACATTGGGCTGCTCAGGGGGGATCAGAGTGGTGGCCTGGCCTGAACAAAACTGCCCTAAGCCTCCCTGTGTTACCTGCGGGGACCGCTGACCCCGGATCCAGCGACGGGCACGTCGGAATATATTCTCATCGTTGCCTCTCCTGAGGCTTTGGCCTCGACACATTGGGAGATAACAGGAGAACATGTCGTCCTTTCCAATGTCTCTATCCAAGTGAAGTGGGAAGGGGCAGTTATAGAATGTAGCTGCCTGGTTACCAGGGTTCCAGGTTCTCTGGTGCTCCATCATCAGGAAGTGAGGTCGCTGCTCATGTCTGAGGAGATGCTGGAGTAGGGGACCCAGGGTGACCTCACTTCCTGACGATGGAGCCTAACAGAACCTGGTAACCAGGCAGCTACATTCTATAACTGCCCCTTTCCCTCCTCACTCAGATAGACACATTTTCCTTTCTTTCTTGGTTCCAGTCTTTGTCAATTCCCACAAAGGTCCTATGAAGTAACTTAGCTTTCCAATGAGAGTTGTTCTCACCAAGTTGCCTAGTTTTTAAGTGGATTGTTTGTTTTATTGGTGAGAATAGCTCTCAGTGCAAAGCTATTCTGCTTCTCTTCCTTTAGCTTTTTGTCTGTTTCTAATACTTGGATTTAGTTCTACATTTGAGGGCACCTGTCTCAGTAAACCACATGAGCCAGAATCTGCCATATTTTCCCTTCATACCACAGACTGTAGTTGTGTGATCATTTGACTTTTTCTGTTTCCTGCCTAGAGAGTATGCTTTTTGTTCACTGTTGTTTCAGGGGTACCAGCTTATTACATGGTTCAATAAATACTGATGAAATGGATGGATGCTTTTACAATATCATGCAATGTAAGATTCTTCAATTGAAAATAAAAAATAAGTTCAAAAAACTAAAAAATAAATGAGGGAAATAAATTTTTCCAAGAGAGAACAGATCGTCTTCCAGAATTAAGCAAAGACATAAATGTTTAGATTTCAAAATGTTATTCAGTGTACTCATTTTCTTACAGTAGTAAATTTCATAATAATAATTCTAAAAATAGAAATTTGCCAAAGCTTAGAAATACATTGTAAAATCTTTTTATTTTTTTATTAACTCTTTCATCCATACAAGAAATATTTTAACAAACCACTGTCTGTCAGTTTGCTGTCTAAAGTAGTTATTACAGTCCGGTAAGACATCAGAGAAGTATCCAACAATTAATATAACATATATAGGGTATTCTGTGTAGAAGGCACAGTGCACATAATGACCAAGAAGTGAGAGAGAAGTTCTTTAAAGAATAGAAAAAAAGATCATGTTGACTAGAATTTAAGTTATATAATTGAAACAACGTGAATATTAGGAGGCATATTTTTGTTTTGAGCTCTAATGATTATTATTTTAATGTTTTTCAAAATTACTTGTTTATCTCTATTTTTTAGTGTGGAAGATTAGAAATAAAATGTATATTTTAAGAAAGGATATAGTTGGAGACAATTCTACTAGGTCCATGAGATGTGTTTCTAGTTAACCTTGCTAAAACAGTACACAACTGAAGGCAGCCATGCTGCGTAGTATTGTCAGTTCTTGGGAAACACAATGAGGCATCCCAAAAGACTGAGTTAATGTGATCTTCCAGGAGTTAAGTTTGGGGAAAATAATACCTGTGAATAAGAGAGAGTATAGAAAGATATGAGTAAACTTGTTCTAAAACTGTGGCTCTAGCTTTGGTTTGATCTGAAGAACGTTCTGTTAAGATTTGAAAGAGAAAAAGATTATCTTCTAAGAAGCTTACAAAGAAGCATTCCTAGGAAGTTTATTATAAGAATTTATAGGATGATTTTTCAGGATCCTAAGGACTCCTAGCTATCACTGTGTTTGAATACCTGTCGTAGCGCGGACTGCTTTAACAAACTACCTTAGACTGGTGATCTATAACCAACACAGAGTTATTTCTCAGAGTTACAGAGACTGGAAATCTGAGATAAAAAGTGTAAACATGATCACGTTGGAAGGCTCTTTTTGAATTGTGAACTACAAACTTGTAGTTGTATCTACACATGAGTGTTAACTAGCTCTCTGGCCTCTTAAAAAGGGTATTAATTCATTTATGAGGTTTACTCTCTTGGCCTTATTACCTTCCAAAGGTCTCAACACTACATACATCCTATCACATTGGGTATTAGATTTCACCATGTGAATTTGGAGGGACATAAACATTCAGTCCATAACAACATCATAAGGCAGGCATCTAAACAGAGGCAGAGGCGAAACCGGTTTGGCTCAGTGGATAGAGCGTCGGCCTGCGGACTGAAGGGTCCCAGGTTCGATTCCGGTCAAGGGCATGTACCGTGGCTGCGGGCACATCCCCAGCAGGAGGTGTGCAAGAGGCAGCTGATCGATGTTTCTCTCTCATCGATGTTTCTGACTTTCTATCCCTCTCCCTTCCTCTCTGTGAAAAATCAATAAAATATATTTTAAAAAAAAAATAAATAAACAGAGGCAGAACCATGGTCAGGGAGATGAGAATGTCAAAGGTATGGAGTTCTTACTACTTAGAAATAAGTTTGTGTAATTGATTAAGGAAGCCCTGTGGAGATAAAAGAATGATACTACAAAAAGGGCTAATAAGGAGGATAGCATTGTAGCATGGAAGAGTTGAGTTCCTTCAAATCATGATTTCCTTTTTTATCTGTCACTTGCTCATAAATTTCAACCTTCTTGAAATGATGATCACTTATCTGGGATTATTTGAACTGGGCTTGTGGCATTATACCCAAATAGAATAAAAAGATCTAAGAGAGTTTTAAGAATATATGGAAATTCCTTAAAGCCCTCAAATTCTCTCTGCTCCTCCTCACGGAGCACGTGACTAAGATGGTCAGAGAGGTAGACCCCAATCTCCTTCCATCACTGCTGCAACTGATCCACCTCCTACACATAATGGAGCCATTCAGCTTCTTAGCTAGCTCAGTGCTTTGAATGAGCTCCCCTCGAAGTGTTGGCTGCTTGTTGGCTTTGCCAAGCTGTCCTCCCACCCTACTGCAAGTCTTAGCCTTCTGGAAGATCCCTTAATTTCCAAAGATTTCCTTTTGCTCAGCAAAACATTGTTAGTAGCATGTCCTAGCCCCCAAATCCTATGGAACTTGGAGTGGCTAGAGCAAATTCTGGAGATCCTAAATGTCTTGGCCTTACAGAGTGTCTCACCTCCGACCCAGAGCCTGTGAAAAGATATCAAGAGGGTTTGTGCCTGAAGATAGACAAGCAAGCAAACATCCTCAGGGCATGTTGGCACCTGATTTAGAGGAGAGGCATTTTCTGTCCAACTTGCCAAGGAAGCACTTCCTCCACTGACTAGAGGAAATTAATGAGATATTTTTTCTGTAGGTGGCAACCTAGTAGTGGATCAAAAAATAACCTTAGCAGGTTATAGCCAATATATAGGATGTCCCAAAAAATGTATACACACTTTGAATAATTATAAAGATAGGGTTTATTAAAATACATTTCATTAACAGCTATCAGCTGTTAAAGTGTATACACATTTTTGGGACATCCTGTATATATATATATATAATTTTTGTATGTCTGTGATTTTCAGAATTTACAAATATTTTACTTAATATTAGTAGGATATTTGTTCTTAGCTGTGTAACATTTTCATTCTTGAGTGGGCCCTGAGCATTCCTGGTGCTAGCCTAGATTTAGATATAAGGCTGCTGTTGCTGGCCAAGTCTCTGTCTGTAACCTGGGTCCCCATCTGAGCTGGGCATGGGAAGTGAAGCAGCCATGGGGGTAAGAGATCTCCCTCAAAAGGGGTGAGAGTTCAGGCCCTGCAAGGTTAGGGGGGTGAGGGTCTATGCCCCATCTCTGTTGACCTTCAGGTTCTCTCCTGATGGCCCCTCTGTAACTGTGCCTGTCTTAGATTGTTCCTTCCTAGAGGAATCTTACCTGTCTTTGGCTAAGCAGCCCTCCTCTGGGGCCAAACAGGGTGATGTGAGGTTCAGTTCTGTCTCCTTGATAGTCTATGCCCCTATGTTCTCCACGCCCAGCACCTGCTCTGGGATCCCCTCAGCTGCTGGGGAGGTCCCGTTACTGATTACATATCTCAGGGGACTCAGGTTTCTTCTCCAGGGAGGGCCCAGCTCACACCATTGGGTGAGAGACAGATCCACGGTGTGCTGCTCGGCCCCACGCCCTGCTCCTGATTGGCTGGTAGCCTAGCGAAGGGACAGTCACATTTGCATGTTTCTCTTTTATTAATAGGATTATAGAAGAATATAATGTAAGGATATTATGGTGTCACAGGGGGATAGAGGGGACCTAGCCTAAGGACTGGTGGCCATAGGAGATGACATGCTCTAGGCCATGTCAATTCAATTTGAAACTAGATGCCAATTTTTTTAACTTTATATAAACTTTGTCAGGGAAATAAAAACAGAAATTACTTACCTTAGTTCAAGAAGTCAAATAGACTTTCCCCCTTACTCCCACCATCTCCCACTTACCCTGAGGTTTGACGTTCTGGTGGACATTTCTCAGTCTCTGGATCTGTTCTTGTTCATCAGTCTATGCCATTGATCATATTCCACAAATTAGTGAGATCATGTGATACTTATCTTTCTCTGCCTGGCTAATTTCACTTAGCATAATGCTCTCCAGCTCCGACTATGTTGTTGCAAATGGTAGGAGCTCCTTCTTTTTTACCATAGCATAGTATTCCATTGTGTAGATGTACCATAGTTTTTTAATCCACTCATCTGCTGATGGGCACTTAGGCTGTTTCCAAATCTTAGCTATGGTAAATTGTGCTGCTATGAACATAGGAGTGCATATATCCTTTCTAATTCATGTTTCTAGTTTCTTGGGATATATTCCTAGAAGTGGGATCACTGGGTCAAATGGGAGTTCCATTTTTAGTTTTTTAAGGAAGCTCCATACTGTTCTCCACAGTGGCTGCACCAGTGTGCATTCCCACTAGCATTGCAAAAACAGTTTCTTTTTCTCCACATCCTCGCCAACACTTGTTATTCCTTGAATTGTTGATGTTAGCCAATCTGACAGGTATGAGATGCTACCGCATTGTTGTTTTGATTTATATCTCTCTGATGATTAGTGACTTTGAGCAGGTTTTCATATGTCTCTTGGCCTTCCTTCGGTCTTCTTTCGAAAAGTGTCTGTTTAGATCCATTGTCCATTTTTTGATTGGGTTGTTTATCTTCTTTTTTTAAAGTTGTATGTGTTCTCTGTAAATGTTGGAGATTAAACCCTTATCCTTGATGTCATTGGCAAATATGTTCTCCCATGCAGTGGGGTTTCTTGTTGTTTTATTAATGGTTTCCTTTTCTGTGCAAAAGCTTTTTATTTTGATGTAGTCCCATTTTTTTTTCTCTTTAGTTTCCATTGCCCTAGGAGCAGTATCAGTGAAGAAGTTCCTTCGACGTATGTCCAAGATTTCACAGCCTGTGGCTTCCTCTAGTATTTTTATGGTTTCTCGCCTTATGTTTAAGTCCTTTATCCATTTTGATATTATTTTTGTGAATGGTGTAAGTTGGTGATGTAGATTCATTTTTTTTTTTTGCATGTATCTGTCCAATTTTCCCAACAACTTTTTTTGAAGAGACTGCCTTGGCTTTATTGTATGCTCATGCCTCCTTTGTCGAATATTAATTGGGCATAGTGGTTTGGGTCGATTTCTGGGTTCTCTATTCTATTTCATTGATCTATATGTCTGTGCTTGTGCCAGTACCAGGCTGTTTTAAGAGCAGTGGGTTTGTAATACATTTTGATATCTGGTATTGAGATCCTACCTACTTTATTCTTCTTTTTCAGGATTGCTCCAGCTATTCTTGTTCTTTTTTTTATTCCAGATGAAATTTTGGAAAGTTCTTTCTATGTCTGTGAAATATGCCATTGGTATTTTAATGGGGAGTGCATTGAATTTATAGATTGCTTTAGGTAATATGGATATTTTAATGATGTTGATTCTCCCAATCCATGAACATGGTATGTTCTTCCATCTGTTTATGTCTTCCTCTATCTCTTTTTTCAGTGTCATGTAGTTTTACACATATAGATCTTTTAACTCCTTAGTTAAGTTTTTTCCTAGATATCTTATTTTTTTTGGTGCGATGGTAAATGGGATTTATTTTTTAGTCTCTCTTTCTAATGCCATAGATTTCTTGGCATTAATTTTCTATCCTGCTACATTGCCGAATTCATTTATTAAGTCTAGTAATTTTTTGATGGCGTCTTTAGGGTTTTCTATGTATAGTATCATGTCATCTTTGAATAGGACAGTTTTACTTCTTCTTTTCCAATTTGGATGCCTTTTATTTCTTCTTGTCTGATCGCAATGGCTAGCACTTCCAGTACTATATTGAATAGGAGTGGTGAGAGTGGGCATCCCTGTCTTGTTCCTGTTCTTAAGGGAAATGGTTATAGTTTTAGCTCATTGTGTATGATGTTGGCTGTGGGTTTGTCATATATAGCTTTTATTATGTTGATGTATGATCCCTCTATTCCCACCTTGCTGAGAGTTTTCATCAAGAAAGAGTGTTGGATTTTGTCAAATGCTTTTTCTACATCAATTGATATGACTATGAGGTTTTTATCTCTCAATTTGTTTATGTAATGTATCACGTTTATTGATTTGTGAATATTGTACCATCCTTGCATCCCTGGGATAAATCCTAATTGGTCATGGTATATGATTTTTCTGATGTACTGCTGGATTTGATTTGCTAGAATTTTGTTGAGGATTTTTGCATCTATATTCTTGAGGGATATTGGCCTGTAATTCTCTTTCATTATGTTATCTTATCTGGTTTTGGTATTAGGGTGGCTTCATAGAAGGAGCTTGAAAGTGTTCCTTCATCTTGAATTTTCTGCAATAGTCTGAGGAGGATAGGTTTTAGTTCTTCCTTGAATGTTTGGTAAAACTCCCCTGTGAATCCGTCTGGCCCAGGCTTTTGTTTGCTGGAAGTTTTTTGATGACTGCTTCAATTTCTTCCATAGTTATCAGCCTACTGAGATTTTTAGAATCTTCCTGAGTGAGTTTTGGAAAGTTGTGTTTTTCTAGGAATATGTCCATTTCCTCCAGGTTATGTAGTTTGTTAGAATAGAGTTGTTCATAGTATTTTTTTTAAACAATACTTTGTATTTCTGTGGGTTCTGTTGTTATTTCACCTCTTTAATTTCTGATTTTGTTTATTTGAGTCCTCTCTCTTTGCTTCTTGGTGAGCCTGGCTAGAGGTTCATCAATCTTGTTTATCCTTTCGAAAAACCAGCTCTTGGTTTTGTTGATCTTTTGTATTGTTTTTTTGGTTTTTTATGTCATTCATTTCTGCTCTTTATTATTTCCTTCCTTCTGCTCGCTGTGGGCTTTTTTTGTTGCTCTGTTTCTAATTCTTTGAATTGTTCAGTTAGATGACTTATTACCATTTTTTCTAGTTTTTTGAGATAGGCCTGTAGAGCTATAAACTTCCCTCTCGGGACTGCTTTCATTGTGTCCCATAGCAATTGCATTGTTGTGTTTTTATTGTCATTAGTCTCCAGGATGTTTTTAATTTCTTCTTTGATCTCATTGATAACCCAGTCATTGTTTAATAGCATGCTATTCAGCTTCCAAGTATTTGGATTTTTTGGAATGATTTTATTGTAGTTTATTTCTAATATTATGTCATTGTAGTCTGAGAAAATGCTTGATAAGATTTAAATCTTTTTGAATTTGGGAAGACCTTGCTTGTGACCCAATATGTGTTCTATTTTTGAAAATGTCCCATGTGCACTTGAGAAGAAAGTATATTCCGTGGCTTTGGGGTGAAATGTTCTGAAGATGTCAATTAGGTCCATCTAATCTAATGACTCATTTAGAATTGCTGTTTCTTTGCTGACTTTTTGTCTAGAGGATTTATCCAGTGATGTCAGTGGTGTATTAAAATCCCCTACTATGATTATATTGTTGTGGATCTCTCCCTTGATATCTTCCAGGAGTTTTTGTGTTTTGTTTTGTTTTGTTTTGTTTTTTTTATGTGTTTGGGTGCTCCTGCATTGGGTGCATATATATTTACCAGAGTTATATCTTCTTGTTGAATTGCTCCCTTTAGTGTTATGTAGTAGCCTTCCTTATCTCTTGTTATGGCCTTTACTTTGAGGTCTATTTTTATCAGATATAAGTATTGCAACCCCAGCTTTTTTTCTCATTTTTATTTGCCTGGAAAATATTTTTCCATCCTTTCACTTTCAGTCTGTGTGAATCCTTTGCTCTGAGGTGGGTCTCTTGTAGGCAGCAAATATATGGGTCATGTCTTCTTATCCATTCAGCTACCCTATGTCTTTTGATTGTTGCATTTAATCCATTTACGTTTAATGTTATTACTGACAAGTACATGCTTGTTGTCATATGTTTCCTTAGTGTTTGTGTTTCTTTTTGCCTTTCTCTTTCTTCTGTTTACAGCAGCCCCTTTAGCATTTCTTGCATTGCTTGCCTGGTAGTGATAAACTCTCTTAACCCTTTTTTGTCTGTGAAGCTCCTGATTCACCTTCAATTTTGAATGATAGCTTTGCTGGGTATAGTATTCTTGGACTCAGTCCTTTGCTTTGCATCAGTTTGTATATTTCATTCCATTCCCTTCTGGCCTGGTATGTTTCTGTTGAGAAATCAGTGGATATTCTAATAGGAGATCCCTTGTAGGTAACTTCCTGTCCCTCTCTGGCAGCCTTTAAGATTCTTTCTTTGTTGTTGGTGTTCACCAGTTTAATTATGATGTGTCTTGGTGTTGGTCTTTTGGGGTTCAACTTGTTTGGGACTCTATGTACTTCTTGGACTTGCATAGTTTTTTCTTGCCAATATCAGGGAAGTTTTCTGTCATTATTTTTTTCAAATAGGTTTTCTGTTCCTTGTTTCTCTTCCTCTCCTTCTGGTATCCCAATTAAGTGCATGTTGTTTCGTTTTGTGTTGTCCCAAAGCTTCTTAGGCTCTTCTCTTGCTTTTTAAGTCTTCTTTCCAGTTGCTGCTGTGTTTGTGTGTGTTTTCCTACCTTGGCTTCTAATTCGCTGATGCGGTCCTCAGCCTCTTCTAGTCTACTGTTTAAGCCTTTGAATGTGTTCTTTATTGCAGCTATGTCGTTTTTCATCTCCTCTTGGTTTCCTTTCATGTTGGTGACATTTCTCATTCAGCTCCTATAGTTCTCATTGAGTGGTGTGTATTTGTCATCCATTCGTTGTTTTTGTTTTTTTTAATATATTTTATTGATTTTTTACAGAGCAGAAGGGAGAGGGATAGAAAGTCAGAAACATCGATGGGAGAGAGACATCGATCAGCTGCCTCTTGCACGCCCCCTACTGGGGTTGTGCCCACAGCCAAGGTACATGCCTTGCCAGAATCAAACCCGCGACCCTTTAGTCCGCAGTCCGATGTTCTATCCACTGAGCCAAACTGGTTTTGGCCATTCATCCGTTTTAACATCCTTACAACCATTACTCTGAATTCTTTCTCTGATAAGCTGCTAGGCTCAATTTCATTTAACTCCCTTTCTGGTGATTCCTCTTTTTCTTTCCTTTGGGAATTGCTTTTCTTTTTTTTTCTTTTTTTTTTTTAATATATTTTATTGATTTTTTTACAGAGAGGGAGGAAGAGGGATAGAAAGTCAGAAACATTGATGGGAGAGAAACATCAATTAGCTGCTTCCTGCACACCCCCTACTGGGGACGTGCCCTTGACCGGAATCAAACCTGGGACCTTTCAGTCTGCAGGCTGTGCTTTTTTGTCTCCCCATGTTGTCCTATAATGTTTTAATTGTAGATCCAATTGCTTTGCTACTTAGGTTCTTTTGGTGATGGTGCTACAGGTGTGATCTCTCAGTCCTCCTGGGCTAGGTAATCTAGTGTAGCTCCCTACTTGAGCTATTTGGGTTCTCTTGATGTAGGCCTGTGAGCTTGAGAGGCACAACTGTGGTGACTAGAAGTCAGCAGCTGTGGAGGGGAGTGTTCCCATTTTTGCTATATTCTTATGGGAAGAAACTAATTCTTTAAAAATGCCAAGAGGCAAGAGAGAACTCTGCTGGTTCTTTCAAGTGCAACACCCTCCCTCCATTTTGACAAATCCAAGGCACACTTTTCCTATGGCCTCAGGGAGAATTCAGATTCCCTGGTGTTTTGCAGGGTGGAATCTGGGTGTGGCTATATTGGTTGCCTGGAGACTAGTGGGAGGGCCTATCTCTCAGGAGAAAATGGGGAAGCCGCTTAGATATGACTCAACACCAGACTCTCTATATCACCTCTCTTTGACATTCCCCCTCCCACTCTCCCCAGATTCCACAACTCCACCCCTTCTCCTGCACCTCAGCCCCAGGGATAAGTATCTGTATCTGAAAGGTCCTAGGAACTAGGTTCAGTGGAAAAAGGTGCAGAAGTGGGTTCAGTGCAAAAAGGTGCAGGCCCCAGTGTGAGGAGGGACTGCGACTCTGCAAGCTCCTCTTTTGCCAGCACTGCCTGTTCCGGCAGTCCTTAGGGCTGCCTCTGAGCTCAGATCCCAAAATCCTCTACCTCCCACAGCCCCGTGGACCCTTTTTTCACAGATAGACGCTTTGCCTGTCCTCAGGGACATGGCTTGGCGCCCTATAGTTTCTCCCTGACCTTCTGAGTACAGAGGTCTAGCATATTCTACTGCCTAGATTTTTTATTTCACCTTTATCCAGGGGATCTCTGCCCTTCCCAGCTGCAAACTATCTGACCAACTGGGTCTCCTTTGCCAATTTGGGCTGAATTTCACTCATTTCAGCTGCTCCCTCTATTTGCTCCTCGACAAGACTCAGGACACATCTGCCTATTCCACTGCCATTTTCTCTTCCATCGCAAGTGTCGACTATAATTTCTTGAAAATCATCATACATTCTCAGGGATGCTTGCAAATTGCTTTCAATAATAACAAAACATAATAATGAGTGAAACTGACAATGTTTCATTTTGTAGATATGGAAATAAACATCTAAGCATTTTTATTTTAGAGGTTGTTTTTTGTTTTGTTTTGTTTTTATTTGATTTAGACCCAAGCTTTTTGCCTTCCCCTCAGTATTTAACCTGATTTTACTAAAAGCTGGAGAAGGTCCTAGCCCCAGGCAATGTGTCCACTGAATGCAGTAGACAGAAAGGCCCTGGATGCATACCCTGGCTTTTTTCTGCCTGCTGACTCTAGCCATTGTGATTTTCTACTATATGATCTTGCTCCTGTTTAATATTTTCCAAACAACCATCTGGTTAGAAAATGACCACTCAATAACTTTCCTACAGAAAGAAAATGGGCTGAGCCATCAAGTCCAATATTGCAAATAATAAATGTGTGTGCATATAAACAATTACTATCCGTAAAATTTATTGAATGGTTACATATGTCAGACATGACTATATACTTTATTCACTTCATTTCTCCCTCTCTTAATTTTTGTCTTTGTGTTTTATGAAAACAGTTGATAAAGGGGAAAGGAGAAGATAGGGCAGGGAAGATAAAGGTTAGAGAAACAAAAAGCAGTATAGCAGCTTAGCTCCACATTTCTAGGGAGAGAGATTACAGGGTCTGTCTACTCCCAGGTCCTCCTTTGTCACTATAGTCCTGGGCATGTTACTTAGCATATCTGAAGTTTGGGTTCATTAGCTACAAAATGTAACAACAACAACAAAATGGTACCTGTCTCAAAGAATTCTTGTGAAAAAGAAGCCAGTGTACTAAGAAGGCTAAATAATGAATACTCAAAATATATTAATTATTATTATGAAATTTGCTTGAAAAACCTAAGCTGAGTTTGGATCTCCTTGAGCCTCAATACTGAACATTTTGGGGATCAGTAGAGATTCAAAATAAATCAATGAGTTTGCCTGCGATATTATGATACAAAACAATTTATGAAGAGGAGGGGTTGACAAGTCTAGGACCTAGGCAGAGGTCTTTGAAGTTTCCAATATGTAACTCAGTACTTCACTATGTTTCTGTGGCTTTGACGTTAAAGCATTTCAAGGCTTTTTTTTTTTTTTTTTCTTACTCTTCTGAAAATACAAAGCATTTAACAAAGGAGGAAAAAACACCCTCCCTGACTTAGACATTCTAGAGGTCACAGAATCTTTAAACTTTCTAAATTTGGGGCCAGCTGCTCCTCCATCTCCCAAAGCAGAACAGATTTTCAGCCCAGAATTCGCAGCATTCCTTTCATGCCCTTCATTGAAGTAGTTTTGCATGATAGCAACTTCAGCTTCCTTCTGTTTTGGCGAGTGTCTTATCTGGCAGCATTATCAGTTAAATATTCATTGGTCAAATTAGAATTCAACCAAATGCCTTCCTATTTAAAATGGCTGGGTGAATACAGTGATCATTTGTCAATGTCCCCTTCTGAATTGTTACTGAGACAGACTTGTGCACATTATTTTAGACAGAAAATGAATAGTTTCAGTTGCTATGGTTACAACTAGGCAATGGGGTAGTTGTTTACAAGTTATCTTTGTTTTTAGACTCTACGCATGTGCACATGGTGTACATCTCCATATGTATGCACACACATGCTTGTGAGCTTAAGTCCCAGTTATTCTGGAAAAGTAACCTTTTTAAAAATTCTGACCTAATGTCTCCATTTAATTTCCTTATCATTGTTAGATTATTTATCATTATTTTTGCTTCAGCAGTTATAATTTCATATTTATCACAAAAGGAGTGCAGATATGTTATTGCTGCTATCCTCAAATGCTCTGAGAATTAACAGATTTTTGCTGATGTTGGCAAATTAATTTATCAGTATCATAGTTTACTTCTGTATTCTTAAAGATTGGCTATTTAAACAACAACATACCAAAGTAATCTGGGGAGATTAGTTTAGCAGTTTATCATTTTGTTACATTCCTTAAACCCAGTACTAGTCAGAATTCTTAATTGCCAGCAACAGAAACCCAGTGTAGCAGATTAAGAGTAATTCATAAAAAATATGAGGAGCTGCCTCAGATTCACAGGAGGCTAGGTAATTTGACTCAATCCTAAACTTCCAGAAACAATACTCTAAATCATTTCACAGAATCAGTCTAATAAAAAACCTTCCTTGCCCTAGCCGGTTTGGCCTGTGGACTGAAGGGTCCCGAGTTCCACTCTGATCAAGGGCACATGCCCAGGTTGTGGGCTCGATCCTTAGTGCGGGATGTGCATGAGACAACAGATCAATGATTCTCTCAACACTGATGTTTCTATTTCTCTCTCTCTCTCTCTCCCAGTCTCTGAGTGTGTGTCTGATTGCAGGACCTGCACCCTCCCTGGGAAGGGAGGCTGGGAAATAGTGGAGTTTTTATCAAGAGGCAGAACTAAAAAAAGAGAAAAGAAAAGTTTAGAGCTTCAAAAGATGCTCAAAATCAGGAAAACATAATAAATTACCACTATAAATACATCTGATGTGTATATAATGGCCTTTTCTTAAAAGTCTTTTAGTTAAAATAGTTAAATCAACAAATTAACAAGGAAGAAAACTCTGCATGCTGTTATCTAAGATCAGTTCTTCTTGTCTCCTATGTCCATCTTCTTTCACCTCCTCCAGAGCATTGCTCCAAACGCACATTAGGGATTTGACTCTACCAGATGATTGTCAACAAAACATAAACTGTTATTTCTCTCATCTTAAAAACAATCAAATGCCTTTCTATCTTGTCTCCATTTCCCTTCAATTACTGCTGTCTAGCTACTTGTCCCGTTCTGATACATTTTGTAGTAACTTCCGGATAGATTTGTCCTTATTTACCATTGCCCATTCATCTCTATCATTCCTTCTTTAACTCCAATTGTGCTTTGGCCTCCATCACTCGACAGAAATTGTTCATGTCAAGTTCATGAATGACTTCTCATAGCTAAATCCAATTGATGGCCAATTTTCATTCCTTTTTATAGTTGAACTATCAGATGCATTCAACAGATCAGGAGCTATAGTACATGTCATGTCATATCTCAAACATACAGAGAGAGAGAGAGAGAGAGAGAGAGAGAGAGAGAGAGAGAGAGAGAGAGAGAGGAGGAGAAAGGCACTTTGATATGTTTTCTAAAATTTCAAAAGTGTATACTCAGTTTTTTAAGAGATCAGTCTATATTTGCTTGTCTATCATGAGAGTGAAACCATACCTAAATGAAACAGGAAAACATTATGAAACACATCATATATGGAAGAAGTTAATATTCATTTTTATTTGGTGCTTATTGTGTGTCTGACACTAGGCTGAACATTTTATATATGTAAGTCTAATTAATCTTTCAACACCTCAGAATATAGAAATGATGTTCAAATTATGCTGTGCCCCATGTAATCCAACTAGGGGGAAGCTGACAAAGCAGCTGAACTTAGATTGCAATGGAATTAAAGTGATTCTTGTGCTCCTGTAGGCCCTCGGGTATTCACCTAAACCAGGCCTTCACTACCTAAAGGCAAGGAAATAGATGGCAACTTGAACCCGCTGTGATCTGAAGCTTCTGTCCTCTGTGCTGGAGGAGGGAGGGTGGGGGTGAGAGCAGGAGAACCTGGGAGAAGATGTGGGAGAATTGTGAGAGGTCCTGTTGTCACCTTGGAGGAAAGGGGAAAGTCTCCCCCAAGGCCAGTCGCATCGCCGGACTCTCCTTTAGTGGCAGCCTGCGTGAGGGAGCCAGGACTGTGTGCAGAGTCTGGGGCACAACAGAACAAATGATACTTTACTTTTTTATGAATCTAGAGTAGGGATGGGTAACCTTTTTTCTGCCAAGGGCCATTTGGATATTTATAATCATTTGCAGCATACAAAATTATCAACTTAAAAATTAGCCTGTTTTATTTGGTCAAACATTTAGTTAATTCACCTTTTAATGCCTTAGCAGGGACAGACCAAATGATTTCAAGGGCCTTATATGGCCTGCAGGCCAAATGATACCCATCCATGATTAGAAGATAATCTTTTAAGATATCAGAATACCTCATACATCATTTAAGAGAAAAACTCCTTGCCATCAACAACCCTCAACAAAAAGAATTTTACAATTTTTTTTTTCTTCCAAATTTCAAATTCTTTTTCTGTTGGGGGATGGGTAGGGGCTCAAATAGTCCTCACTTTTTCCTGCTACATTCTTATAAAATGTGTCTTATCTAGTGTTCCACGTAGAAGAAACTAAATTGTCTATTTGTTGGATTGGAAAATGCCAAATTGACTTGAGATTGACTACTTAACTCCTATGGACTTCAAAGAAGCTTTTTCATGCAAAGATATGGGAAGTAAGGAAACATGTCACAAGTCATGTGAGCAAATGTTTTTTTTTTTCTTTCTTAAATTATAAGGATAGAATTAGAATGATTCATTTTTAAAGTAAAATTCTGTTTCTCTCCCACCTCCCCCCTTTCCTGTTGTGTCTGTCGTTTCATTTGTTTCTGGCTTAGGAAATTGTGGCAAACAGCAGATGGGTGAGAATCTGCCATTCTCCGCTGTGCCCACAGGGGAGAGTGACAGCTGTGCTCTTGTCCCCAGTGGAGGCTCCTTTGATAAATGTCAATGAAGTGATCTTTTTTTTTCGGGGAGGAGGTGGTATTGTAAACCTGCCACTATGATCATTAATACTTAACAAGGCCTTCTCTTTCTTTACCAAGAACAACCCTGGGGACCATTCACAAGGCTTTTTTAATGGAGGAAGAAATTAACCTTTTGTAGAGAAGCTAGCAGCTCCATTAGAGAAGTCCTTATGCAGGGTCTGGCCAGAGAAAGAGTCTGTAATCTCTTTGGTAAACAAGCTGACTGATTCAGTATTTGAGGTGATTATCTATCTCCTTTTTATATATCTATGTATTTTTACTGATTTCAGAGAGGGAGAGGGAGAGAGAAAGAGAGAGAAACATCAATGATGAGAATCATTGACCTACTGCCTCCTGCACACCCCCTACTGGGGATTGAACCCAGGACTCAAACCATGACTTCATGGGTCAGTGCTCAACCACTGTACCACACTGGCTGGGTTATCTTCTTACATTTGTAGTTAATGGAACTTACCCCTGTCCCAAATGACACTTGGACAGGAATGCTGGATACTATCCAAGCCAGTCCATACTGATCAGTCTCAGTGTGCAAGCCAAGTGCAGAGACACTGGCTAAATGCTTAGGGTCCGTGGGAAGGTGCAGATGAGTGATGCCTAGCAGGAGTGTCCTGTTTCTCCCATGACAGCCTTCATGAAAAATAATAATGCTGTGAATAAACTGTTTCTTCCCAGACACCGAAATAAGGTCAAACTTCCCTCAAACTCTTTATAAACTTAGAGAAGCTTAAATCCTGTCACTGGCAGTGAACTTTTTTTTTTTTTTAAGTTCATTAACCATGATCCCAATCAGTCCTGGGAAGGAAGAAAGGAGGAAAGAAAACCAGCAGATATCAAATATCTCTATTACACTGGGATTTCACACAGATATCTTATTTGATAAATGATGTAATCCAATGAGGTGCATGTTGTCAGACTCATTTTATAAATGAAGGAACTGAAAGGACTCAGGGAAGTTAAGGACTCAGGCTTGTTAGAGTTCATGTCTCAGAAAATTGGAGATGTTGAGAGTCAGAGATGTCTTGTTATTGTTCTTTAACTCGATTTTCAAGAGAATCTAACTAGTATAAAGAAGCAGTTCAAAGGTATTTAATGTAAACAGATGTTCATATTTCCTTTAGAAAAGACTTCACAAGAAGTTGGCTGCTCTCAGCCAGGTTGGAAATTTGACTTGATGAATTTAAAATTAATCCTACTCTGCTAAGCAAACCTAAAAATCTTCCCTTAGGCCCTTCTTTTTTTGAAAGAAACAGATCTTATGTAATTTGTGCACTCAGGGTGGGTGATCCCTCAACCTAACCTGCTCCCTCTCACATACTGGGAGCCCTCGGGAATGTCCAACTAATGGCTCACCCCCAGCCTGCCCAAGGCCTAAAGCCAAGGCTTTAGGCTTTGGGTACCCAGCCATTACCTTGCTCAGTTCAGCCCCGGCTGCCTGTGACCACCCGGCCCTGGGGGCTGGGGGCTCGCCGCCACTTCCACTCACAGCACCGGGCCCGCCGCCGCCACCACCACCACCACCACCACCACCATTTCATCTCCACCCCCGGGGCCTGGTGCTTGTGCCACGTGGCCCTGCCCCCGCTCCTAATTGGCTGGTAGCATAGCCAATCAGGAGCGAAGGTATGGTCAAATTTGCATGTTTCTCTTTTATTATATAGGATGTATAAGACATGAAAATATCTTTATTCTATCTTCACACTTGAATGTAATTTGTGTGGGTAGAGGATCTTAAATTGAAAAAGATTCTCCTTTGGACTTTTGAAGACATTACTCTGTTGTCTTCCAGCATCCAATATTGCGCTTGAGAAAATGCCAACTTGAACTTTTAATTCTTTTTTTTCACATAGACTTTTAAACTGGTCTCTTTATCACTGGTTCTGAAATCTTGGAACAGAGTGTCCTGAAGTAGCTACTTCTTCATCATAACCTCAGAATTTGAAGTTCATGTCCTTAGAATCTGTAACTCTTCCCTTGTCTCATTTTATGATCATTTTCTCCCTTCTTTTTGTCTGCTTCTCCTTGTAGAATATCTGTTAGTCAGCCATTGGACCAACTGGATTGATTCCCTAAATTACTTCTTGTCTTTCTCCTTTTTTCTTTTTTAAAAAATATATTTTATTGATTTTTTTACAGAGAGGAAGGAAGAGGTATAGAAAGTCAGAAACATTGATGAGAGAGAAACATCGATCAGCTGCCTCTTGCACATCCCACTGGGGATGTGCCCGCAGCCAAGGTACATGCTCTTAACTGGAATCGAACCCAGGACCTTCCAGTCCACAGGCCAATGCTCTATCCACTGAGCCAAACCAGTTTCAGCTCCTTTTTTCTTTTTCTTCTTGCTTTGTTCTCTTTTGGGGAAATTTCCTCGACTTTATACTTCAGCTCTTGTGTTGATTTTTCCCCATAGTTTAAATAAAAATAATTCAGTGTTTTGTTTTGTTTTTACCAAAGTTGAAAGATTTTCTCAAACATCTTTTTTGAATTTTTAAATTTCTGATATTAATTTTAAATACCTTTTTATAGTTCTCTGGTTATTTCTACCTAAAGGATCCTGGTATTATTTCATATGTGACATATGAAATATGCCTGTATAAAGAGTTTTTTAAAGTCTTATTGTACTTGTTATCTCTGTTTCTTCAAGGCTACTTCTATTTTCCTCTTTGCTTTCATCTTTCCCTTTAGCGTCAGGTACTTCCTGCAACTGTCTGGTGATCCTTGGCTATTTGTTCATATTAAGAGTAAATAATTGCCAGACAGATTCAGCATTTTCATTCTCTTCTGTTGGAAACAATCCAATAGAAGCAGGGAGGGTCAGGGAGGAAGAAAAAAAAGAAAGAAAAATACTGAAAACTCCACTTTTGGTAAAATTTTGAGACAGACTCCAAAATATTTGAAAGGAAGCCAAAAATAGCCGAGTTTACACTGAAGCCTCTTAAGGATAAGACAAAAAAAAATTTGCAGGGAAATTTCAGTGGGTAAAAAATAAACCCCACCAAACTGGATTTCAGAAGTTGCCCCAAAAATATTATTCCCCTATGGTGGGCAGAATGTGCTGAGGGGCCAAAACTAGAGCCCTTGATCCCCAGCGAGGGTGGAGCTTGGGAAGAGTGAGGTGAGACAGCAGTCCTGCCCATCAACCTATTTTTTTTTAAGAGAAGCAGAGAGGGCAGGGCTACCTGAACTATCACAGAAAAATGCTTTTTGAAGGAATCAGACTATCTTTGTGTTATTGGAGAATTTGAGAGTTTTTTTGATATATATATCATATATTTCTTTCAATTTTGGTAAAAA
Source organism: Antrozous pallidus (assembly GCA_027563665.1). NCBI lineage: Eukaryota > Metazoa > Chordata > Mammalia > Chiroptera > Vespertilionidae > Antrozous > Antrozous pallidus. Next base: position 31,063,192 of record CM050522.1, on the reverse strand, counting down.
AAAAACTGCTAATCTTGGTTCCTCCACACTTGTCTGGGAAAGCCAAATAAATATAAATATTAATATTAATATCAATCTCTAATATACTCACATATATCATGTATATATCATATATTTTATACATGTTATCATCTATCTGTCTAAACACACACACATACACACACACACAAGAAGCTATACACACACAAAAAGAGGAAAAGGAAAGCATTATTTATTAACAGGTAAGGTATATTCCCTAAAAAATGTTGCCATGGAGAAGCTAAGACTGATAAACATCCTGGACCAATGTGACAATGATTCTTATCATGTATTATAGATTCAGATTTTCCATCAGGTGAGCTGTACCTAGGACTTGACTGAGAGGCAGGAAATAGGGAAAAGAAGCTCTATAGTAACAGATTTGTAGGCAAGGTCTCCAATCAGCTTGTCTATATTAAAAATTAATATTTTGATCTTCATCTATCATTTTCATGTTTTATTTATCACTTAATTTGGACTCAGGGCAAGTTACTACTTATTGTGAACTTTTAACACTATGCATGTTATTAAATAGAAAATAAGATAAAGTATAATAGCCTTCTTTTTTTAAAAGCAATTTTATTTATTTCAGATAGAAAGGGAGAGGGAGAGACAGAAACATCAACAATGAGAGAGAATCATTGATTGACTGCCCCCTTCATGCCTTCCACAGGGATCCAGCCCACAACCTGGGCATGTACCCTGACCGTGAATTGAACCATGACCTCCTGGTTCATGGGTGGACAGTCAACCATTGAGTAACACTGGCCAGGCTAATAGCCTTATTCTTAATGATATGATGGGGTGGAACCCTGGTTAAATGTTATCTCTGATCTGCATTCTATTCAACAGAATGGGACACTGAATACTCATTTGAACCTCTAGCTACCTTTGGAGGAACAATTTAAGTGAGAGTAGAGCAGGAGACTGGTAACTACATCAGCCATGAATGCCCTTAGACAGATATCCTGGCCCAGGGGACTCTTCCAGTGTAAAACTAGCTGGGGTGGGGGAGGGGGTCGCTATATACCATTCCTTCTGTCTTACCCAATGAACCCAAGCACATATGTGTCTTCTATTCCATGGATTTTGACGGGGACAAGAATTATTTACTACTAGACTCACCAAAAATCAATCCAGGCATAATATTGTAGGAGCAACAAGAAAAATATTTTTTGGAAAGAATTTGATATTTAAAGGGGAAAAACTATCAACTTTGTGGGAAAAGTTAAGACATTTGTTTTATTTTGAATTACTTATGGATGGAGTGTCATACTCTCTTTTACTGTTTATGGCCTTGAAAGATCTTAATCCAACTAGATTTTTCCCCCTAACCTTAATCCTTTAGCCAAATCAGGAACTGGTTAAGGGATCAAGGACGACGACGAGGCTGCATTGCATGGCTATATTACTTAGGACACCCGAGAGGGCGAGGACAGACAGAAAGCATTCCAGAGGCTGACAACAGACAGATCACAAAGCAGGTCTGGGTGGAAGGGCCAAATTCTGCTCACATCAGCTGGTGTTCGTTCTTCCCATGTCCCAGTGCTCACTACAGTGAGGAGTGCTTGGCTATACTGTGACATGGTGGAGGGTGGAGGGGAGCTGTCTGTACCCCAGGCTTTGGAATTGGGGTTTAGGGAAGTGCACATTCTCTTCACACTCCTGGTCCTCCATACTTCAGCTCAGTGGCCCTAAACCTGGCTTCTGCCTCTTCCTCAGCTTCTTTGGATTATGCCTTGGTTGAATTACCCACCTTGCTCTCCCAGGTCCAATCTCTTAGGTCAGTTCAGAGTGATGTGTTTAAGTTGATGTGTTTTGTCTGTGCACCAACTAGATTACACGTTCTTTAGTGAGGGAAAACTTGTCACGTTCACCAGTGACTCTCTAGCACCCAGCACAGTGAGTAGCGCATGTTGGGCAAACGATTATTTGTTCCATGAAGAAGTGTCTCAGGCATCACACTGTGCAGTTCCAGCCTTCCTCTTGCCCACCCAGAATCCGAGGATCCCAAATCACTCTTACACCTTAGTTCCCTTTTGTCATGGAAGTGAAATGACCAGAGTCTTTCCCATCCTCTTTTCTAGAGGAAACCTAGTTAAAGAAAACCTGTTCTAATATTTCAAAAGGCTTCCACACTGGAAGGTCATCACATCAATTACTTGGGTGATCTTTCCTAGATAAACCTATGTGCCTTATCAGACCATGGACTATGGGGTGGAGGTAATAAATCCACTACGCCGAAAGCTTCCCAAGGGATAAGTAAGGACAGTTAAAAATACATACTAGTAGATGTCTGGGCTCCATTTATAGAAACTCTGAATTAATTGGTTTAAGGAAGGGCTAGAGTATTCCTGTTAGGTCCCCAGATTTTAATTAGCAGCCTGGGTAGGACCCTCAGGACTCAGCAGACATCAGTCTCAGCTGCAGTGTCTGAACCACTGAGCAACGGAGAGAGAGAAGCATGTCTCAGATGACTCCCATCAGCCTGCATCACGGCAGACCCCACGAGCACACGAGACTGCCTGGGGCCCAGCCAGTACAAGGCATGCACTCCTTCTTAGACTCAAGATCTGTAATCCCAGGCAAGGCTTCAGGAGATAAAATTTACCTAGTCCAGCAAGCTCATAGCTTCATCACAGCCCTGAGACTCCGAGTCCCTTTATGGAGGGTGTTTTTCCTCTCTCTCTCTCTCTCCCATGTCCAGCATGTTCTGAGTCAGCTGAGGATTAAGAAAAATGAAGTATAAAAGAGAAGACAGAAGTAATAAAAAGCTGGGGCCAGGCGGGCATCTGTTCTCCTCATGGAGACACAGCCACATGGAACCCATGAAGCTGCATTTATTTATATTCCACAATACAAAGGGGTTTCTCCAATATCAGGATCAAAGGAGTTTCCTTGAGCCCAGGCCCTATTCATTCACCCATTCCTGGGGCAAGCCTGCATTTACATATCAAGGCCCTCTCCCGGACACCTGAGGCAAAGTTAAGCCAAGCTGATAACATACCCAGCCTCACTGGTGAATATGTTTTTCCAAGACCTGGTTTTTCCAGGGGCCTTGAATTCAGCCTGACAAATATTTAAAGAATGCCCAAGGTGTCTTGCCTGAGGCCGCCCTCCACACCCTTGTTTAACTTTATTTTAGTAAGTGGTACAGCTGGAATCACCTGCCAGGTGTGTCTGACTCAGAGCCCATGCTCAAGCGTAGTTTGTAATGGAAAATGGAATCCCCATCGAGTTAAACCTTCCTAATATCTTTTTAGAAAACAAACCGGGAGGACAACCGTCTGTCCTGAGTCATAGCCAGGCCATCACGCTCCCAGGCCAGTTCTGCTGCCCCCGAGTCAGATCCTACGAGAAACCATCCCCATCTGGGATTTCCCCCTGAGTTGGCTCTCCACTCTTCCACGTGGCCCCGGGGGAACCATCCTAGGAGTAAGCTTGGAGGTACGGGGCTTAGGGTACTTGGCCACTATTTGTTTTCTTTTCTTTTTTTAAAATATATTTTATTGATTTTTTACAGAGTGGAAGGGAGAGGGATAGAAAGTCAGAAACATCGATGAGAGAGAGACATCGATCAGCTGCCTCTTGCACGCCCCTCACTGGGGATGTGCCCGCAGCCAAGGTATATGCCCTTGTCGGAATCGAACCCAGGACCCTTCAGTCCGCAGTCCGATGCTCTATCCACTGAGCCAAACCGGTCTCGGCCACTATTTGTTTTCTTAATGCCCAGCTATAAGCAACAGAGTTTATAGTTGTAAATGAATTTTTCCCCTTATTGCAAATGGCTTTGAGTTAATAATAACATTTTCCAAGCCATTGGCCCATAATGAGGATTATTGCCTGTGGGTATTTAATACAGGAAGAAAGAAATGGGCCCACTTCGCCGTGCAAATGGCTGCCACAAACTCTGCAGCGGGAGGGCTGGCGTGACAATTTCACCACGACACTGTCCCGGCTGGGATCACGATGCAGGCAGTTAGTCTCACACTTTTGTCTCGCCAGGACGCCATCAAGCCTGCCGGGATAACTTTGCTGGCAGCTGACTTGGACATGAGCCAAAGTCCATTCTAATCCGGGCCTTTCCCCGGGGCCTCGGAGGAGTTGGTGAGTTTGCAAACAGAATCAGAAGTGGCTGAGCTGAGCCCAGCCCGGGTGGCTCAGTGGCTGTCGACCTATGAATCAGGAGGTCACCATTCGATTCCAGGTCAGGGCACCTGCCAGGGATGTGGGCTTGATTCCCAGTGTGGGGTGTGCAGGAGGCAGCCAATCAATGATTCTCTCTCATCACTGATGTTTCTATCTCTCTCTCTCCCTTTCCCTTCCTTTCTGAAATCAATAAAAACATATTTTAAAAAAAGGAGTGGGTGAGCTGAGGCAGAGACAGGTGATGCGGGGGCTGGGCTGGGCAGGGGACGGAGACCCTTCTCACATTTTAGAGACACAGGGTGACAGAACTCAGTGCGGGGGTGCGGAACCGGAGATGTTTCTCATGCGATCTCATTTAATCCCGTGTCAGCTCTCTGTAGCAGATGCTTCTATTTTGTCTATTTTTAAGGAAACCGATGCCTCCAGGAGGCAGAGGAAGTTTGTTCAGGGCACAAGAAAGGTGCGGAGCACGAATTCCCAGAAGCCCCTGTGGGTCCCATCGTCTGCCTGTGGGCTGGGCAGCCTCCTCCGAGGGCCTGGGCTTCTGCATGAGCACCTTCGCTATTCTCAGGTGTCAGTCCCTCCCGCCCTCTGAGAGATTAGCCATGGTTTCCATCCCCCGGAGGTTCTGACAGGCTAGGCGTTCTGCAGTTCAGTGTGGGAACCTTCCTCCTTGCACAGGGTGCAACAGCAAGCGGTGTTGGGGAAGAGAGGACCCATTTCCCAGGTCTGAGGGGGCCTGGCAAGCTCCTTAGGCCTGTCCCAGGTGATGAGCCTTCTGGGGGCTCTGGTGCTGGAGGATTGGCTGGGATTGAAGAGAAGGGGGCGAAAGTGACATCTGGAGGCCCTGAGGCACTTCCTGTTTCCCTCTTCAGCCAGCCTGCAGGAAAGCCCTGTGCTTCCTTTGTCAGGCCTTCCTGGCCAGCAGCACCTAGAGGGCACTTACCTGAGCAATTTGCATACATCAACTCACCTGGTCATCCTTTACGCCCTATGAGGGCCCCATCATTGTTATTACGTTGACTTTGCAGGTGAGGACATTGCACTTTACATAAACCAGGTCACCTGATCCTCATCGCCACCCTGGCATTTGCTGGTACACTGCGGTTAAGGAACTTGCCACAGGTCAGCCAGTTGGTGGCAGAGTTGGGACTCTGAACAGGCAGCCGGACTGACTCCTGAGCGGACCCTTCCCCAGGAGGACAGGTGAGTTTGTGAGGAGGAGTCCTGCCACCTTGCGTTGCTTTTTAATTCTCAGTGTGGCCTGTTCAAATGGCATCCTCCAACACCCCGCCCCGCCGCCCCTTCCTGGCTTTCGCTGACACCTTCACCCACAGAATCATTGTCTCAGGATGTCCCTGTCACTGCCTCACTGCAGTCTGGGGGTTCGAACCTATTGGTGGTTCCTGAAGTGGTTTTGAAATGGCATTTCTATTTGAGAGAAGAAATTAAAATGGCTCCTAGGGTCACTTTAAAAAAGGTTACAAACTTCTTTTGAGCTTGGTACAAGTAACTGATCGTAGTCTGTGCAATCCGCAGTTGGCAGTGTGTTGGGACTTTCTTTTTCTTTCTCCCTTTGTGTTGACTCAGGTTAGGTGTTGGCTTTTTTATGTACAGTGGTAATAGCAACCTTCCAAGTCCAAAACACTGCAGAGTTTGCGCATCGTCTGACTCCAAGGCCTAGCAGGGCTGCTGCCCAGGTGGGTCAGGCTGAGGTTGGGGCAGGCAACTTGTCTGAGTGGCCAGAGGTGTGAGGAGCCAGAGGGAAAAGATCAAGTATGCCCTGGGAATGCGGAGGACATACCCCAGGCTGCAAAGCCATCATCAGATTGAGAAGAGAGGCAGGTGGTGAAGGAAGGTGTTCAGAGCTAAGAGGTGAAGGGAAATAAACTGCTACATGTTTGAACAGAATAATAGGTGGGAAGCATGTGTTGAGAGGCTCCAGAACAATCACCTTACATGGAATATGAAACTCTTTCGTATTAGTCTGAGGTGTGTGTGTGTGTGTGTGTGTGTGTGTACATGTGCAAACACACACACTTGTGCCAGTATAGAGGCACGGGGTCAGACGAACACTAACCATCTGAAGTCCAGAAGTCCAGCTTTAGACCAAAAAAATGTGACAAAGTCGAGCTTTTCAGAGCTAGGTCAGCAACTGGTTAGAGCAGTGGTTGGCAAACCGCAGAGCCACATGCGGCTCTTTGGCCCCTTGAGTGTGGCTCTTCCACAGAATACCACAGCCTGGGCAAGTCAATTTTGAAGGAGTGGCATTAGAAGAAGTTTAAGTTTAAAAAATTTTGGCTCTCAAAAGGAATTTCAATCGTTGTACTGCTGATATTTGGCTCTGTTGATTAAGGAGATTGCCGACCACTGGGTTAAAGAATGGCCTCTGCTGCTCACAGCAGAGTGAAACCTGTGGGCCAGAGGCCCCGCCCCAGCCTTGCTAAAGAATTTTATAGTCAGTGCACCCTCCTTCCACCCCAAGGGCCTTATTTAGTGCCCGGGGGTGAATGGGGACCTAAAAGGTTACAATTGTTGCAAAGTCCATACTAGGAAAGCTTGATCAGGAGAGAAGAAAGACAGACTTCCTTTTGCCTTTGAGGAAGACTGAGGCAACCTTCCAGAAGGCCTCCGGGTCCAAGGCTCACAGGAAAGTGAGAGGATACAGGGCTCTGTTGTACAAACAGCCAAGCTGGGAAGGAGCTTAGCACACAATTACTCAAGTGTCCCAAAGGCCAGAGAGGTCTAGAGAAGTAAGGGCTACATGTCAAAATCTTGCTCTTGACCTTCAAATCCCTTCCCAAATCTTACTGTCTCTGTCTCTAAAACTCCCCTTTATCTATCACATTCTTGTCTGTATTGCTGGCTAATGATTGCAACTTGCCCCATTTTCTCTTATTTTGCCATGATTGCCTCTCCTTCACGTTCCTGTAATCTTCTTTATGTAACCTCATGTCAGCCAGATGTTTTCTCCCAGACATTTCCAGATTTGCTTGATTCAGTCTCAGGATGTGAGGCATCCAAAGCCCTCCCCTCATATCTGGTGAGTCCCTAGAGCAGTGCCCTGCAGCCCCTCGAAGAGCATTTATGACAAAGTATCAAGGGAGACTCTCTTCTTGCCAGACCCTAAATTAATTAGTTGGCTCTATTCTTAACAGTGTGAACAAAATGTTTTAGATCTCTGAGATAGGCTCAATCAGGAGTTTTCCCAACAAAGTTTCTTTTATTCTTGACTCAAGAGAATAGCAAGTAAAAAGATATTTCCCAGGCTGAATTGTCTGGCCTCTGCTAACGAAATTCCTCTTTGCTTCAAATATTCAAGCAGCAGAGGAGAATCAGACAAAGATTTTTTTGGTCAGGAGAATCAGACAAAAAGACTTCAGTGACAAAGCCATGAGCGATGTAAGATCAGAGCTTCACAGGAACAAGGTGAGCAACCCCTTTTCAAGTGGAGATGATTGACAGCAATGACATCCAATCACAATTTTCCTACCTATTTCTTTGAGGCAAGAACTTCCTATTTCTAAGAAAAATAGTATACAAAATAACTATGAGTAATATTTTAAGGATAGAGAAAAGATTTAAATATAAACTGGTAAAATATCTCATGGTTTTATTCTTTCCATTTGTTGTAAAGTGCAACAATGACCACACAGTTCAGTGCTTCAATAACACTTGCAATGATTTATCAAGTCTTTTTTTTTTTTTTTTTTTTTTTCAGATTAAGGAAGGGTGTTCTTATTGCTGAAATGCAAGGTTCTTGGCCTTTGAGGCAAGATTTGTCGAGGCCTTTGGTGTCTCTGTTTTTGGCTCTTGGGTCTATACATGTTAACTAATCTTTTCATTTTCAACCTGGGTTAAGACATTTTGAAAGTCCATCAATTTCCATAAGAAAATTTCTCACATGGCAGAGAACATAGTCTTCCACTTTTTTCTAACCACCCCGCCCCCCCCCCCTTTTTTTGTCTTTTCTTCCTTTTTTTTCCTTTTTTTTTCTATTTGGATTGCTATCTGGAAACTTCTTTTTATTATGCAAATTATTTGAGCTTTCCCCAGTTCCTGACCCAAACTCATCACCCAAACCCTCAAGATGCCCAGCAGAAGCAGGAGTTCTGTACTTACTGTTGCCCACTCTCTTTAGAGGTCAAGCAGGGTCAGAACTAGAAACTTGTATCTATTGCAGTAATGCTGCTCCTGGATCTTCCAACTTCTTGCTCTTTCACTTCATCTTTAAAGGTGAACCCCCTAATTGATCTTCAGGATCTAGAACCTGCTGTGGACTCTGCCCAAGGGATTCCGTGGCTGCGGGAGAAGTATCTCTGGCTCAGGCCGAGGGTATCAGTGTAACCACATGCATAGTAGCCACCAAGGCATAGCAACTGTGTCGTTTTTGTCCTGGTGATACTGCATGCTGGGTAGACCAAGAAGCCTCTGAGTTGTCTCTGGAGCTATAACTTTTCTTAATTGAGAAAAATAAGTTGCTCTGTGCCTGACACGGCTGAATGCAAGAAGGTGCTAATGAACCAGCAACTGACTCAAATATATTCAACAGAACCACTTCCAAGGAGCTATGTGCAACTGAGATAAGAAAATGAAAGAATTCTAGAAGCTGGAAGGAGGTCTTTGTGCAGGTTGTGTAGGGAGATAGGCCTTGAAGGGCAGGTGTCTTTCAAAAGTTTCCACTGCCTTCTATCCTGGGCTTGCTTCTCTGTCACACAGGCTTCTGCAGAAGAGAAATTTACAACTTACTTATGCAGGCAGTGGGGAGTAGCTGCCTGCTTTGAACATAAATAATTCATTTATTACAAATCAACATATATTGAGTTGTTGTATGGACAAAATACTGTGCTGGACCTGTCACTTGTACTAAAATGAATAGCTCATCCCTAACTTGTAAGAGCTAGCAAATAGAAAGCCAACCAACTATACTGTAAGATGTATTGAAATAGATGGGGAAATAGATACTTTCGTAGCACAGAGCAGGCAATAATTTTCACCAAGAAAATCAGCAGTTGGTTGTTAAGCTGAACCTTAAAGAGTAAGTATATACCAGAATGCATACAGGGGTGAGAAAGACAATCAAGAACGAATTGTGAAAATATGAAAGGTAGCAGCATTTTTAGGAGGACCGAGATGTCGGATACAGAGAAACATAGGCTGTGCACAAGCATCTTAGGAGATATGTTTGGAAAGGTATTTTGGAACTTAATAAAGGTCTGGAGAGTTTTAGCCTTTTCCTTTGAGTAATGGGAGAGTCATCCAAGGTGTTTATGCTGCATATGATAAGAACTGTGTACAAGGAATCACACTGGCAGCTGTGTGGACTGGAGAGGGTGGTATCAGAGGCCGAGAGAGCAGAGGCTATTCAACAAGTTAGAGATATAAAGAGAATTCAAGAGTTAGTAAGGATCTGAGCTGAAGTTGTGGTTGTTGAGATAAAGAGAAAGGAGACAACCGAAAGCATGTCACTTTAACAAACTGATGGGGATCAAAGTTATAGCAGAATATAGAAGGCAATGGAGGGTTCTTGTACTCTAGAAAATCCCTCAGTACTGGGAGAAGGGAGGGAGACCATCCCTGTGCTAACAACTAAGGCATTTGAATGTGTGTAGCATGTCTGAGCTTGAAAGTATCTTAGAGCCACAAGTATCTTAGATCCTTGTAGAACCCCGTGCCTCCTCTCCCCATTGTCCAGCCAGTGTCCCACAATCTTTACCAGGCGAAAGGAAGTGCCATTAGAGGAGCAAGTCTTTCCTTTCTACACTGAGCTCATTCACATTGCCAATGATTACATAAGAGCAGTGCTTTTCATGGCACAAACAAATTTCACACCACTCACATAGAAATGGGAGACATGCAGAGCAGGGAGAGGGTAGAGGGGAGGTTGGGGAGAAAGATGTCAGACTCTTTCTTCATGGAGAGTTGTGGTAGGCAAGAGGAAATGTCCAATTTGGACCATCAGCCAAGCCGAAAATAGCCTCCTGCCCAGCACCTGGCCTCCTTGGCTCTTTCCAACTGGTATTGGGGGTTTTGAAAGCACCATTTGGCTGGTGTGTTCTGTGGAAAGCTCTGCCCGGGGTCAGGTCCAGCCGTCATCGCGGGCTGAGGTGGAATGTGGAAGGATAATATCTGCAGTGGAAAATACCAGCAGGGATTTGTGTTACAGTTTATATTTATTTATTGATTTAAGAATAAGTAAAAGCAAGAGATCGTATCTTCATGGACTCAGCCCACACTGCACACAATCCACTAGAGAAAGACCATCCTTAGAAAGGCCTGGGCATTACTTGCCTTTGGAATTTAATTTGGAGGGCTCTGAGGGACACTCAGGTGGGCTGGGGTGCAGAATTCACCCAACTCCAATCTTTGATTCAGGAAAATCATAGTGGAGGTGCGATGATCTGAAGGAGGGTTCTGCCGAGAACGGCATGTCATAACATAGGGTTGGTTTCCTGGAAATTCTCTATTGAATGTTCCTTGTTTTACATGTTCTTCTTTAGGCATCAAAATTGAGTATCATTCTCAAATTTACTGCCTCTAAGAATCATCCGAGTTAGATATTCTGACTCAGTTGGTCTGGACTAACATCTGGAAATCTATATTTTTTAAACAAGCATCTTTGGTGAACCTATACCCTTTTGCAGAGTATTACCCTTTATTCAACAGCTGATGAGGGAATCTACTGTGAGTCCCTCTTCTCTGCCCCCCCCCCCCCCCCCCGTCTTTCCTTGAGACCAAGGGCAGGGAGTCTAGGTAGGGCACCATCTTTTCTAAAGCTAGAAATCACACTTCAAAATAGAGGTAAATTCTTGAGCTCCTTGAATCCAGATCCACCTGCAGTAGGAAATGAGAAGAAAAGAGAAGATGGACAAAGAGTAATATGCAAATTGACTGTACATCCAATCGAGCCATGCCCACATCCATGCCCATCAGCCAATCAGTAGCAAATTATGCAAATAAACCTCAGCCAAGATGGCTGACACAACTGAGAGCAGGAGGGAGGCTTGGGTTTCCCCAGCAACGAAGGAAGGAAGCCAAGCTTTCTGCCTGCCATTGCTGGCCTAGGACTCCACTCAATGCTACAAAGGTTCAATTATAGAAGATATATAATCCCAACAGAAGTGGCAGCAGCCACAGAGCTGGAGAGAGCAGAGGCTAGGGTTGCCAGGGCAATGGTGGAAGCCAAATTTCTGCAGCCCTAGCACCTAGGCCTCCACTCTAGGCTACAAAGTTTCAATTATAGAATTTAAATAAACCCAAACAGAAATGGCTGTCACCACGGAGTGAGCAGAAGGCTTGGTTCTGCTCTAGGCTACAAAATTTCAATTGTAGAATATAAATTAATCCCAGATTCCAGGGTCTCCACTTGGGTCACTGGGGGGCATGGCCAGCCTGCAAGCCACCATAGCCCCTCGCCCAGGCCACCCCACAGCCCTAGGGAACTGTCACTCTGATCCAGGACACCCGTCAGGGCAAACCAGCCGGTCCCCACCCATGCACCAGGCCTCTATCCTATCGAATAAAAGAGTAATACGCAGATTGACCATCACTCCAACACACAAGAGGGCTGCCCCCATATGGTCAAAGATCCTGCCCCCATGTGGACACAAGATGGCCACCACAAGATGGCCAGCAGGGGAGGGCCATTGGGAGGTTCTAGGCCTGCAAGGGAGGGCAGTTGTGGGCCATCAGGCCAGCAGGAAAGGGCAGTTGGGAGGGACCAGGCCTACAAGGGAGGACAGTTGGAGGTAATCAAGCCTGCAGGGGAGGACAGTTAAGGGTGACCAGGCTGGCAGAGGAGGGAAGTTGGGGGCAAACAGGCTGGCAGGGGAGCAGTTAGACATTAATTAGGCTGGCAGGGTAGTGGTTAGGGTGAGATCAGGCTGTCAGGCAGAAGTGGTCAGGGGCAATCAGGGAGGCAGGCAGGCGAGCAATTTGGAGCTAGCAGTCTGGATTGTGAGAGGGATGTCCCAGTTTGGAGAGAGTGCAGGCTGGGCTGAGGGACCCCTCCCCTGACCCCATGCATGAATTTTGTGCACCGGGCTTCTAGTATCAAATAAGGGTGATCATCATTTCTCCTGGGGTATTAGGCTCCCCTTGGAGAAAGAAATTACAAATGACTAATAGTTCATATAACAGAAAATTGCAAATTCCAGGCAAAATAAATGTTCTTCCTTGTCTAGAGTTTCCAATAGACAGTAATGTAGGAGGGTGCAATATTAATGGGCAGCAAGCAAACAGAGCAGTGATGTTAAATTACATAATCAATTTAATGTTCTGTGTCAGTTAACAAAGAAATCTGTTTTCTCACTGCCATGAATTTAGAGCTTTCAGTATCCTATTCACAAGTCTTTTTTTTTTTTTTTTTAACTTCTGAGAAAGATGTGGTATATCAGATTCTTCCATAAACATATGTAACAGCTGTATAAGGGATCCCACACTAGCTGACCTTTCTCCTTTTGCTGCTGGAGGGTGGAAATGAGAACATAATCACCCACTATGAGCTGGCTGAGCAAAGTTGGGCCAAGCCATCAAATGCAGCTGCTGACTTTCCACATCGTCGTTGATGTCTCTTGTCTTCCAGTACACTTTAGGAGGGGGCATGCAGGATATTGGATCACGTGTTCTGGTGTGTGTGTGTGTGTAAGTGTGCCTGTTCACATACACACATATGGGGAATGGTGGGGGCAGGGCCGATGCAGAAACTTAAAATAGGCATTGCTTAGCTCTAAAGCAAACTCATTAGTCAACAGAGCCAAATATCAACAGTACAACAATTGAAATTTCTTTTGAGAGCCAAATTTTTTAAACTTTCACTTCTTCTAATGCCACTTCTTCAAAATAGACTCACTCAGGCCATGGTATTTTGTGGAAGAGCCACCACACTCAAGAGGCCAAAGAGCTGTATGTGGCTCTCGAGCCGCAGTTTGCCAACCACTGCTCTAAAGTTAAAGTTTTTTGTTGTTTTTTTTTGGAGAGACTTCCTTTTCCTCCATGTTAAATGCCGTGTTCCTTCTTACTAGTAAGTAGCAATAGCATGTTGGCCTTCTCTTAAGTGGGAACTGATCAATAAGTGGTTATCTGAGGCTCTGTGTTAAGAAGGATTCTGAATCAGACTTAGCCACAACGACCAATTATTGGTGCCTTCCATCACTCTGGAGGGAGCCCCGGGGGGGGGGGGGGGGTGCATTACCATCTTAGGAAAGGCTGTGCCTATATGCCTAAGGCAAATGTCATGATTTAAGGACTGGAACTGGATAAGCTGAAACCTTTGGGATGCCGTGCACACTCTGGTTTCCAAAATAGCTAGATGTCTTGCCTCTGCATACTAGAAATAAATATATAAGAACAAAAAATGTTTGAGTCTCAGTTTCAATGTCCAACTGTTCTGAGTCCCAGTTTCAATGTCAAATAGTTCTTTATGTGTAGATGTCAGCAATGGTATCTGGATGGTGGACACATCTTGTATGCATGCATATGAGCATAACCAGTGAATGCAAGATACTGGGGCGGGGAGGGGGGCAGGAGAGGCTGGGGGGAGGAGGACAATGGGGCGGGGGGAGGAAAACCTATGTACTACTATTATATCTAAGTTATACTGCAAAAAAATAAAAATAAAAAAAGAGAAGTTACTCAGCACATTCATCAGTTGAGTGCCTACTGACCCTCAGGCACTGTGCTATACACTGAGGTGACAGTGGAGATAAAGACAATGAAACTGACAGCTGAGCCAAAACTGAAAGGGAAACAGCCAGTGAGGTGCTATCAGGTTCTTGCAGTGAAATCGAACCGAAGTAAGCACACAGAGGAAAAACCCTTGTACATTATGAAAGATGTCTTTGTGGAAAGAAAGTTTGGATGCACAGTCATTAATACTCACAGAAAGCACTTGCAGGGTGCTCCACCGTGGGTGTGGCTGTGACTTCCTGAGACATCCTGTCCAGTCTGAGCTCAAGTTCCTTAAGGTGGTGGACTTAAAAGACCTTAACTATTGCTACTCATCATTCTGGAAGGCATAGGAGCAGAAAAATCCATTTGGTGCTTTGACCGCATTTTCAATTCTGAAGGTTCTCCAAGTGAAAGGGATCAACAAGGAGAAGGGTATAATGGTATTGCACTTAGCAGGTGTGGGGGGGAATCAAGTGTTTTCATGGGAGTAGAGGCTTTTGGAAGAGAATTTGTTTCTATAATATGTTTGTTCAGAACCAAACATTGGTGAAGGTCAGAGCATGGCCCTGCCACCTCTTCAGACACGCTGACGCTGCAGGCGGTGTGGATCACTTACATGGCTTTGCAACTTTCACAGGGAAGATACGGAAACCAAAGTCACTTCCTTCTGCTCTTCACCATAAGTTGGTGTCTACTTGCAGGAACAGTCTTCATTAAATATTGGCTGAATCTCATAGATTTAATTATTGAATTCTGCTGCTACGACAGTTATTTAGCTTTTTCTTAAAGCATGTCCTGATTTTTTTTCTTTTAGTTGCCCTCTGCTTTACATTATCTATGATTCAGTTCTTCTCTACTGATTCATATTTTAAAGAAAACTGTGTTTTATTTTGGAGGCTTAAGAGTCACACAATGAATGGCCAACGGCATAGTTGCCTTATCTTGACTGTTTCTATACATCAGGTGCTGTGCTAGGCAGGGTAAACTAAATGTTTGTAAAATTGTCTGGGTCAGAAAGTCTTTTCATAATTTAATGCACAATGTAATGCAGAGGAATATAGCCCATAAAATGATTAAACTATTTTATGATGTACTTTAGGGTAACTCCTTACTCATGTGGCTATCAGCTGATGATCAATCAAGCGTTGTGACTTTTAAACATTTTGGCTCTTTATATATAGCCTAATGTTGATTGAAGTGTTATTCTCTTTTTATTTAATGTTTATACCATAAGAGAATATTTAAATTGTCCTAATAGGAATCTCTCCTCCTGTGCATGAGTGAAATAAAAGGTGCTTATAGTGAATTGTCTGAATTAGACACAGATGCATTATACACATTCTCTCTAATCTTCACAATTGTCTGTTGGCTGTTCCTTTATTCCATTTTATGATGAAAAAGTAAAGTTTGGAAACATTGCTCAGGAAAATATAGCTAGAATGTAGCTAAACTTGGTTTGATTCAAAATTATTCCCATCTGATTCTAAGATGCTTTCCCAGATGCAGCCTTATCACTCTTTGTGGGTTGACAGGTTTTCTATTCTGATTTTCTTGGGCGTCTTATTCTTTGCAAACGTGCAGAGGCCTGCTTTGGGCTCTGTGATGAACATGGGTTTGGGAGAGACTTCTGCTCACATGTGTCATCACCGTGTAGCAGGGGACTCACAGAGCCACCTGGTCTTTGTCATGTCTGGGCTCTGAGAGGCCACAGGTGGGTGCTTATTCTAAAGCATGGAATTGGAGCCTTTTCCTCTCTGTCTCAGAAATATTTGTAGCTACAGTCTATTGAGCCAGGTTCTATATCTAGATCACGCCCTCGAACCCTATTACAGAAGATAATAATATTCGACTATATTGCAAAATAGGTGCTCTTTCCATTTATACAGAGGAGGAAATTGAATTTCGAAGAATTAGATTCATGCGTCCATGCACACAAAGCTGCAGGATAGCACAGCCACACATGCCTCCTCAGTGTAGGAATAAAAAAAAGGAATCCTGGTGTTTCCTCCCCTTTTCCCATTTAACAGCACGTTCTCCTTTCTGCCTCCCAAAGCCACCACAGCAGGGCCATCTCTTCATCAGGGAGAAGACTTCCTTGAGGTTTAGTTCATGTTTAAATTTACAAGAAAGAATGTGACTCTCCTCTGATCTATGCGTCTCCCATTTTATCTGTTTTCTGTCTCTTGGGCTGAGCTGGAACCATTTCTGAAGCGTTCTCTCTCACTTCCCAGGAGAAAGAGACATTTCCTGTTTCCGTGCCTGTGAGGGGAATGCAGAGGGGCCTAATCAGGTGGCTGCTGGCTCCATGTAATATCCATTTTGGTCCATCAGGTTGTCACTCAGGGCTTCATGTGAACTTGGTTCAAGTGGTAGGGGTGGGAGGTGGTCCCTGGGGGTGGGGGAGGAAGGTGTCAGATCAAGGCTGAAAGATGGACAGGCAGCCTGATTCCAAAGCTGTGGCTGCTCGGATGGTCCCACTGAGCCCTGCCAGCCCCCAGGCCGGGTGCCACTCCCCCAGGCTGGTGCACTCTACACTTCTGCCTGAGTCTGAATGATAGCCTTGGGCAGGTTTACAAATCTCAGTTTCCTTGCTGGTAAAATGTGGCTCATAATAACACTTCTTTTAGAGGACTCTTGGCAAGAATAAATGACATAAAGCCTCCGAACCATTTAGCCCAATGCCTGGCACAAAGTAAATGCTTAATAGAGTAACCCTCTGGCCTGTAATTTGTCCAGGACTATCTTGGATGATGCCTATAATGGCATATCGTTTCACTGTCAGAGCATTGTGGTTCAGACGATAAATTATACAGCCATTCTACTATCAAATGCTGTTATTACTATAAAATATCATCCATTTCAAATGTAAGTGACCCAGACGTTGGAGAGGGGAGCTGGATGCTGGCCAGTTCAGGGGACATTTCCGTGAGTTGTTTAGAGCTGCTGGGATGGTTAGGGAATATCCTGGGGTGTAAGGTGTTTACTCTCTTCTGGCATTCTCTCAGGTAGGGGGATGACAAAAGTAGATCTACAGTTGTTTCTTGTGGAAAATAATACAATAATCTATAGTAATAAAAGTGTAATATGCAATTGAACGAACAAGCAAACAGCAGAACAACTTTCCAGACAACCACACTATGACAGGAACTGGCGCCAGGCCGGCTAAGGTGGGTGCAAAGCGATTGATGGGGGGTTGGGGGCTGCCTGCCATCGCCCCATGATTGCCCTGCCAGACCACCAACCTGCAAGCTAAGGCGGGAGGGCAGGGCCTCACTCTGCTGGGTGCAATGGAATGTCTGAAAGAGGGAGCCTAGGCTTCCTGGCTGGTGGTGCTGCAGCGGATAGCCTGGGTCTCCCTCTGGGGGGTGATCCATCGCAGAGCCCTTGCCAGGTGGACAGGGCCTACCTCTTTGGGGCGATTGATCATGGGGCTCCCAGACTATGAGAAGGCCAGGCTGGGCTGAGGAGACCCCCCACCCCTGCCTCTGCCCCCAAGTGCACAAATTTTGTGCACCGGGCCTCTAGTTAATAAAAATAATACAAGAATGAACTATTTCACATACTCACAACTCTAAACCTATCATTATGCCCCTGCATCTGAAAAACTGTAGCATGTGGTGGGAAGAAATGGGTGCACAGGTGTAAGCTAGGGAGGAAAGAGCAGCACCTGTCCTGCCCTCCTGCCTCTGGGCAACAGAGCACAGGGTCTGAGGGAGGGGGAGGTCGGAAGAAGTCCTAAGCTTTCTCCCTGACTTGCTTCCTGTTGCCCCAGTTATTTCTCTCCTTAACATATTTCATACCCACAGTATATAACAGTACATTTTAATCTCAGTTCTCATTTTCTGTTATCCTGCCAGTTAACCTATTGACGTTTTGCCTTTTAACTTGTACTAAGCTTAATCACTCTGCCTAAGTCTGTTTTTATCTGTGTCCCCTGGAGGAAAAAGGCCGCTTTCTCTGAAGAGTAACCACCTTTAAGAATTAGATCACCTTGATCTTCAAATAGTTGAGTAACCTTTAATTAAGGCCCTACCAAAGGGACTTCTGTGTTCTGGAGGACTCAGCTACATTGTCAAATAATTAATTTAACCATGACATCATCCCCCTCAATTCTAGGAGCTAACTCCCAGTTGAAACTGTGCTGCTGCTGCCCTTCAGCCCCATCCTCTCATCGCCTCTGCCCTGGCTCATGCTGACCTTCTCTTCCTAGGGTTGCAGCTGGAGGCATATCCTCTTTGCCCTGGCTCTGCAGTAGCCCAAGTCCAGCCTGGGCCTCTTAGCTGAGAAGGCTGGCAACCCTGTCCCAAGGTGTAAATTTTCTATGCTTTGGTTTTTTTCAACTATCAGGTGGTGAAAATACTCATATTTACTGATATTTGAAGGGTTATAAGTAATAATATATTTAAAGTGCTTGGCACAACACTTAGCACAGGGTGTTGAAAATAGTAATTATTAATATCACTATCATTGTCATGATTTTTATGTTGGGGTAGAGTCTGTTGGACTACACTTATAGGAGTAATGTGGTAAATATATATATCAGAGATATGTACTTGAGAATATAGATATCACAATAATTTCTAAGCATTTAGCCAGCAGTGGGCTAAAGAGAATACACATATATAGGGTGTCCTAAAAATGTATACACACACTTCAATAATTATTTACAAATGGAGTGTTTTCAAAATTGAGCTATCAGCTGTTAAAGTGTGTACACATTTTCTGGGACATCCTATATATTCCAGGGTCTGTTTTGCCTCAGAATTTGAGTGAGTCGTTAAATTTTGCTGCCTTTCTTTCCCATGCATATTCACTAAAATATTTGTTAAAGTCTTAGAACAATTTGTGATGCTGTTACCTGCATTCTCTTTTAAAAACTTGGAATGGGATGTTTAAGAAGTCTAAGTAACTTGTCTAAGGTTACATAGCCAATGCATAGTAGGATTTGAGCTGAGACTGTCTCAGTGGTATTGAAAACAAGGCTATATAATGCATACTCACATGGAAGAAACAATAGCAATTTAGTATGTCCTTACAAATATTTTGTCTTCCAGTTTTCTTAAGTTTAGGATACTTTCATGGGGGGTGTAAGGAAAGAGAAGATGGCAGGGTTCATCTTAGACACAGGAATAGAAGGAGCAAGGTTCAGTGACTTGCTCAGTCCGAGGATGGGCCTTCTGCTATGTCACAGACCACAGAGACTGGCTGTTATTTGGAGCTCAATACATGTTTATGCAATATATAAAAGCATTAAAATTCTTTTTCATCTTTTGATCTTCATAGCAGATATTACCATATCAATTTGAGAAATGAGGGAATTGAGTCTTAAAAAAGGTCAAGGTCTTGCTCAAAGCCACCACATCAATTAATGAAAGAAACAGGGCTAGAATCCAATCAACTTCATTATAACTCTGTACAGATACCTCCTTATCTTCTTAGACCAGGACCACGCAAACCAGCACACAGATAAACCCAGGGAGGAAGTCTTTCTTAGAACTGCTACTGAACACAGTTTGCTCTCCCCTTTGGAATCTGTCATCCCCCTCCTTTATGTTATTTTGTTGTTGTTGTTCTGATGACTGTTCACACCCCGCAGTAGGCAAGCTACCACTCCCCAATAATGTCAGCAGAGGTCTGGTGCCTCCATTATGTTTAGTTAGGCAAGTTTCTTGTTCTGTGACAATCTGCAGAGAACACACATTATAAATCAGAAGCCCATGGAAAGTTCGGGAATGAAAGAAACCTCTTGCAGACCTGAGGAGCCAGGAGCTCATTTTTGAATCCCTGCAGGAAACAAAATAAAACTAAACAAAACTGTGGCCTTAAAAAACACATTTTCTTCTCTCTTGGAGGAACTTGTCTGTACTATTTGTTTGCCACTTAATATAGTCTCCTTTGTACTGGCCGAGATCCAGGAGGGTGGCATCCAGTTCCCATTCATTATTAGGCTGAGAAAAAACCTGATACCAGAAGAAACAAGGCAGACTTAGAGAGGTGTGGGTATGAGGAAGCTAAGCAGGCTGGATAGTCAGCGTAGGATCATGAGTAAGCATGTGAACTTCACTGTCTTCCTACCTGGGCTCAAATCGCCACTGACTGTCACACTTAGGAGCTTCATTGAAGAAGAGAATGGGTTTAGTTGGAAACATCTGGAGTGTAAATAACTATTAGAATACTAGGTCTTGAGGTGCTATGAGGTTGGAAAGGCAGGATGAAGAGATGGGCATCTGGCATAATACTAACAAGAACTAAATCCATCCTGTACGCTTCTTGTACCAAACACTTGCTCAGTGCCTTCCAAGTGTTAAATCATAGTACTTGACTCTTTCTATATGCTAGAGTCTTAGGAGTCCTCCCCAAAGCCCCAGATTCCTAGTCTTGGGGTTCCTCTTTATGCTTTGTCATCATACTTCTTTTGAACTAATCTTGTCTTAAAAACAGCTTAGAAAGGAGAACCCTTTTAGTGTAAAGAAAATTATGGTCCCAGTATGCTCATGCCCTACCAATTTCGGGTAGAAGATGTGGTTACATAAATATTATACCAGAAGGTTGCTAACTTGAAGCCTGAACATAATTCCTTATAAAGTGCCCACAGAGGATCTAGACCTGCCACAGAAGCTTCTATATGGACAGTTGGAGCTGTGTTGCAGCCATCACCTGTTGTCTGTGCCAGGTTCAGATGGCATTAATGCATGCAGATTCTGGCCAATCACTTGTCACTGGCTCTAATCTCACACAGTGCAGGAGCAGCCAAGGTCATCCACCAGGGAAGAGGAAGGTTGGAACCCATGAGTTGTGCTCTGTCAGGTAGCATTGCTTGGTCATGGAGTGTTTGAGGTTACTGAGATGTCGCACCAAAGGCTAATTCTGGCCCCCAAACACAGACACCATCCAAGTGATGCTCCTGGGCTGAATTTGGGTTTTATAATATGTGGACCAACCACTGACCTGAGGTCCCTGCTGGGTGACTGATTTGACTTCAGTAAACCACACTTTTCTCTTGATGAAGGCTCTGTCTGGGTTTTTAGGAGATGCTGGCAAGAATATTCTTCTAGTTTGTCCTTTCTATTCTTGCCCAGTGCTATACACAACATTTAGAAGTCTGAATTTCAATTATAAAGCCAATATATCAGCCCCTTTCTCATCATCCTGGGGGTCCTTTGGGCCCAATCTCTGTATTAGAGATATTGGAAAGGTGGAGGGAGAGGGCACAGCTCCACCTGCCTACTGTGATCCACCTGAGACATCCTGGTTTACCACTGCTTAGATCTCTGCCTCCTTTGATGTGCCGTTTCTTCCTAAGACTTATCTCAAAGCAACTCAGGGAATAAGGGAACCAGAAAAGGAAGGTACAGAATCCAAACAACATAGCAAATCACTATGTAAATAAAAATAGAGGGTACTGTCAGAATTTTTTGCCAGGCTACTCAACTTGGGAACAGTGTCAGTCTGTTAGATTGAGGTTCTCTCTAGCCACATCACTTCACTTCCTTGTCCACAAACAACCCTCTTGTGGACCATGGTTCATGCTAACTTGATGAAAGGGAGAGGGGACTAACGGCATTATCATTTCTTGCCCTGAGCCTCTACCTAGCACCTAGGGCTGAGAGAATTTTCTGCTGGACAACTTGGTCCTATAATGTGCCTAACTTGTGTTGGAAGGAGTTTCACTTGACAGAGGATATCTGCTCGATGTTGATTTCAAAACACAGATGAGATCTGACAGGGACACAGTTGGAGGTACTCCCACAGCATGGTCAACCCAAATTGCTGTCGTATTGCACAGCTGGAATTAGGCAGAGCACAACTTGTACAAACCTAATGATTTTGATAAGACAATATTATGGGCTGAATTGTACCCTCAAAATTCATATGTTGAAATTTCAACACCCACTACTTAGGAATGTAACTATTTAGGAGATAGGGTCTTTAAAGAGATGATTGAGTTAAAATGAGGCCATTAGGGTCGGTCCCAATTCAGTATGACAAAGGGACCTCAGTCCTGGACTTACTGCTTCCAGAGCTCTGAGGAAATCTCTGTTGATTAAGTCACCCATTCTGCAGTATTTTATTATGGTAGCCCTGGAAAAGTATTACTATTTCAAGCCACCTCTAACAAACAAACTAAATGTAACATTTTCATAATTGTATCTCCCCCCCCGCCCCCCAAATTCCTTAGATCTCGGGTCCAATCAGATTGCTCCTTCACCTCCTGTAATTCCTTCCTATAAGAGACTTTCACAGACTTCTTAATTTTCTCCAGAAATAGCTACCCTGATCATGCATCATTATTAGAAGCTTATTACAGGACTCATTACAAAAAAAGCTCTCTCTCCTCCTGTGGGATTATTTATTTATTTATTTGTTAATTCTCACCTGAGGATATTTTTTCCATTGATTGTGTTTTGTTTTTCTTTTTTAAAATAAATCTTTATTGTTCAGATTATTACAATTGTTCCTCTTTCCCCCTTGTCATAGGTCCCTTCCACGTGGTTCCCACCCCACCCTCTGCCCTTACCCCAGCCACTATCCTCATCCATACGTATGCAATTTTTGTCCAGTCTCTTCTCACACCCCTACACCCGTTTCCCCTGAGAATTGTCAGTTCACTCCCTTTCTATGCCCCTGATTCTATTATATTCACCAGTTTATTTTGTTCCTCAGATTTTTTTATTCACTGAATTTTTAGATTCACTTGTTGATAAGTATTTGTTGTTCATAATTTTTATCTTTATCTTTTTTTTCTTCCTCTTCTTAAAGAATATCTTTCAGCATTTCATATAATACTGGTTTGGTGGTAGTGAACTCCTTTAGCTTTTTCTTATCTGAAGCTCTTTATCTGACCTTCAATTATGAATGATAGCTTTGCTGGGTAAAGTAATCTTGGTTGTAGGTTCTTGTTATTCATCCCTTTGAATATTTCTTGCCACTCCCATCTGGCTTGCATAGTTTCTATTGAGAAATCAGCTGGCAGTCGTATGGGTGCTTCCTCGTAGGTAACTGTTTTTTCTTGCTGCTCTTAAATTCTCTCTTTGTCTTTTGCTCTTGACATTTTAATTATGATGTGTCTTGGTGCAGTTCTCTTTGGATTCCTTTTGTTTGGGGTTCTCTGCGCTTCCTGGATTTATAAGTCTATTTCTT
The DNA here is from genome assembly GCA_027563665.1 of Antrozous pallidus. Classification (NCBI taxonomy): domain Eukaryota; kingdom Metazoa; phylum Chordata; class Mammalia; order Chiroptera; family Vespertilionidae; genus Antrozous; species Antrozous pallidus. Next base: position 31,040,215 of record CM050522.1, on the reverse strand, counting down.
TTGCCAGGTGGGGGAAGTTTTCTGTCATTATTTCTTCAAATAGGTTTTCAGTATTTTGCTCTCTCTCTTCTGGCACCCCCATAATTCAGATGTTGATGTGGTTGACGTTGTCCCAGAGGCTCCTTACACTATCTTAATATTTTTGGATTCTTTTTTCTTTTTGCTTTTCCAGTTGGGTGTTTTTTGCTTCTTTTTATTTCAAATCTTTTACTTGATCTTGTGATCCTCTAGTCTGCTATTTTATCTCTATATGTTATTTTTTATTCAGTCAGTGTATGCTTAATTTCTAGTTGATCCTTTTTCATAGCCTCGAGGGTCCCATTAAATTTACTGGCCTTTTCTAGAAAATTCTTGAAAAACTTCATAACTGTGGTTTTGAACTCTATATCCAGTCATTTGCTTTCCTCCATTTCTTTCATTTGTGACCTGTTTCTTTGTCTCCACATTTTGGCTACTTCCTTGTGTTGATAGAGTGGCTTTGTGTGCTAGGTGTCTTATAGGGCCCAGTGGGTTAGCATCCCCAGTTACCTGATTTGGACACTCTTGGTTCACCCCTTTGTGAACTGAGTGGAAAGTCTTGTTGTAGTTAAGCTTTGATTGTTGTTAGTATCACTGGGAGGAATTGACCTCCAGGCCAGTTGGCTGTGAGGATCAGCTGTGTCTATGATGGGAGAACTTCTGTGCTGGAGATACCCTTATGAGGCAAGACTTGCTTCAGTGGCACTTTGATGCTCACTGAATCTGCCCCCTGAGTGTGTCCCTTATGGATCTGAGGCGTTGTAATCTGGATGGTCCCACTCTGACTCCTGGGTACACTGGCTCTTGGATCTCCAAGGAGGTGCTAATTTAGCCTCTGCCTGAGACCACACAGGAAGAGCTATGGAGAGATCTGCAAATTCCTCTTCTTTGTTTGGGTTTTAGAGGTGCCCAGATGAGGCCCAGCTGTGAAAAAATGCAAGCTGCTGTGGGGCCTTGGGCCTTCTTTTGGATGTTCTGGGTCTCACTGACTCAGCTGCAGTTTGTTAGGTGGGTTTAGATTTCAAAGGACCAGGCCATTGATATGCAAAAGCCTCTGTACACAGCTGGGGTGGGTTAGAGTCTCATTGTGGAGCAAACAGTAATGGCTTCCCTTCAGCCCTGCCTTAAGAGGCCTCCAGGTCTCAGTGTCCTTTATTAATCACTGTAAGCACCTCTGAGAGAAAGCCACCCTTGAGTTCCAACCAATGCCAGACAGTCCACTTTCTCCCTGTATGAGTCTGGGCCCCCAGAGTCTCGTCCAGAACTCAGGATCTTGTGTCTACCTCCTGGTTGGGGAAGAGAGCCTCGTATTCAGTTGCCAGCCCTCTTCGCACGTGCCTCCATACCTCTGCCTTTACTTCTGCAGCTCTTCTGAGTCTCAGTGTGCTTTTCTCTTTCCTTCTAGTTGTAGAATTTCACTCAGCTGTGGTTCTGGATGATGTCCTTTTTGTCTTTTAGTTATAGTTTTGAAGTTATTGTGCAAGGCACCAGTTTAGGTGTTTACTTATGTCACCATCTTGGTTTCTCTCTCTCTCTCTCTCTCTCTCTCTCTCTCTCTCTCTCTCTCTCTCTCTCTAACAGAGAGTGGATGGCAGAAAAAGGGAAAGAGGGAGGGAAAAACATCAATGTGACATGATGCGAGAAAGGCACATTGATTGTTTGCCACCTCCTGCATGATCCCTGATGGGGGCCGGGAATCATCTAACTTGCAATCCAGGTGCTTGCCCTTAACTGAAAGTCAAACCTGACATCCTTTGGTCTGTGCACTGATGCTTTTACTACTGAACAACACTTTCCAGGGCCTGTGGGTTCATTCTTGTATCCAAAGCAAGGTCTATTTATTAGGCATTCACAGTCAATGCAGTTCTTCTGCCCTAATGCCTAATGGTATGTGCTCAGATTCCTGAACCAGACAAATCTAGCCCTGATGTTCGCATGTTGTATGATGTGTGATCTTAGGGATACCATTTAATTTTTGAAAACTTAAGTATTTTTATCTGCAAAAGGTCATGATAGCAGACACCTTATTGGGCTCTTGTAAAATAATACATATAGAATGCTCTACTTAGTGCATAGCACATGGTAACCCTCAAGAAATGATCAGGATGGATGTTGATTGCCATTACTCTCATTGTTGGGTGCTGCTGTTCTTGTCTGAAATTTTGTGACTTTCTTTTGTTGAATGCCTCAGCCCTTTTGTACTACATCAAGCAATTTCTCTTATCTGGAATATTTTCTCACCATCTCTATTTTATTATTAGTTTCCATACAGGCAGAATTGCTCTCCACCATAGTCCTCCAAATCTATAACCCTTGTGAAGCTATTATTCTTTCCCTTCAGGAAACATAAAGAGGGCGAAAGAAGGGGATGGATATGTTTATGTCACAGACTGTGGTGATGGTTTCATGGATATATACTTATCTTAAACTATCAAGTTGTTTACATTAAATATGTGCCACTTTTTGTAAGTTAAGCATACCTCAGTAAATCGGCTAAAAAAGAAGGAAGAAAACATAGGGTGAGGCAGAATTGGTGTGGGCTGACTTTTTTTTTTTTTTTGCAATTGCCTTCAAAACATGTTCTTTATTTTGATAAAGAATCAGACTCTCCAACAATAACTCAGGCCTCATATACCATACACTAGGGACGCTACATTTATTAAAAACACCTCAGAAAGTGACTGTGTACAATATGACAGTTTAAATATAGCATATAAGGATCTTTATTGTCAATTTTGTGGCTGACATGCATGGATTTTTTTCTCTGAGGAAGTGTGTGCTCTTCACAATCACAAAAACTCAGTTTGTTTTTTTTTTAACACAAGGGAATTAAAACATTTTAAGAACATGAACTATGTGCTATGCTATGTGCTATTTATTTTTTCATGCCAAGCTCTTACGTTAATAATCTTATTTCCACTTTATAAATGAGAAAATTGAGACTCAGAGAAGCTAAATAACTTAACCAAGATCACACAATGATGTATTTAATTTTAGTTAATTTACTCTGGAATTTTTATGAGCACCATGAAATATATCCTAACATAGTTAAACAGTGACTATGTGGGTAGAGGGAAGCCTGGAACTTTGTTATACAAGAGAACTTTCTCATTTAGAAAATGCATATAAACAAAATTGAAAACATAAAACTTGCCTCAGATCCTACTACCTAGCGATTGTCACTTCTAGCATTTACCTCAATTAAAAGATGTGATTTTTATAGGAAACCTTTAATTATTCATACTAATGCAAGGAGAGAAAAGGGCGAAGAATCTAAAAATCATTTCTGTCTGCATTGTGTGCTTTGGGGAGTAAAAAATTAACCTTTTTGATCATGTTCTGCTTGGGCTAATTACTAGAATCACTTTTCCTTTCCCAATTGATCCCAGTTCAAGGTAGAGTCCCAGAAGCATTTTGGTGACAAGGGATTAAATGTGCGCTAAGGTTAATCCAAGAAATGCAGACTCTACCCCTGACTAATTAAGATCTGACTGCTGAACAAAAGCTCACACACACTTGAAGTTCGGGGCTCTCCAATGCTTTATCCTCAGAGCAGTCTTGAAAGGAGATTCAATTTGTCAGGCATTCATTGGGAGACTGATTTGCTCTTCTCTGTGTTAGAATATCCAGGAAACAGTCCCTGATTGTAAGGAACACAATCTAGTGAAAGAGACAGGTATGCATCTCACTAAATTTAATAATAGTTATGGTAGCTGCAGCTCACACTTCTTGAACACTTACTTGCCCTAGGCCTAGCCCTGCTCTAAGTTCCTGAAATGTCTTAACTCATTTAACCGTCATATAAAGTACAGTGTAAAAAAGGGAGCATACTATGCCCTTAAAGGAGAAGGAATAGTTTATCCTGAATTGGGGCTTAGGGAGGCTTCAAGGACTTTTGTCACACGTGGAAGCTCATAGGCTAAAGGGACCACCTTTCCAAAGCTGAGCTCATAAAATGGGTGCTGACAGCATAGGTGACTGCCTGGCTCACAATGGTGTTCCTAGTACTACTCTAAGTTGGAATAGACCTCATTCCATGTCTCTGTGAGCATAGATGACATTGTGTCTCTGAACATAGCTGATAAGGACAGGTTTTGGCACTAAACCCAGCTGGACAATTTAGATCCTTCCACAAAATTAAGGGGAACTGTCAGTCTCTCTGTTGGTGGGAACTGAGGACTATGAGGTATTAGAACTGTTGGTAGCTAAGGTGACCATGAAAATAGGCCACTCACATCTCTTGCTTGGGGAAGAGTAATTGACTCACAGCTTGAACTTCTGGCTCTGTGTCCACTGCTCTGTCAGTGTGGAGGCCACACTTCCCACAGGCCAAGGAGTGAGCATGGCAGGCACAGGAAGGCAGACCCATTTCTGTGTCTTCTGCAACTTCGGCTCCAGGACTCCTCAAAACATAGTGTTGTGGTGTACCTCCATTTTACATAGGATGCCTCAAAAAGTCGAATTATGGAGTCATTTATTAAAAGCCGGCAGCATACGAGTGGCCAATGCTCTTCAAACCTCCCAGCCCCCAACAGCTCAAAACATCTGGCTTATATTGGCAGAATATCACAAAGGTATATTGATTACATCTTTGGGTCTGAAATGAGGAACCTGTTTCGCGAAATGCATTTTTTTTTTTTTTTTACAGAAGCAAAAATTGAGCAAGTTAGTATCTAAGAATCACTAAATCAACAGAAACACAGTATCTGGGACCACCTGGGCAATTTAGAATAATGGTGCTGTCCAGATTTTGGGATCACTGAGTCAACAGGAATGCACTGTCAGTAGCTACTTGAGGCAATTTAGGGTATGTTCTGGTTCCGGGACCACTGAATCAACTGAAACTCAGTTACCTGTAGTTACTGAGACAATTTAGGATAATTGTCCTGTCCTGGTTCCCAGAGGGATGTGCTTCTATGACCAGTGAGATCACAATCATTGAGATATTCAAGTCATCATCAATGGAGTATTGAATAGCATACATAAGTTTCAGAAAAATCAAAATAACTTTCTATTGTTTTAACAAATAAGTACAGAACCCAAACAGCAGTTTCTACCTGAGATGATTGCTACCATACTTCTTCTATAGGACTTCCCTAGAGTCTCATGCAGCATATCCTACATCCTCTCCTAGTCCTTCTCCTCCAGACCTGCACCACCTACCCTGCCTTCCCACTCCCCCCCTCCCCCAATTCCTCCTGGTCTTTCTCCCCATTAAATGTCTTGGCACATCTGACCCCATCTTGGCATCTGCTTTTCTGAGGAAGCAGTTTAATGTTGGGCTTTTTCTTCTTGTGGTCTTTTATTAAAAAATCTAGACCGAGTTTCATCACATGGTGACATTGATGCTTCAAGAGGGTAAGCCCCAATGAGCTAGCCCTCATCAAGCATCATATTTGCTGTTGCCCAGTGACGGTAGCCAGTCACATGGCCAGGCCCGGAGTCCATGTGGGAGGTATCACACAAAGGAGAGGCTACCCATAGGTGTGATTTATTGACCATTCTTAGTGTAAGGATTTAATACAGTTATTACCAGGGAACTTGCATTTCCCATACACTGTAATTTACTGAAACGGTGGTTTCATATACTAACACTGCCTTCTGGGAAAATAATAAACTCAAAGAGATGCCTAATAGAAACATTGTTCAGGAGACTATTATAACAAGATGACATTTTTAGAAAAGAAACCTTGTTTGAATATGATTGGCTCATTGAAATCATCTCTCGGGTAGTAGGATTGAAATTTCTAAGTTTTCTCTAAGCACAAAATATAACAAGAAGGACCAACTGAAGCTTTGAAAATGCTTAGTTAAATGGTCCTTTTTGAATGTTTACTATGCCCTGTGGGCAACTCTGCATTCAGGAAGTCACTTGTAAGACTGTCCTGTAAAAGAAGGTGGGCAGAAATTTAGCAGGGTTTATGATTACAGGAAGTGGAGATGGGAGGGTAGGAAGGGCCCTGTGCTATAATTTGGTAGGAAATTAAGCACATAAAAGAATGCCCCCCTTTTAGGACCTGTTCTGTGAATTACATACAATCTTGGTCTCTCACTGTTTCCTCTTTATCTTGTTAAACTAGTTTTAGCACTCAGCATATTGCTTGAGGAATTGAAGGACACTGTTATTTGGATTAGTTGCTTCCTCTTTTCTTAAATTCTTGCCCTTTGAAGGGTAGGAAAATTGCATGGAAATAAGTAAACTTTGCTCTCACAAGAGCTACAGGGAATCTTGATCCTTTCACCCACTCTCTGGAATCCTGTTTAAAGATGCAAAGATACAGGATCTCCAGTTGAATAATGTACTACGAATATTGTGGTGACCACACGCAGTATATTGTAGATTCAGAAGTACTTATCTTTATGTATTTATTTATTTATTCCAAAAGTACAGAGGTGGGGAGAGAGAAGAGAGGTTAGAAATGAAGACTGACTGGTTTTGAGTGGGAGCAGAATGACAGTCCCTCCATGTTGAGGTTTTTTGGAGAAATTTGAGAAATGATATTAAGGTCTTGAAGAATCTCAATGACTAAACCTCTTCCTTACTCAGTTTAAAAGCTTATGAACAAGGTGTCTCGTCCAAGGGAACAGGTTAGACAAGAGTGACACTCTTTCTCCTACTGTGGCCTCTAACATCAGTTCCTGAAACTCACATATCAGAAATGTGCTGTGAAGACTACTTAGAAAACATAAAACCTCACTTGACATTAGCCTTGATTTTAGCCTCCAGGCATTGAGTTCTCTCAGGAAAAAGTTGTTATATTTGCTTGAGTTACATAATCACATATATCCTTGAAAATTAAAATTAATTTCTGACTAAGCTAAACAGTGAATGAAGCCCCCTCCCAACCCGCCCCCCCCGTTTTTTTGTTTTTGTTTAATTGAAAGGGAAAAGTTACCGTTTTTTTGACAAATGGAGTTAATAACCTAGTGTCATAGGAGGTGGTCAAATCAGGGGCAACTCACAAACTCAAGCTCACCTCCAAGGCAGCCACAAAGATTACCCAGCCATAAAAATCCCAAGGCGTTTGCACATAAAGTTAATGAGTCTGTGGATCAGGTGAAGCTGCGAATCCCAACAGATGACAAGCTACAAATTGGGTGAGCTGCCTCTGGTCTCTGGGTGAAGGAGAACAGGGCTCCTGTGAGAAGGTGATACTAGTTTCTGATTATTATAATGCCGTGATGAAGTTCAGCCTAGAAAACCAGATGGCCAGTCCCCTGGCAAAGCTGCCTCTTTCCTCACCCTACATTTTTCTCAAACCTTGCATCCGGGAGCCTTAACGATCTATCTTGTTTTGTATGATATTTTTGCCTTTTTGTTGCCTATAAGGTAAAGTGACACTTGCTAATTATGACATTGAAAATCTTTATCAGTCCATTCCTGATCCGGGTTTTCCACTTTTTCTCTGATTACTTTACTTGCTCTGCCTCCTGTCCAAATAAGCAAGCAAATGGATTCCCGTAGTATTTCATCCAGAATGCTTTCATGCCATTTCTTCACCTGAAATCATTATATTTCTCACAAATGTAGATGGTTACTCAAAGATGTGGAACCAGTTTGCAGAACCTGAAAGTTACATCGCACATTATCACCTAGGGAGGAAAAGATAAAATCCAGGATGTCAAACTGTGATAGTTAACTTTTATGTCAACTTGATAAGGCAATGGTGCCCAGTTGTTTGCTCAAATACTAGTCAAAATGTTGTGAACATGTTTTATAGTTGTGATTAACATCTGTAATCAGTTGACTTTAGAGATAATCATCTGTAATTAATTGACTTTAAAGTAAAGATTGAATATGTCTGTGGGACTTATCCAATCAGTTGAAAGCCTTAAAGAACAGAAACTGATTTTCTGGAGAAGTAATTCTGCCTCAAGATAGTAACATAGAAATCTGTCCAAGTCTCCAGCTTGCTGGACTGCCCTATAACTTTCGTCTCAAGAGTAAGCAGCCTGATTTTCTAATCTCCTGGACTGAGCTACCAATTTAGTCATCAAGACGACAACATCAAATCTTGCCTGGGTTGCCAGCCTCCTGGTCAGACTACAGACTTGTCTGACCCACAGTTATATGAGTCAATTTCTTGCAATAATATTGTCTTATTCATCTTCTCTTCTGCTTCTCTGAAGAAGCCTACTGATGTACAACCCAACTAGGTAGAAGGAGAGTAGAAGTTTAGGGACAGAGTCCAAGTGAGAATAAAAAACTAAAAAGTTAATAAATAGGAAGAGCAGAGAAAGTGGTTGCTATAAACCTCTATAACCACCAGAGGTGAAACTGAAGCACCTTGTTGTGTCCAAGGATTGTGAGTCAGCCAGGTTTATATTAGGGAGTCAGCTCAGCAACTCTTGAGACATAGTAGAAAATAGCTGCTGGTGAATGAACAAATGAATGCATTTATGAAATACTTGATAAAATCCTTTCCTTTTCCTTCCATTTATAACTTTATAGCTAGAAATGCCAGGAAAAGGCACATTGGGATAACTTTGGCTCCTAGGCAAAGTAATCACAATGAGATGAACTGTTCTTTACTTCTATCATAGCTGTATTTGAACTACGGAATGACAAAATTATACTGAGGGAAGGTAATCAATTTTACTTTTAGAAGTTTCTCATGTTAAGTAGAGGAGCTTTCTTAGCCCAAGGATGATGCCAGCTTCTGTAGCTTCCTATGGAAACCACTATGGAAGCTATCAAAGGCCCGGGGCACTCCTTTGCTACACATATTATCCTGGTAACATCCACTATCTGATCTAGGGATCATTTATCTCCACAGAGGAGATATTGCTGTGAATCCTCAAGGCAAAACCCCTGCGTGGTAGGCCAGCCTTGGCCAACATCCCAGAAGGTTGGGTTTAGCCTCTCTGGAGATGATTTAATCTCAAGCAAAGGGTTTTGCTCTATTTCCCCAGGAATATGCAGAAATGCACACCTGAGGGAGTTGTGGCTTCTAAAAAGTTTAGGCATTGTCATAGATGCACATCTCTGCTGTCTACTATGGATCTATCATCAGGGTAGAGACAGGGCTAAGACCTATCTACTGCCCAGGATTGCATTCTGTCATCAGGTGGAGCTCCCGTATCCTTTGTTCTTTTATTCAACAAACACTTTTTGAGCATCTTCTGTGTTCAAGGTGTCATTAAAGGTGTGGAGCTACAGGGACAACTCATTTGTATAACCACTCCCGCAGCTAGCAGAAACACAAGTTATTACATTGCAAACACAAGGCAATAAGATAAAGAGATATAGAGCAAACCATAGGAATTTAGGTGGACAGAAAACTAAATAACTTCCAGCAAAAACAGATTTTCCCAAACCTGTGTAAGCATGGAATGATTTTGCAGAGAAATACTATGCATAAATAAAGTTCTAGGAGTTCACATGCTTTGGGAAATGCTGCAATCAAGCTTTTGGATTTATTCTTTCCCTTGAGAGTTTGATATTTATCAATACTTTCAAAACTATATGCCTCGAAGCCCTAGATTTCCATAAGAAGTTAATTGGAGTTTGGGGGAAATATGGATTCTCGAGCCAAATAAATATGGATTCTTGAGTTTCTCAGTGGAACTAAGAAAAACTGTACACTTACTTGTCCACTCTCCCCCATTAAGGTTTCCAGTTGATTTTAGGCATCTCAGCATTTTAAGATGTTAAGGATTAATGTATTAACATGTTAAATGTTTTAAGATATCCAACAAAAAATAATTCTGATTAGGAAATACTTAAATAGGAGATTCGGGATAACCTCATGGTAACATCTCATGAGCTTTAAGGAGACAAAAGGATTGTTGTTGAGAACAATCTTGGGCAGAGCCTCTTCTTGCCAACTGTGCTGTTAAATAGTCCATTTTCAGAACTGACACTGCCTCTGTATTTCCTTGTCACTTCTTTGGGTGAAGGGCCTTAAGGGAGGGAGCTACTTTCCACCCCACCCCAGCACTACCATGCAGTCCCCTTGCTGAGGTTTCTCAGAGATGATTCCCAAGTTTTGGGAGAGGAAGCCTGAGAATTTTCATTGCTTATCTCGGCACTGCCAGTTGATGCCCCTCCCCCAGTCCAGGAGCAACAGCTCAGGATTGCACAATAAGGCCCACATGTGTTGAGGAATGGTGTGTTTTAAGTGGAGCTCTATGGTTTTGCTGAAATAAATGGGAGAATGAATGAGATTGCCAATAGTGTTCTTGAGCATGAAACTATAAAGAAGATTGTGAGGAATCTGACAGGTTGAAATTCGTCTAGTGGAAGGCAAGAAAGAAGAGATCATGTATACTGAATTACTGTAATGCAGGTGGTGAGTGGGTCTCTTTTACTGGGAAATAAAAAGGGGAGGAAAAGAGAGTGTGAAAGGGAAGGAGGTGATTACTCCTTTCAGGATTGGGCAAATTAGGTGCCTGAGTTTGAGATACTTATCTTCTCCCCACCTTTCCTTCTGCATCCCTTCACTCTGATCCCTATGCATACAACACACCTCACTTATAATGTGGCTTTAATCTAAAATTCTAGAAAATTCCCTGCCTTAAGAAAATTTTATAATTATATCACCCCTTTTGTTATTTTAATCACTTTCTGTCCTGGGAGATTTGGCCCTTGCAGTACAAAGCCAGCATTAAAAACAAAAAACAAAAAACAAAAAACAAAAACAAAAACAAAACAACAAAAACCCTGCACCTGGCCAATTCCTATTTCTGTTAATAGTGTAGATAATTCAATCACTTCTAGGTGTTGTTTTTAATGGTGATTCAGCAATAATTCAGTTATTTCTAGGGTATGATATATTTCTAAACATTTTCTCCCTAGAGTCCCCTTTAACCCCATCCAGATTCATATATGTCTTTGGTAACAGCTCAGTGATGATGCTGAGAGGGATGATCTAACTCATGGGTTTCTCTCTTCTGTCATTGATGATATCCTGGGCCAGCCTGTGTTTTGTCCCTATGGATGCCCATAGTTTGCTTCAGATTAGTGACTGGACGGGTTGCAGATGTTCATTCAGAATGGACTTAACCCTCTGAAGTTGGAAATCTTGAGTTAACTGCATCCCTGTCCTCTTTCAGTCTCCAGCATGGGCAGTCTGCTCATGCTTTCTGCTGTGGAGTCTTCCTCACTGGCCCAGCCAAGGAATCCCCAGGCTCTCTTTCAACAGTGTTTTGTGCTCCCAGGTACAGGGGACCTCTCTGTGTCCTTCGTTAATCTGGAGAGAAATACAAGATAGTGATCTTAGGCCCCTCTGATGCCAGGATTTGCCTGTCACCATCTTTATTGACCTCTGTCATTATGAGGGGCGTGGGAAATATTTGCCAACTTCAGCTCTTAAAAAATATAAGAAGAAACCCTGCAAAACTCAAAACATTTCATCAGGCCACCAATCTCCCCACTTTAGAAGCACTTAATCTTCTGGTATATTCTCTATTATTCTGCTCAATCCCATCTATTTATACAGAAAAGGGGTAGTAGGCAAGACACATTCCTGTAGGACTTCTTTTTTCTTGTATTCTATGCACTTCTACCTCTGCAACTTAGAGGATTCATTAGCTCATCTGGATTAAAAAGAAAATGTTTCCTATGTGTACTGCTGAGCAAATCACTTCTGATTCATGCCATGTTGATGCCTTTTGAACTGAGAGGCTTAGAATGTGATACACACGTGTGTGTGTGTGTGTGTGTGTGTGTGTGTGTGTGTGTGTGTGTCGGGGTGGGGGGCTTTGTACTACAAAGATGCCCCTTTGCTTATTTGCCAAGTGGTCAGGTGTCTGCAGCTATGGTGAGTCAGGCTAAATCAGCATGGCAGTATATACTTTGAAATATTATTTTGTCCCATGTGTACAACTATATAGCTCAGGGATCCTCATTTCTCTAGCCTTCAGGGGACACTCTCCTTTTAATTATGAAAGTAATGAACCAAGTTCGGTGGCTGCAGTTTTTGTTATGTTTCCATCCCTATGAATTTATAAGCATTTTCCAGATAATTCTAAAACTTTTCACAAACACATTTTTATCTCCAACAACCTCTTCTTTGGACTGAGACCAAGGTTCCTTCCACCAACTACCCCAAATGCTAACACAGAGTGTAAATAGTTCCTTCTCTTATTTCACCAAAATATACCTAAGACCAGTTGTTAATATTTATCAAGACAGAATTACAAAGCAGAAAAGACCATTTTTTAGTGGATACTACATATTACTGCACCTACAATACCTAGACATGCTTCTCCACACATTATTTTAATGGGTGTCTCTCTCTCCAGTATCTACCATACACTACATTGCAGAGACTAGTCTACCCAACAAGCTGAGCCAGAAATGTGTAAAGACTCTGATGTGGCAGACATGTATTTTACTGATGCAAAATTCAAAGTGGATTTTTACAGCTGAGATCTTCCTTGAGCACTGACTCAGGAACCCAGACTTTTCTACCTTGAGATTCTGCCACCTTCATCCCATTTGGGTTCCAAGGATACTGTGCTCATCTGCACTGGGCCAGAGGAAAGGAATGGAATATAGAGGCTCAGATTTTGGAGTTTTTTATTCACCAGTCCCAGAATATGACTTTCGTTCACCTTCCACTGGCTAAAACTCAGTCTGGGAGATTTAGTTTAAGTGTATGCCCAGGAAGAAAAGGAAGTAGGCTTGGTGAGCAAATAACCACTTTTCAAAGGGAAAAAGCAAAACAAAACAAAAAACAGTTAATGTTATAGCCAGTAGGCAGTTGTTAGGCAATACAATACTTTACAGAGATGATAACTCTCCTTCCAAAGGAAACAACTTTTGATGGGATTCCAGTCATCATGCATTTGGAATAGGAGTGTGACTTTCCATTTACAACCTGAAAGCCCAACCGAGTATCAGTTCAACAACCATCTGCCTCCAAAAGTGAATTTTGCTCTTTTTTCTAGAATAAAAGACATATATGGGGAGGAACCAAGATGGCGGCATAGGTAAACACCTATCTTGCTGCCATACACAGCAATTTCAAAACTACAACTTAACGAAAGAACAAACACCATCCAGAATCAGTGGAAAGCTGGCTGAGTGAAAATTCCACAAATAAAAGTGAAGATAGGACACGGTGACTCAGAGGAGCGGCGGAGGACAGCATTGAAGATACGCGCGGAGAGAGGTTTGGAGCCATGTGCACATGAGCAGATAGGGCGGGCGGCTGAAAACCCGGGCAGTTTTCTCGAACGGAGGAGACAAAGATGTCCCACTGCACTGATTCCCCAGCTCCGGGCGAAGTCCAGGGAACCCACAATCATACAGGGTAAAACTGGACAGTGGGGAGGCACACTGAAACTCTTGGGTGCTGCAAGGGTCTGCAAGCTTGTGGAGAGGGCGAGCTTGTGTAGAGTGCATGTGAACTTTGGGAACAGCACAGCTGTGTGACTGCGCAGAGAGCAATCGTGACTTACTCTCTCCTCAGGAAACCACCAGACTGCATTGTTTTATGACCCTGGGTGCGATGTTGGGTGTGCAGACTCATTTGGGGAAAGGCTGAATTCTCCGGAAGCAGGTGGACCTTAGCAGCAGCTCTCTCTCAGAGGTGCTGGCAGCCATTGCCACCCGGCACAGAGTCCCTGGGGCCACATAGGGCAGAGCTGATGCTGCCTGCTTGGCCCGGAGACTCCGCCCATCCAACCTGAGCATGGCTGAACATCATAGACAATTGGCCTGGAGGTCAAACCCTCCTAGTGCTAACAACGATTAATCTAGGCTTAACTTCGACAAGACTGTGCAATCCATATACACCTCAGGTAACTGGGGAGCCTGAGCCACTGTCCCTTAGAGGACATCTACCACACAAAGCTAATTGACCAACTCAGGAAAGCAGCCCCCATGCAGAGACATGGAAAGAAATCAGATGTGAAAGAAATGGAGGAAAAAAACAACAACAACTGGACATAGAGTTCACAGTTATAAGGCTTTTCAAGAGGCTCCTAGAAAAGGCCAAGACTTAGAAGGAAATAAACAAGACCTACGAGGAAATGAACAAGACCTATGAGGAAATGAACAAGACCTACAAGGAAGTGAATGAGATCTACAAGGAAATGAATGAGACCTACGAGGATATGAACAAGACCTATGAGGATATGAATGAGACCCTCAAGGATAGGAAAAAGGACCAACCAGAAATTAAGCATACACTGACTGAAATAAAAAATATTACACAAAGACCTAAAAGTACTCTAGAGGACCGCAAGAACCAAGGTAAAGATTTGAAATACAAAGAGGTATTTCCAGTAAAATCCACTCAGCTGGAAAAACAAGAAACCAAAAAATTGAAGATAGTATAAGGGGCCTCTGGGACAACCTCAAGCATACCAACATCCGAATTACAGGGGTGCCAGAAAAAGAGAGAGAGCAAGACAATGAAAACCTATTTGAAGAAATAGTGACCGAAAACTTCCCACACCTGGTGAAAGAAATTGACTTAGGAGTCCAAGAAGCGCACCGAACCCCAATATATAGGAACTCTAAGAGGACCACATCAAGGCACATCATAATTAAAATGCCAAGAGCAAAAGACAAAGAGAGAATATTAAAGGCAGCAAGAGAAAAAGTTACCTATAAGAGAGCGCCCATACGACTGTCAGCGGATTTCTCGACAGAAACGATGCAGGCCAGACGGGAGTGGCAAGAAATATTCCAAGTGATGAACAGCAAGAATCTACAACCAAGATTACTCTATCCAGCAAAGCTATCATTCAGAATTGAAGGTTAGATAAAGTGCTTCGCAGATAAGAAAAAGCTAAAGGAGTTCATCACCTCCAAACCAATATTATATGAAATGCTGAAAGATATTCTTTAAGAAGAGGAAGAAGAAAAAGATAAAAATGTAAATTATGAATAACAAATACACATCTATCAACAAATGAATCTAAAAATCAAGTGAATTAATAATATGATGACAGGATAAACTGGTGAATATAACAGAATCATGGACATACAGAGAGGGAATGGACTGACAATTCTTGGGGAGAAAAGGGGTGAGGGAAGTGCAGCAAGAGACGGAACAAAAATCATGCAACTATGGGAGAGGACAGTGGGGGGGGGGGTGAGGGCAGAGGGTGGGATGGGTACTTGGTGGAGGGGAGCTATAGGGGGAAAAAAGGGGGGAAACAATGTAATTAATACATACTGAACAATAAAGATTAAAATATAACAAAAGACATATATGTTTCAGAAGTATTAGTATCCAGTTACAGATAATTCTACCCTAATCATAATGCATGGGTAAGTTTAACTTTTCACTCTTTATAATTAGAGGGCATGACTTCTATTTTCTTCTAAGTTTTTCATTGCCTTTGTACATAAGTCTTTTAGAATTACAGAAGTAGTTTTTTGAAACTGCAATGCAAGAATAAAGCTGAGATAAGGGTCATAATACTCTTACTGAAGAGCAACTGTAAGACATTTATATGAACGTAGAACATACAGTTAGCACAATCATTTATAACGAGAAAACCATCACAGAACTGATAAGCACATTGCAACCTAGATGACTAAATTCAATTTGCTCCAAAAAACATATTCTAACAAATGCAATTTCCTCTAACATCATAGAGAGTAAATACAATATCCAATAACAAATATATGTATAAAGCATTTTTGTAGTAATTGTAGCCTCAAGGTTAAGGATTATATCCTATAGGAAATAACAATAAAACATGTACTTGAACAACAGAATGTCACAGAAGAGGCTCTGGTCCTTCTTAGCAAACAGCTGCCTCTTAACTCAATATTACATTGTCAAGATATAGATGGCAATATTTATATGTGCTTTTATCAGGATATTCATACTCAGTGGTTTGCATTCTCAGCTGTACTTGTGTTATCCATCTTCTTATAAATATTTCTCACTAAGTACAATTTTTACTTGTGTCAACAGTTTCAATGCAAATTTTTTATTTTTAATTGCTGAATATAAAATTAGGCTTATAATTTTCCATTTCCTTTTTAGAAAATATCTCGCAGATATAGCCACTCCAATTACTGAACCCCACACTAGAGACTTGTTGTAAAGACAGTTAAAAATATTATTTTATTTTTTTAATGATGGGCAGATCAAGAAATAAAAATAGCCTTTCCTTTTACTCTGTAACTGTATTAATTCTACTCTGTGTATGTGCATGTATGTATGAGTGAATGCATGTGAGAATGAATGTGTGTGACTAATCAACAAATCGATTCTTCATTGCAAACAGCAAAAATTGACTTTGGAGAGCTTAAGCAGTAAAGAATTTGTGGGGAGATGTTATCTGGCTCACAAACAGATAGAAAGCCTAGAGAACCAAACTTACAAATAGGGAAGAATTAGGGAGGCAGCTTCCCAGGATTGTAGCCATATCACATCGGAAGAAGGGTTTGGTTAGGTCACCATGGCCTCTCAGCTCTGGACCTTAACCATCACCTCCTGCTTGACTAAGATTACCAGTCTACCAGTGTCTTTTTGTTGTTGTTTGTTTATTTGTTTTTTGTTTGTTTGACTCCTGGGGGCAGAAGGCAAGTCCCTACTTCTGTACAAGATTCATACGATAGTGGATTCTCCAAAACCAGGGCATGTTTCAAATGAGAGCTAACCAAAGCACAGGTAGCATGCATCCACTATAATGAGTTGTGATGAGAAATTTGACTCCCATTTTTTAATAGCTGACCTGTGACAGCTTTTAAGCCTCACTATTCCTCTTTCCCTTGTGCCTCACATCTGGGCAAGCAGGTAAAAACCCTACTTGCTTCTAACTTTTTGGTGCCAGCAGGGCATTCAAACCATAAGGCTCCTGCCATGTGATAACTCTCCCTGAGCTCCACCACCCCACCACAGCAAAAACCTAGGCCAGTCTTCTTTCCTTGATCTCATGTCCCTTCAGATCTGTGGGAGAACAATGCCCTGTTCTCCCAGAGACCTCAAACTCTGGAGTGTCAGAGCTGTTGCGTTGTATACCTGTGCCTGGTGGTCACATGAGAGAGCTTTGAACCTATTTGGGGCCATAGACAAAATGGGCATATTCCCCTGACTGAATAGCAATGAACTCTTTCATATGGACTGTGATTCAACTTGTATTCTGAGGGAACTTGATCTATTAGAACATGTGCAGATGGCAGGGGCCTTAAGCGAACATCTAGGCTACCCATTCTTACCTCAGCCTCTATTCTAACATCTGTGACCAAGTGGCTGATCACCTTCTGCTGAAATACCATAGTGAAGTTTGTCCTTCTTTGGAGAAATCCTACTTATAAAAAATTCTTCCTTCAATTGCTCCACCTGAGCTTTACTTATGGTCACCTAGAACTGATATATCTTCCTTGTATTCAGAAGCCCTGCTTCGATTTACTCAGTGTCTTATCTGCTTTCCTACACTCTCTTTTACCAAAAAATACCAACTGAAGACTGTGGATACATGCCTACATCCAACCTCGCTGCTGACAAAAAGGATCACAAGAAATATGGGAGACCAAATGACTAAGTTAATCTTCACAATGATGAGCTGCCCGTGTGTGCTCTTTAATTTTAGTAATTGTGATGAGGGAAGGCCCTTTCTGTACTGTTCACAACTGACAGCGTGATTTATGGTCGAGCTCCAATAGGCATGTTAAGTATATTGTGTGCTGCTTTTGCTGGCAGAGAAAGCCTGTTTACTTGCTCCTGCTATAATAATAAAGCCTCCTTTCTTCGTCTGTGCTGACACAAGCGGGCTCTAAAGCAGCCCATGTGTAGCCCCATTGCCAAATAATCTTTATTTTACTATAGAACTGGATTTGCAGGTTATGGGTCTGCATCTGTGAAGACAGGCATTGAGTGTGCAAGGTGCCCTCCTGCTGAGACAGGGGCTATCTGGTCCCTGGCTATCTTCTGAGGCTAGGTTGGGAGAAATCCTTCCAATACATGAAAAAATAGAGCTGACCTTGAATTGAATCACAAGGACTAGGTAGACTATGGGTCCACCCAGAGGAGTTTTCACATGTCAAATGTTCCTAGATTTATTACAGACCCTATCTTAACATAAGAACCTGCTGTCTTTCACAGGTGCACTGCTAAATAAAATGTTTTTTTTAACTGTAATTTATTATTTCCTTAAGTTTATTTGATTTCTCTAAGGAGACATTCTGGAAACTTACAGAAAATTCATCTTGCAGAAACCTTTTATGCTACATACGTTCCAGTAGTATGGTTAGAGAGAGGGGAAGCTTAATGAGAAAAGTCCCAAGAAATATTATTTGGAGCTGAGCTCCATTCCTGAAACCCAGGAGCAAAAAAAGACAATTTATAAAGTACCATCTGGATGCAAGCAGGAAAATAGCCGGGGGCCACACCGGCCTGTTGCAGATATAGTGGGAACACGGAAGGGAGATGAGAGCCCTGTGAACTGAGTGGAATGGAAGGCAGCAGAGAGGAGATGTCCTATACCCGGCTTCATGCCCAGGATTCTTCTGGCCATAAGGACTGATGCCACATTCCTGCCCTCAAATGTCTTCACTTACTTCTTCCACTAGAAGTCCTTCTGCACAGATTTTACCAAGTAAAATGCTGTCCATCCTTCAAGGCTAACAGTAATGCTGATATAGAAGGCATTTGTGCACAAGATAGCCATTTTCAATTCAGAGATTTATATCTCAAGAGTTTGATGTTTGGTATGACAAGATAAACCTTACATATTCTCTGCACCATATTCTATTCTATTTGTATCTCATCACATACATTTGGCCTTCTATTAATTATCTTAGTGCCCTTAACATTCCTGTATCTAATGTAAGTGCTGTATTTAACTCACTTCTGAATCCTTAGCCAAACAATAATGTCTTGGAAGCCACTCAGTTAATATCTATTGTCAATGTCTCTGCAATTTTTGAAACTTCAAGGTGCTCTTTAGAGCAAATAATCTGAGTAATTTTGGTTTTTATTTTGTAACTTGTTTTGCCCTACTTTTAAAAGAAATTATTTTAAATTACAGTTTACACACAGTAATTAGTTTTAAGTGTACAACGTAGTGTTTCAAAATTTATATCTAGTACAAAGTGATTACTGCAGTAAGTCTCGTAACCGTCTGTCACTGTATGTAGTTATTATGGTATTATTGACTGTTTTCTATGTCGTCCATTACATCCCTGTGACTTAAGTTGGAAGTTTGAACTTACTAATCACCTTACCCTTTTCTGTCCAATCTCCCAACTCACTTCCCTCAGACATTAATTATTTTGTACACTGCATCTATGAGTTTGATTCATTTTGTTTGTTTTTTGGATTCCACATGTAAGTGAAATCATATGGTATTTGTCTTTCTCTATATGACATATTTTACTTAACATAATACTCTATAGGTGCATCCATATTGTCACACATTGCAGGATTTTCTTCTTTTTTACAGCTGAATAATAGTCCATTGTATGTATGTACCACATTGCTTTATCCATTCCTCTATCCATAGACACCTATGTTGCTTTCTTGGGTATTGTAAATAATGCTGCAATGAACATAGGGGTGCATATGTCTTTTTAGAATAAATACCTAGGTCATACTGTTGTTTCATTTTTAATTTTTTTCAAGAATCTCCATACTATTTTCCACAGTGCCTGTACTAATTTACATGCCCACTGAGTGCACAACATTTTTCTTTTCTCCACATCCTCCCCAACACTGGTTGTATTTTTTTTTTTATAATACCCATTCCGACAGTGGTGAAGTGATACCTTATTGTTTTTAAATTTGCATTTTCCTGATGACTAGTGATGTTGAGCATCATATGTTCTGTGTGTGTGGTGGGGGAAAAAGTGTAGTCAGGTCCTCTGCTCATGTTTAAATTGGATTGTTTGCTATTTGATGTTAGTTTTATGCATTTCTTATACATTTTGGGTGATATTTTTCTAACCTATGTGCACTTAAAACCCAAGACTAATCCCGAGTAGAAGTCACAAATCCATTAACCTCTTTTATTTCCAGTTCCTAGTAGAAAAAGAAAATATTGATAATAAAGAACTAGAGAGAGCAGAATCATTTTGGTTTCATCAAAATTTAACAACAAATACTTCTGCACTATATTTAGTAACATTGAATAGCTCAACAGGTATGGGTGAGTAGTTCTTACTCATATAAACGTTATATGGAATTGTGTGTCATTCCCAGGACCCCCTAGGTCAGTGGTCGGCAAACTCATTAGTCAACATAGCCAAATATCAACAGTACAATGATTGAAATTTCTTTTGAGAGCCAAAATTTTTAACTTAAACTTATTCTAACGCCACTTCTTCAAAATAGATTCGCCCAGGCCATTGTATTTTGTGGAAGAGCCACACTCAAGGGGCTAAAGTGCCACATGTGGCTTGTGAGTTGGTTTGCCCACCAGGGCCGTAGGTCTAACAGTGGGCTGGATCCTAGACATTGACATAACCAACTGACCATAGCTGTTTTCTTAAAAAATATATTTTCTATTAATTTTTATTCTTTTCCTATAATTATGACTTTCTCAACCTCTCAGAAAGGTAAGAAATCTATAGCCTCCCTAGTATTTTATCCCAATGATAAGTATGGCAATCTTTCACATTTTGAAGACCAATTAATTTTGCACATGTGTATATGCTTAGGTAATAGTCATTAATAAAACTTTATTGATGCTTAACATATGAAGAATGTGCACAGAAATAAAGGTACAGCTTAGTGATTTATCAAAAACAAACACCTGTGCGACCACATATAGGTTGAGATATAAAAGATT
The DNA here is from genome assembly GCA_027563665.1 of Antrozous pallidus. Taxonomy (NCBI): domain Eukaryota; kingdom Metazoa; phylum Chordata; class Mammalia; order Chiroptera; family Vespertilionidae; genus Antrozous; species Antrozous pallidus. Next base: position 31,019,494 of record CM050522.1, on the reverse strand, counting down.
GCTACACCCAAGAAGTTTGCCTTGTGCTCTCCTAATCACCACCTATCTTTCTCTTCCCAAGAAGAAACCACCTGAGAAACATATAGAATTATTTGCATATGACATCTTTTGCCTCAATATTATGTTGATCAGTTACTGTGTTCAATTGCATCATTATACCAGAATGCATTTATCCATCCTACTTTTGATGGACATTTATGTTATTCAGAATTTTTGGCTCTGATTAATGTTGCAATGGAATCTTATGTCTCTTGTTCACATATACTTACATTTCTATTATATAACTATAGCATGTACAAGTATTGGATAAAGTATTCATATATTCCACTTTACTCCAGAATGCTTAGCTGTGTTGCAGATAGTTCATAAAATTGCATTCCAAGCATAGTGTGACAGATCTACTACTCTTTATCCTCACCAACACTTGATATTTTAGTCTAATATTACCAGTTCTGGTTAGTGTGTATAGGTATTGCACCGTAGCTTTAATTTGCATTTTCTTGATTATTTATGAAATTGAGTACTTTTTTGTAGGTTCCACGCTCAGTACTTCAAACTTTCTCCTACAGTGGGTCTGCCACTAGAACTACATTTCCCAGAATTCCTGGTGCTCCCGATACCTTGTACGAACCAAGAGCACTGTGAATTTTCTCCACTCAGTGGTGGCCACCAGGGTCTCTGCACACCCCAGAGACTGGCAGCAGCTCCCCCACTCCCATCATGGGTGCTGGGCTGGGGGGCATGCAGGGATCCTGGGCACTCATTTGCATGTGATTCAGTCACCATAATTGTAAGGAGGGCCTTAAGTACTGTGTGGGCAGAGCTTATAGCATGGTGGTTGCTTTCACTGCACTGCAGTCTCGCCCCCTATGTGCTGGCCACGCCCCCTGTCCTGATGGGCTGGTAGCGTAGTAGAGGTATGGTCAATTTGCTGCTACTCTTTTATTAGATAGGATTAGTGGCTGCACCAATTTACAGTCCCACCAACATTATTTATCTTTTTGATGATAGCCAATCTAATAGGAGTGGTTTTGATGCACATTTTCCAAATAATTAATGATGTTGAACACATATTTTCATATGTCCATTGGCCATTTGTATGTCTTCCTTGGAAAAATGTCTACCTAGGTCCCTTGCCCATTTTTAAATCAGATTGCTTTATTTTATTTTTTCACCTGAGTTGTATAACCTCTTTATATATTTTGGCTATTAGTCCCTTATTGGAAATACCATTTGCAAATAACTTATCCCATTTGGTTGGTTGCCTTTTGGTGTGTGGATGGTTTCTTTTGCTAGGCAGAAGTTTCTTAGTTTAAAGTAGTTCCCTTTGTTATATTTTTGCTTTTGTTTCCCTTGCTCTTTGAGTCAGGTTCACAAAAACATCTTTGAGAACAGTGTCCATTAATTTAGTGTCTATGTTTTCTTCTGTATTTTATTGTTTTAGGTCTTACATTCAAGTCTTTAATAAAATTTTAGTTAATTTTTGTGTATTGTGTAAGATAGCCGTCTAGTGACATTCTTTCACATATGGCTGTACAGTTTTTCCAGCACTACTTATTAAAGAGACTTTCCTTTCTCCGTTGTATATTTTTGGCTCCTTTGTCAACAAAATACTAACAAATCTATGTTGAGAGCTGTTGGCCTCATAAAATGAATGAAAACATTTTTCCTCTTTAATTTTTTGGAAGAGTTTGATATGGATAGGTAAATCTTTCAATCTTTGTTAGAATTCACCAGTGAAGCAATTTTGTCCTGGACTTTTATCTTTTGGGTGGTGTTTGATTACTATTTTGTTGTTGTTTTTTGTTTAAATCTACCTTATTATTATTTGCTATTTGTCCCATCTGCCCTAAGTTCTTCAACCCCCCTCAAGTGATTTCAAAAATGATTTAATCTTCTCATTTATTTTAAAGGATCCCTATTCAGCTATTTTTTCAATGTAAAATATAGAAAGTAATTTAATTCTTAAGTTTTCTATATACATAATTTTATACATCCCTTTGAAAACATACAATCACTTTTTGTCATTATTTTCCATGAAAACTACTAAACTATTTAATGGCTACATGGTCATGCATTACACATGGCATTATGGCATGTTTATAAAATTGTACATATATATTTCTTTAATCATTTCCTATTGGATATTTAGGTATTTCTACCCTTATTTTACTATTGTAAATGATAAAATCGGCCATTTCAGATTTTATGTATTATATTCCCTTCATGATTTTTAAGAAGTTTTACAAATATTATTTTCAGATATATAATGTATTAAAATTCTCAGTTTTAATCATAAACAAAAGAGCCCTAAAGTAATTATTAGCCAGTTATTAACTAATTATTTCTGCATGTGTGTATATTGGTTTAATTAGCTCATATTTTGTCACCTTTGATATTCTAATAGACATCTGTTTAAAATGATGCACCACAATGATTAATTATGATTTACCTTGAACTTTTTGTCCTGTTTTTCTGATGAGGAATTGTGTACTTAATCGATGGGGTGATCAAATCTGCTAAATTAAAGGCCAGTAGGTGAAGAGGAAGAAAGGGGAGGAGTCTAATGCACTATTAAGTAGCAGTATTTCCAAAATAATGTTCGGATAATGGGATTGTTCCATTTCCTCACCAATTCTATGGCAACAACTAGTTGTAACAGTTCCAAACCTACCTGTGCTGTACTTGGACTTACCTTGTTTGGTTAATTTGCAGCCAGTTGTTCATCTCACTATATTCATTGCTACCTGGCAAGATGACAGCTACCTTAAATCCTCTTGATCTGACAATTCGAGCGCATTCTCTCCTCTTATCCATGGTGTTCCCGAGATGATCACTTATCCCAAGTCAGGTCAACGAGGGCCAAGAAGTATCCATTTCACACCATGATGTCTTTTTGTCCTTTCAGTAAGTAAACTTCCACTTGCATGGTTTGGGATGTTTAGATCCCAAAGCTTTGAGGTAGCACGAAGTTTGCTTAATGCTGACACTGAGAAAGTAGAAACCAGGCTAGGGGAACAGAGAGACCCTAAAAGCTGAAGACATCACCTAAGCCTCAAATCTAGTTGCACCTCAAAATTGGGTATTCCTAACCTTTTAATATACTGCGTAGGCCAATAAACACTTTTCTTTTTGTGTAAGCCAAGTTGTCAGACTTTCACAATAGCAAGGTCTAACTTCATGGGTCCTCATTTCCCTCGCAGCACTTGTCACAGTGCAGTTTTAATCATTATTTAATGGCAGCCTCTCTGCCTAGCCTGTAGTCTCCATGCAAGCGGCATTGGCGTCTTATTTGTTCACAGCTGTTTCCCTAATGCCTAGGACAGTTTTGATTCATTATTGGCACTCCATGATACCGAGTATAAGCAACCAAGCCATACTTTTCTTAGCTATGTTCCCCAAGAGTGTAAGAAACTACTATTATAGAGTTATTTTTTTTTTTTGCATGAGAGCTGACAGTTATTTCAGGATGACAAAACTTTTATATATTATATATTATAATACACTTGCCTAAATTTATAGAGAAGTCATCTTCCACAGAATTAAAGATCGCCCACAATCTCTAAATGGAATGAAACCAAGACCTCTTTCTTTGCTGTGAAAACTTAGGTGAACTATTTTTCTGAGCCTCAGTTTGCTTACCAGGAAAAGGTGCTTACTTCCATGCAGGTACTTGTAGATAGTAATTCCCCTCACCAAGAGGCTATTAGTACAAAGAAACTAAGCAGATAACCAAGGGAGAATGGGGAACATATATAACATTCAAAACCAAGTTGTTGAGTGGACAAATGCAAAGGCCAGGGCTGCATTACACTGACATTTTTATTAGAATTTATCTGTAACAAATGGAACTTGTGTCAGCAAAGAACTGATTTTCATACAGACTTCTTTCGCCACCAATGTAACGAAGTAAGAAAATAAAAAGCACGCCTTTCATTCTGTAAAACATTTACGCGTACTACTAATTAGAGGTAATTGTATTTTTTAACAAGCCATTTTACAAGTTATTTTTTTAAATTTTTCAGTCTATGCATCCAAAATGAGAGCAAAGAACACAATTGTTATTATCTTTTTAGACACTCCAAGCTTGGATGGTAAAGCCACGTAACAGATGGATAGGATGGATCTGCAGCCTTCTGACCTCTGCTGGAGTATCAGGGCACCCATAAACCCAACGAAGACAAAACCCAAAAGAGGAGAAAAAAAGGTACGTGGAAAATCAAAAGGAGGGGCTGAAACAAAGCAAAACCAAGAATAAACAGGAAAGAAAAAAAATCTGTACATTACTGCAGAATTTTTCTCCTTCCTGTTTCTACGCCGAGTTATTTACATACACACAAATGAGTTTCTGAAGCAGTTTCTTACAGATAGGTTCAAGTAATAACATTATTGGGTGTAGAATCAATAGGGCAGTGCATAGTACAAAGGTATAGAAAGTGCAAAGTTCCCTAGAGGCCCTTCCCTCCCCTGGCTGTCCTCACCGTTGTCTAACCATGCAAATCATTTTTAAAAAAGAGCTAAAATAAAGTTCTGTACAAATCACTTCTTATATATTTTGATTTTTTACCATTGTAACTAATTACAAAATTATACATAACTACACGTACATAGGTAAATAATAGCACCGTACTGGTTATGATGAAAATAACTGGAAACTTGAGCAGTAATGGCAGATAAAGATGTCCACCTGGGAAAATAAAACTAGAATGGTTTGTACAGAAAAGCACAGAGTGGAATGCACATCAATGACAGTAGGGAGTTAGTTCTCGGAACAGCTCCTGCACAGGAGGATGCCTGGAGGTCTCCGCCTTCTTCCTTTATGGTATGCATCCCATTCCTTTCCTTCTTAGGAGTCTTCTCCTCTTTCCCTTTCCCCAGTGGGCGGTTTTTGTCTCGGGGAGAGAAACTGCTCATTGCACAAGGGTTCTGGTGTGCAGTACACCATCTGATGCAACATGGCATGTCGGCATAATGCGATGTCTGTCTAATGACCCTCTTTGTTTCGCTAAATGAAAATTACAGCACTGAGTAATCTGGCACTTGGATAAATCTCCAAAAGGTACAAACTGAAAGGAAACACACCCACGTAGTGCACATTCTTCTCTGGTTCTGATGTAGGTTAGAGAGTCTCATTCTGAGGTAGCCTTCTAGATACTTTTTTTTTTTAAGTATAATACATTATTTTCTTTTTTTCTTTTTTCTTTTTTACAAAAGTGCTCATATATGATACTTGCAAGTGTTTGGTCTCTTGGATTTCATTCTGTTAATGATGGGAACATGTAGAAAACAGAACATCAATGGAGCTAAGATTAAACCAAAATATTATACCTATGTGGACACTCTTTAAGAGTTTCTTGAACATTTGGAGGATTCTTTAAAATTGTGGAAGATATGGCAAGCTCATGCCATCATCCATGGCTTCCTATAGTAATTTGGGGGGAGATATATACACATTTTTTAAAAATTTCCCCTTTTAGAAAAAATCCTAATGGAATAGCAAATATATTCTAAAGTGGTCAATGATAGTTGTTACTAAAATAAGTTTGGTGCCTTTTCTGGATGTTCCAGAGCAGATCTGGAAGGGATTAAAAATAAAATCAGTGGCTTTTCCTGATGTGGACAATTATAAAAGGAAGAAGGGCCCTGATTATCCAAGTGCTTTGGGCTGGTACAATCACTAACCTCCCCGACCTGGTTGAGAACTAGGAATGCATATTATTCAAAGAGTTTCTGTACATGTGGTAAACAGATAATGCTTTAATAGGAAGAGTAACATATAGGAACAACTAATGGAAATACGAACCAAAAGCTAAAAAGAAATGCTATTAAAATAGGCATCAATTATAAGGCACTCTAAATGCAAAACTAAAACCAAAAGAAAACAAAGTACAGCACTTCCCAGGAATGCTGTATGCCACGAAATGTTTTTGACTGAACAGAGTAACATGAGTTTGGCTTTGCCCCTGTTACATATCATAAATGCAAATTTCATAGCACATACTATATAGACAATATAAGATTGAATACACTTTTTTAAACAACTTCTTGATAGCTGATATATTAAAACATTCTCCCCTCCTAAAGGGATATGCACTGACCTTTCCCACATGCACACCTCCTAGATATTTAATGTTTTTATTGCACTAGAGTTGTTAGTAATATCGAACTTTGTTGGAAGCCTGGCTAACAAAATGGTACTTTTGTGAATATGGTTAGGTGGGTGGGGGGAAATTGGGTAGGAAATTAGGGGGTGAGGTTTAATAATCACTGATGTGCATTCCTCATTGCCCTTAAAAGATAAAAATTTTGTGATATTAAGAAATACCAATGTCATAAAATTAATAACAAATTGAAAAAAAAGATGTTTACAATAGCTTTTCTACCTTAAAAAATAATAAACCATGGAAGAACTGAATGATAGCTATCTCTATATTTTGTGTGAACACACTATCTATATATACATAGACACCCCTATAAAATACGGATATATATGTATATATGTTAGCAGCAACTTTATACTTTGCGCCTCCCTGTTGATTCTAAAAACAAAACAAAACTGATTATTTCTTAACAAAAAGCAGTGTGAAAGTAATATCTGATGAAACCAATACTGTAGATTGAGTATTGCACAAAAATGTGCAAAACTTTGTATGTGATATTTCTACAGCAAAATATGACAGAGAATAGTTGTACAGCTTTAAAAAAACCCTACAATTTGGAAATAAAAAATGAAGAGTTATGTAACCTTTTTAAAATTTACTTTATAGAATGATAGATACATTTTGTTAAAAAAAAGTTTACACAGTTAAAAATGAAGCACAGGTCAGCAGTATCTTACAATACTAAAAAACTAAATCAAAGACTTTCTTTTTAAACATTCCCCCCTTTTCTCCCTAAAATGTTAGTATGAGCAGTATGGTGGGAAGGGGTCATGTCGAAGCAGTCCGTTTTACCATAGAAGCCACACCAGCAGACATCCACGCGGCACCCCTCCTCGTACCTAGCCAGAGATGCGGAACAAGATGCTGGTTCTTTGTTGAGATTTCTTTTTCCCTTTATTCTGAATCCTTGAGGTATCTGTAAATAAAATCCTCCAGATCCCTCGTCAGTCAGGATTCTCTTATTTTCCGATTAGATTATTAAACTGGGAATTCTTGGTCCGCCTGGAAGAGTTTTTATTTTTAGTTTATTTTGTGTGTAATAGTCCCACTAAGGGGTTGTTACCTAGAAGTTAAGAAGGACTTCTCAAGTGCCCTGTATGGCTCAGAAGAGACTCCATGGGTATTGAAGGGCCCGCTGTAAAAATCCAAAATGGGCCAGGGGTTTCTACGTTGCATAGTGATCAAAGCTGCCCAGGTACTCGAGTGAGGCTCGATAGCAGAACTGGTACTGGTCCTGCAGGGGGAAGGCATGGCGAGAAAGAGGAGAAGGAGCTCTGAACACAACGTGTTAGAAAACAGTTACATCTTAATGGGGACAAAATCCTACTTTCCTC